>JAVANC010000003.1:12666710-13266710 GCA_033319125.1 Parnassius glacialis
GCTTATTGTAAAAAGCTATTATAACTTAAATGAATATTTTAATGACAAATTATAAATTTAAATTATTTTGACATAATTTATTATTTCTATTTACTTAAATGACATTATTAATATTTTCATCATAGTTTTAAATCTTATTTATATGAATTAAAATGACCAATAGTTGAGATGAAATATTTATTGACATTTCATTTTAAATAAATGAGTGTATTAATTGGTTTGATATTTAATAAATAAATTAATAATAATGTATAGATTATGTACCTTAAACATTGTAATTTAATTTGATTTCATATTAATTAAGAATTAGAATCCATCTTAAAATGCTACGCCCGTACAGGGTTGTCACATGCTCTGTAGATATATTGTAACAACTTTATACTTTGTGACATGCAATAAATGAATTATGAAATATACACCGGCCGTGCCAATATTTCTCGGGAAAACTTCGTCGAGTACCGGAACAAACTTGTGTCTGAAGTCTTTGCTGAACAAAGTCTCGGATTGGGGGTGACTAAATCTAGTCCAATTTAATCCTCAGAAGACAGAAGTTTGCGCGTTTACCGCTAAAAAGAACCCCTTTGTCGTATTTCCTCAGTTTCAAGGCACTCCCGTTCTCGCCTCAGCCAGTATCGGAATCCTCAGAGTCAACATATCGAGTGACGTGCAGTTTCGTGGTCACTTGGAAAAGAAGGCCAAATTGGCCTCTAAAAAGCTTGGCGTGCTCAGCAGAGCGGAACAGTTTTTCATGCCGGCACACCGCCTGCAACTTTACAAGGCGCAGGTTCGTTCTCACATGGAATACTGTTCCCATTTCTGGGCAGGGGTTCCCCAGTGCCAGCTCCTTCCACTTGACCGCATCCAGCGCAGAGCGGCTCGAATCGTCCACGACCGAGTTCTTTCCGATCGGCTCGATTCATTGGCACTGCGAAGAGATGTTGCATCCCTTTGAATTCTCTTTCGCATCTACCACGGGGAGTGCTCTGAGGAATTGTTCGGATTAATCCCAGCCGCCAAATTTCACGGACGCACATCGCGGCAGAACTCCCGATACCATCCACACCATCTGTATGATTGACGGTCCACCACTGTGCGATTTAGAAGATGTTTTCATCCTCGCACGACTTCCTTGTGGAATCGATCAGCCTCAGCCATCAGCGGTTTTTCCGGACCGATACGAGTTAGGGACCTTCAAGAAAAGAGCATACTCCTTTTTAAAAGGCCAGCAACGCATCTGCAATTCCCATGGTTCCCCTGGTGTGGCTGTTGTTCATGGGCGGCGGTAGTCACTTACCATCAGGTGAGCCGCATGCTCGTTTGCCCCCTTTCCTATATAAAAAAATCGTTTCTACTATGGGGGACTTTTAGTAACAAACTTAGCAGAATTAATTCAAAAAGCGATTTAGAAGCAAATTAGAACATTGTTAATTCTGGTTAAGAAAAAACAACAAAAGAAACTATTTTAATATAGTGTAATAAATCAAGCGGGTATGTTGGTTTAAATGACCAACCGCTGGTTCAGATTTATTAAAAAGGATGATTATGCGTTATGATATTATGGTGGAGAATTTAATATTTTCGAGATACTGGAAATGCCCTAAATTTGGCTAAAGAAGAACGTGAAGGAATGCATGCACACTGGACAGGACTTCTGCTAATCTGCCTCGTGTCTCAAGAGCTGCAGCCACGATGATTCGGCGCCGGCTTTCTTCACATATATAAACTTCACAGATAATCGCGAAATATAGTGTTATTGTAAATGTCTCTACAGTTTACGATAATTTTGTTTAGTTTAATATATAAATTACACAAAGACGGGTGCGATGGTGTTAGATAGAATCGGTGACTTGTGCATTGCTTGTGCGTGTCTTATGCGAATCCGTTAATACAAGAGTACGCACGCTAAAGGCTTAAAGAGGATAGACAGGAAACCCGGAAATGGACTATTTGCATTACTCTTATTGGGGAATAATTAACGAATCACATAAGTACTAAGCGGTAGTGCAAAATTGGCGCGAACACTAAGCTATTTTCCTTTCATAATAGGGATAAAAGTTATGTTAAATAAACAAATTTGAACGTTAAATTCCATGCCATGTAATAAGTATAGCGCGAATAATAGCGATTTTAATAGTAGATAGAATAAGGGTGACAAACGAGCACACAGTCCACCTGTGTGTGTGTGTGTGTATGCATGTGCGTGTGCGTGTGCGTGTGCGTGTGCGTGTGCGTGTGCGTGTGCGTGTGCGTGTGCGTGTATATGTGGGTGTGCGTGTGTGCGCGCGCGCGTGTATTTGTGTGAGCGTGTGCGTGCGTGCATGCGCGCGCGCGCGCGCGCGCGCGCGTGTGTGTGTGTGTGGGTGTGTGTGTGTCTGCCTGGCGCCCTAGGTACTTTTAATCTGATATTTACAAGATTGTTATATGTCTTAGGCCATGACATCCTTCTAGCGTTTTCCATAACCACCTGTCAAATGTGACAAGAAAAGAAAAGAAATCTATATGGGAAACCTATGCTCAGCAGTGGGCTTTTTATAGGCTGTAGTAAATGAATGAATAATTTTTATAGAATAGAATAGAATGATTTTTATTTAAATAAATAAAATAATTTATTTTTCTTCACAAAACTTAAATTAATTAGATAGTCGATTGGGGTCTCCATTTAAGCAAGTAATGCTTGTGTTTGGAAACCCCGCTCTTCCTTATCTAAACATACATTTTTAAATCTAAAAACCAAAAATGACAAACTAATTACTCTATTTTAACAACCAAAAATGACAAAATTTATTTTATATAGATTTTTACATAATATAATTATAGAAAGTAATTTTTTTATTTACTACTGGTTCGAAAAATACCAGTCCTGGGAAGAACCAGCAAAAACCTATACCATACCACTTTAAACATATTTCACTATACAATTATTTTGTTTGTACAATTTTCAAATGAATTTTAATATAACTGGCATGGTTTATTACCTCTTTCCTAGGGGTTATTTTATTTATGTATTCTTTGATATTATAATAACCTTTAAACGTAGTGATTATATTCTCTTTGATAACCTTTTTGAACAATTTTTCTCCAATAAAATATTTTAAACTTGTTTATCATCAAATTTTGTACATTTTCTGGGATTTTGTTGTAAAAGCGTAGACATGGGCCCATAAATGAATTATTTCAACAGTGGTAGAGCCACGCGGCAAGCTTTTGCTGTCGCACGGATGGGCTGGCTCGAACCGGGGTGGTACCACGACCTCACAGAAAACCAGCGTGAAGTAGAGGTTTACCTCTGCGTTTCGCTTGGTGAGTGCAGGTGGCCGGAGGCCCTTTTTACTGGAAATGAGGCATTCCATCTTAGTCCTCACGGGTGACAACGCATCTACATTTTGATTTGTAATAGAGGATAGATGTAGACGTCTATGGGCCACAGCAACCACTTACCAGCAGATGGGCTGTGTGCTCGTTTGTCACCCTTATCCTATAAAAAAAAAGTTCTGTGGAGTCTAGTAACTGGTATTACAAGCTTATGTTTAAAGTATGAACATCTTTAATCTATTTATGTTTTTTCTAGGTACATATACATTTTCATAAATATATTGCCATGCCAAAGTTAATATATTTATTTCTTAAAAACTTCTCTAAAGACTCTACAAATTAAGTTATAAATCGCCCGTACGGCTTTCTTTGCAAAAAAAATATGGCATCAATTTCAGTCGCATTACCCCATAACAAAATTTCATAAGACATCACGCTACGAGAGTAACTAAAATAAACTAATCTAGCTGTATCAACATTGGTGAGACTTCTAATCTTTCTTACAACATATGCTCGACAACTAAGTCTGCCTGCTATTTTAAATATATGGGGATCTCATTGCAGCTTGGCGTCAATAGAAATACCGAGAAAAACAGTGGTCATGGATAAATTTGATTTTCCCGGAGGTGGAAATGCCTCTTTTGCAGTAAAAAGGGTCTCCGGTTCTCTACATTCACCCTAAGAAACACAGCATCATTAAGCTGCTATTTTACGCTGGTATTCTGTGAGAGTGTGGTCCTTCCCCGGTCGAGCCAATCAATTCGTGCTACAAATTTACAATGAGGGCTAATAATCTTCCACTCACCAGATGTTTCTAGTAGCGACTGAGGTAAAGTTTTTTGTTACACAGTGTCAGTTAATTGAGAAATTAGTTTTAAATAAATAGTTTATCATTATCTAGAATATTATATTAATACACAACACAATGCGTCAGTGGTTTGATTTTTAATTTTTTGCACTTTATAACTCTTTTTAAAAAAATTGGCTTTTAGTTATATTTTATAGTTTGGTTTATTAATTTCTAATGTATCTACAGAAACAAACTTTAAAGATTACATTTTCCTAAGAAATTATCATCCCCGCTATGAAATCTGTCAAATATTTTACCTCACTGTAAAGTGGCGCCGCCCTGGTGGCAGAAAAAGTCGTGGATGCCCTCATTAATATACGAGGGCGAAACTGAAAGCTTTTAGAACTGGCCACTTGTAAACATTTTTTAACAAATTTTCAAAATGGAAGTCATTGCCAATATTATTGTTTATGTAATTTATTAATATGTCATTTGTTTGCGATTTGGCGGCAAATTGAAAATTGTCTATATCATGTCAGCATGAATTTAACGCGAGAAAATTTTCGTACAATGATTTTTATGACTTTCGATGTCATTTAAGTCAACAAGAAAGTTATGATAGACTTCGATTGGCCTTTCACGATGAAGTCCCATCTCGTGCCACTGCTTACAACTGGTTTAATGAGTTTAAACGTGGCGGCACTAATCTCACCGATGATCTGCGTGTGGGACGAGCTTCTACGGCGACGACTGAAGATAACATTCGTATGATGGAGACTGACAAAAGAGTGACTTATCGGCAGATTCGGACAAGCTTAGGAATCAATATGAGTCAAGTGCACAAAATCCTCCATGAACATTTAGCGGTCAGGAAGCTTTTGTATAATTTGACAGAGACCCAAAAACTCCGTCGTGTTGATTGGTATCATGAAACGGTTCAAAAATTCAACGGAGGTGGCTCAAATGCTGTATTCGACATACTTACGGGTGACGAAAGCTGGATTTATTGTTATGAACCTGAAACTAAGAGACAGTCTGCTGTCTGGGTGTTTCCTTCCGAGGAGTTGCCAACTAAAGTGAAGAGAGATCAAATCGTGGGAAAAAAAATGGTGGCCTCGTTCTTCGTAAGGACAGGTCATTACGCAATAATTGTTTTAGAAGATCGAAAAACAGTAACTGCAGAGTGGTACACTAATAATTGTTTGCCACTTGTCTTAGAAAAAGTTCGGGAGAAACGACCCCACAGTAGGATCCTCCGTCACCACGACAACACCTCGTCGCACACCTTGCAAGCAAACAGTCAACTACTTGGCGACGTCAAACGTGGAATTACTAGATCACCCGACCTATAGCCTAGACATTAAAAGGCGGTAGTAAGGTAAGTAACAAATTTCATAAGTGTTAGGCGATAGTTGCAAGGGGCGCGAACAAGTGGTATGCACAAGACTGAACTCCCCATTTAAGAGCACATTGGTATTTGAATGTTTAACATAGATATTGAAAGTTTAATACATTTTATGTGATCGCCGTTTAAGCGCAAATTGTTGGCGTTAAACCAATGTACTAATTTCGATAGAGCATTATTTACATTGTGAAAATTAATTGATTGTCATTTGAGTTTGAAAATTAAAGAAGTATCATCAGCAAATAATACTATATCGTGATTGTCCCCTACAAGATAAGGTAAGTCATTAATATAGATTAAGAACAAGAATGGGCCAAAAATAGAGCCCTGAGGAACGCCCATTGACTACCGACCCAGAGAAACCTTTACCGTTGATAACGATTTTTTGAGTTTTGTTATTTTATATGAAATAATAAGTTTAAGCGAAATATTTTAGACACTGTAATGTTGTAGTTTCCTGATTAATATCACATGATGAACACAATCGAAAGACTTGGAAGATCACAAAAAAATACCCAAGATATCTTGTGAATTCTCTTAGGCATTGAAAATTTATTTCATTAGCTCAACATCTGCGTCAGTCGTCGAGCGACGCCTTGTAAAACCAAATTTATTTTTATGGAGTAATTTCATTACATTAAAAAATTTAACAATTGATCTAAAATTATTTTTTTAAAATCTAACCTAAGAGTCGGTAGTACAAAAAGAGGTCTAAAATTAGTAGGGTGCAATGTAATATCAGATTAAAATAAAGGAATACCTAAATAGTAAAGTAATTACTTTAAAATGTTTAATGAAAAATATTAACTTTACTATGTTTCATTAAATCAGGAAACACACCAGATTCGATATTAGTATTAAAAAGCGGCCAAGTGCGAGTCAGACTCGCCCATGAAGGGTTCCGTAGCAGCAAGTAACATAATTTACGATTTATGACAAATGAGCACACAGTCCACCTGATGGTAAGTGGTTGCGGCGGCCCATAGACATCTACATCTATCCTCTATTACAAATCAAAATGCAGATGCGTTGTTAACCGCGAGGACTAAGATGGAATGCCTCATTTCCAGTAAAAAGGGCCTCCGGCCACCTGCACTCACCAAGCGAAACGCAGAGATAAACCTCTACTTCATGCTGGTATTCTGTGAGGTCGTGGTACCACCCCAGTTCGAGCCGGCCCATCCGTGCGACAGCAAAAGCTGCCGCGTGGCTCTACCACTGTTAACTACTTATTAGATCTCGTTCAAACCGATTATCGGTGGAAGTTTAGATGGTAATGTACAATCATATATTTTTTTTAGTTTTATCATTCTCTTATTTTAGAAGTTACATAGAGGGGGACACACATTTTACCACTTGGGAAGTGTCTCTCGCGCAAACTATTCAGTTTAGAAAAAAATGATATAAGAAACCTCAATATCATTTTTGAAGACCTATCCATAGACACGTATGGGTTTGATGAAAAAAAATTTTGAGTTTCAGTTCTAAGTATGGGGAACCACCAAAACTTATTGTTTTTTTTTTCTATTTTTCTGTGAAAATCTTAATGCGGTTCACAGAATACATCTACTTACCAAGTTTCAACAACATAGTTCTTATAGTTTCGGAAAAAAATGGCTGTGACATACGGACGGACAGACAGACAGGCATGACGAATCTATAATGGTTCCGTTCTACGGAACCCTAAAAATAATAGCAAGATGATTGTATATGTGCAATTAAATCTATTAATTGCACATATACAAACATAAACACAAAACATAATGAATGACTAGTAAATGAAAGACTAAGTTCATAGTAAATGAATGAATGACTTTCATAAGTTTCTTTATTTAAATAGTGTTATAATTTAAATATATAATAGCGACATCTATCAAAAATGCGAAACTTGATTGAAAGGATGCTTAATAATTTTTAAATTTTGGCTATATTAATTAATTATAATAAAAGCAAACGACAACTATCAAAAATAAAATAACAATTTCTCATAGTAATCAATATAACAAATTGATAATAAGTAACGGATTTATTAGTTACATCTTCTATTAAATAATAAATAAAATTGAAGTGTATGTCTGTAATGTTAAAATAGTTTGAACTAAGCTGAGGAGGTTATATAAACAACCATTTTTTTTTAAATTCGCCTGTCTATTCTGTCCAGGCTAATATTCGAAATGGCTTCACCGATTGTATTGAAACTCTGCGAACAGATAGAGAGCTATGCTAGAAGGGATTTTGGCTATATTTTAGCCGTGAAACTTGATTTTTTTTATATACTAAATGGTCATTGATTGTCTTCAATCTAAAAAACCCCATTAATAGATCCTATCCAGGCGAAATCCATTTATATACCAGCGACCTGCTCTGGCTTTCTATCTTTTGGTCAAGTAATGCAACTTGAAAGTAATGCCAGGAGTGATCTAGGTTTATATAAGTTATATTTTATACGAAAAACTTGCAGATTTTATTGTCAAGAAACAGAAAAGTATTAAGTAAATGGTTGTTGATGATTACCTTAAATCTAAATAACGCCACAATGGTAGATCGTATCCAGGCGAAGCCGGGGCTATGCTCGGGATTTCTCTGCGTGATAAACTTAGAAATGAGGATATCCGCAGGAGAACTAGAGCAACTGACATAACCCAACGGATTAGTAAGCTAAAGGGGCAATGGGCCGGTCATATAGCTTGAAGAACCGACAACCGACGGGGAAGAAAGATGGGGTGACAACCTGGTAAGACATGTAGGAAGTGGATGGATGCGTGTGGCCGAGGACCGTGGCATTCCTTGCGATAATGATGTTTAATAAACCTACTCTAACTCTTTTAATTTTTTCTCCTTATAGTTCTTGACTACTTGCTAATATAAAAAAAATAAAATAAAATAAAATCAATTTATTTCAGACTGAGTCCATACAAGTAACATTTACATTATAATAAATTTAATCTCATCTAATTTAGTTTTATATAGCTACTTGGGCATTAAAATTGGGCGCAATGTTAGGAGTGATGAGTGAAATTAATTTATACATATAAATGTAACTATTAGGATTATGGACGTTAGTGAATCGCCGTCGTTGCAACTCGCAGTGCATTTTATTTAAAATTTAAAATATATTATTTCTTAGACATGCAGATTTCCAAACGAAAGTGGTTAATCAGCAGCTAAAATTACATTTCATTTTTGCCTACGGGGATTGAATATGGGCTGTTTTTGTACATTGTGACAGCGATCACCTAGCTTCTGAGCTACCATGGCTCTCAGAAATTGTTTTTATTTTACAGAGAATGAAGTTGTCAAGTAATGCTTTTAAAGAAAAATTAAGGTCTCCGTGACAAATCATTTAAATATAAACAGGGTGTGTTGTTAGACATAATTACGATACGAAGATTGGTCAGAGGTGATTATGTGAACATTATCATTATTGTCAGATAAAATGACACGCAATTATGATACTATATAAATAACAAATGTTTGAACTAAAGCTAAATTGTGTTGGATTTGTTTTCAGCAACTAACTTTGTATTCAAAATACTTGTAAGTATTACAATATTCTTAAAGAACCTAGGTAAATATTTAATTTATGGCTGTCGTCCTATTGTAAAGTTTTATGATTAACAGTGGTAGAGCCACGCGGCAGCTTTTGCTGTCGCACGGATGGGCCGGCTCGAACCGGGTTTTTTTTTATAGGATAAGGGTGACAAACGAGCACACAGTCCACCTGATGGTAAGCTTAATGCTTAATGCGGCCCATAGACATCTACATCTATCCTCTATTAGAAATCAAAATGTAGATGCGTTGTCACCCGTGAGGACTAAGATGGAATGCCTCATTTCCAGTAAAAAGGGCCTCCGGCCACCTGCACTCACCAAGCGAATCGCAGAGGTAAATCTCTACTTCACGCTGGTTTTCTGTGAGGTCGTGGTACCATCCCGGTTCGAGCCGGCCCATCCGTGCGACAGCAAAAACTGCCGCCTGGCTCTACCACTGTTAAACTGTCACTGTTAAACTGTTACTGTTAAACTGTTAAAAAAACTGTTCTGTGAGGTGGTGGTACCACCACCTCACAGAACAGTTTTTTTAACAAACCAGCGTGAAGTAGAGGTTTACCTCTGCGTTTCGCTTGGTGAGTGCAGGTGGCCGGAGGCCCTTTTTACTGGAAATGAGGCATTCCATCTTAGTTCTCACGGATGACAACGCATCTACATTTTGATTTGTAATAGAGGATAGATGTAGATGTCTACGGGCCGCAGCAACCACTTACCATCAGGTGGACTGTGTGCTCGTTTGTCACCCTTATCCTATAAAAAAAAAACTTAAAGAAAAGACAAGAGAAGAGATGTAATGTCTTTAAGCCTCGTGATAGTTACTTTTAATAGGAGAAAAGGCAAAGGTTTAAAGTCATATGATATTGAACGTAGTTAAAATCACAATAACATACAATTAAATTTTCAGAGCAAGATGTTGAAGACAGTTTTCATTTTGGCAATAGTTGCAATGCTGGTTGGTGAGGTAAGTGGTCATTAATATACCATGTTTTTATAATATTAGAGGAACTACTAGGAACAGTCCATTTAACAATAAGAGACTAGTTATTGCAGCCTGAGGACACCTTAGTGGTAATGCTGCAGCTATATTATGGTTGTAGCATGAATGTGTCGGCTCGACCGCGGATGAAACACGCTATCACAGAATACAAGCGTGAAATAGCAACTTAATTCTACTGAGTTTCATATACATCAAACCACGAGCTGAGTAGCATCGTCTTATTTTTACCAACACCATTGATTACCAACCCCGCTGCCAAATGTGAAAACTACGGCATGTATCCCATGAGGCAGTCTCTGGTGGAGGTCTGTGTGCAGCAGAATTTCAATAGGCTGTAACGGTAACGGTATGTTGCCATCATGCGGTGGACTTAAATGGGATATTAAAGAAAGAAAGGAGAAAGATAACACGTTAATGCGTGTCAAGAAGTTGAGCATGGTTTCGCTTGAAATGTACGCAGCACTCCGTCTGTCGTTCCTTGTGGTGAGGAGCATTTTTGAAAACCACTTGCAGTTGACCTTATCTAAAGTTTTTACTGCTGACCATAACTGATACTATTTTGGCTCTGAAAAGTTACGTTTATATATTTTTAAATTTCTAAATTTTTTAATATTTAACTATTTTGATGATTAAAAGAGTTAATGCATGTATGACGTGTTGCTGTGTAGCAACGCTGATAAATATGACGACGTAATTTTTATTTTTTAATGTTTCAGTCAATTCAACAAATGGGCAATGGTCAAGGAGGTGAGATTTCCTTCTTTTTATTAAGGTTATTTTAATAAGCAAGATCCAATTTACTTCGCTTATAACTCATTTTCTCCAATTTATTTCCTATGAATAATTTTCTGAGCGTATGGTGATGGCGTGAGAGACTAGGCCCGACCTGGATAAATGCTAAAAAAATCGTATGGCTTCGTAAAGATGACGGTATAACCATCTTGTTAACTCCAGACGTAAAATACCCAAACCAGCAACTGCTCTGCGGTCTCGGCGACCAGGTGATGAAGAAGAAAAGAAGAAAAAATTGTACAAAATATTTTTAATCAGCAAGTTTAATTTCGGAGATGCATGAGAAATAGTGAAACGCAATTACGTAACTGTTGTAAATATCATTCCTAATATACTTTTAAACTTTTACAGATATGTACGGAAATCTCGGAGGTATGTAAACTTTTTAAATAATATTAAGTACTGGTTTTTCAATAATTAAATAGAAGTTATTCACTTTATATTCAGTCAGGTTATAATTTTATTGATGGATAACTTTTATCTGATGATTGAAAAATCATTCGTTGTTCCAAGTGTCTCTCTTTATACATCATTTTTCAAGGTTGTTGTTGGAATAGGCTATATTATTTATAGTAGGTGCTTATTCAACGTTTCATAAGGTGGTGTTCGAAGTCTTAACCAATAAAAGTGTATAGAAAGCCCCCCGTTTCTAAACAGCGATTTAACTGATTGCCAAACAGCATCGAAATAGGGCAAAACAAATGCATGCTTGTAGTTCGAGTCCAATTGAGACGGACGACGTTGTCCATGGCGGAATTAATATAGTGTATAGTCTAAAACTATTTTTACTGAATATCTCAGATGTAAGTAATTGTATAATATAGCCTTAAAACATAAGCAACTTTTTCTTTTTTTCCTATCCATAGTGAAAATATTATCGTATTACTTAAGTCATCATCTGGGACAATATAGAGTGAAGGATTCTTACTCGTTGGTAAGTGACGATATACAACTATGTGCAAAGCAAAGATGTTTTGACCTATAAAATATCTTTGGTGCAAAGTTAATAAAATTTGTTGTTAATGTTTATTAGTTTCCGTATCTTAGGTAGTTACGTATTTACAGGCAGGAGATGGGCAGCAGCATCTTCCTGATAACAATAAACTTACAATAAAAAAATGCGGTTGCCAACCCGCTCAACAAGCGTGGCAACTATGGCAAATACCCCCCTATGAAGAGAGTAACAAGGAGACGGCCCCCAGTCCCCGGCGGCCCCGCTATTCCTGGCTACGGTGGCGACCATGGTAACGGCGGGGCAGGGGGTGCTAAGAATCTCCGGTGGAGGTTCGGTTGCCACCTTAGACGACTCAACCTGGCAACGTACAACGCACGCATCCTAAGGACTAACGAGAAGATCGTGGAGTTGGAAGAAGAGATAGACAAGTTACGCTCGCATATTATAGGATTATTCGAAGTCCGAAGAGAGGGGGAGAACACGGTAATCCTCGAATCCGGCAACTTGCTCTATCACCGGAAGGGCGACCATCTGTCCCAAGGAGGTGTCGGATTTATCGTCCACAAGTCTCTCGTTAACAACGTTGTAAAGATTGAGAGTGTGTCGAAGAGGGTTGCGTACATTATACTCAGAATCACCAAACGGTATTCGCTGAAGGTCATACAGGCTTACGCACCAACATCGGCACACCCCGATGAGAAGGTGGAGAAAATGTATGAGGATATCTCTAGAGCCATGCATTCCTCCAAAACCAAATATACGGTGTTAATGGGAGACTTCAATGCAAAACTAGGCACAAGAGAGAACGGTGAGCTGAAAGTAGGCAAATTTGGAATAGGGCAATGGAACCCAAGGGGCCAGCAGATGGCCGACTTTATGGAGAAAGAGAGACTCTTTATGATGAACTCTTTCTTCCAGAAGCGGCCCCACAGGATGTGGACCTGGTCGAGCCCCGACGGTTCCACAAAAAATGAGATTGACTTCATTATGACGACCAGACGACAACTGTTCAGTGATGTCTCCGTGATCGCGAGGGTGAAAACTGGTAGCGATCACCGAATGGATAGAGGCACACTGAACCTAAACGTTAAGTTGAAGAGGTCTCGTCTAATGAAGTTAACGCTCCCTCCCCCTCGTGCTCTGTTCCAAAGTCCTGAAACTTTTCAGCTCGAGTTACAAACCGTTTTCAGTACCTAGGAGACTGCAATGAAGTGGACGATATGAATGATAAGCTCGTGGAAACTGTCCATGCGATCGGAGCTAAGTTCTGCAAGACCCGCCGCAGAAGAACACAAAAACTCTCCGATCACACTCTTTATCTCGTGGCTGTTAGACGGGAGATGAACCTACAATCTTCAACAGATTTGACAGCATACAGGCAACTGAACAGACAGATCTCCAAATGCATGCGGCGGGACTTACGCAACTTCAATACAGCTTGTATTTAAGAAGCGGTCGAGCGAAACCAAGGCTATAAAGTATTTGCCAGAGATCTGTCCGCCAGAAAGAGCCAACTGTCAAAGCTGAAGACCGAGTGTAGCAGCATCGTTTCCGGGACACCTGAGATTTTGAGTGAGATTGATAGGTTCTATGGGCAGCTGTACACGTCATCGTTGGAGCCACACGCAAGTGTGAGTAACGATCCAAGAGTGAGTCTTATCCGACACTATTCCGAAGATTTCCCGGATGTCAGTATGAGCGAGATTAGAATGGCTCTCCAGGACGTAAAAACGGCAAGTCCCCGGGCAAGGATGGAATTACAGCGGAGCTTCTGAAAGCGGGTGGAAAACCGGTACTGGAAATTTTTCAGAAGCTCTTTAATTCCGTCCTCCATGGTGGCGTTACACCGGAGGCGTGGAGCAGAAGTACGGTGGTCTTGTTCATCAAGAAAGGTGACAACGCTCTCTTGAAGAACTACCGACCGATTTGCCTTCTGAGCCGCGACTACGTGCTGTTTTCGAGTGTCATTACGAATCGTCTCGCGCGCAGACTTGACGACTTCCAGCCTCCCGAACAAGCCGGTTTCCGAAAGGGCTTTAGCACCATAGACCACATACATAGCCTTCGGCAAGTTGTACAGAAGTCCGAGGAGTAAAATTTGTCACTATGCCTGGCGTATGTGGACTATGAGAAAGCCTTTGATACCGTCAAAATTTGGGCGGTGCTGCAGTCCCTTCAGCGGTGCCAAGTTGACTGTCGGTATATCGAAGTGCTGAAGTGCTTGTACAGTAGGGCTACGATGGCTATCCGAGTACAGAACTAGAGTACGAAACCTATCCAATTGCAGAGAGGTGTAAGACAGGGTGACGTTATATTCCCGAAACTCTTCACCGCTGCATTGGAAGACGTTTTCAAGCTTCTGGACTGGAAAGGATACGGTATTAACATCAATGGCGAGTACATCACTCACCTTCGATTTGCCGACGATATAGTCCTTATGGCAGAATTGCTGGAGGATCTAAGCACTATGCTCAATGACCTCAATAGTGTCTTCCAACGAATAGGTCTTAGAATGAACATGGACAAAACAAAGATCATGTTTAATGTCCATGTCATACCTGTGCCGGAAGTTGTTGGGAGCACTAAGCTCGAAGTTGTTGAAAGTATGTTTAACTGGGACAAATAGTCCGACTAGGTAAGTCCAACTCCGACCGAGAGGTCAATCGACGGATTCAACTCGGCTGGGCAGCGTTCGGGAAGCTACGACACATCTTCTCGTCGGACATACCTCAAAACCTTAAAACGAAATTGTACAACCAGTGCGTGTTGCCAGTGATGACTTACGGATCTGAGACGTGGTCCTTCACTGCTGGCCGTATAAGGAAGCTCAAGGTCGCTCAGCGAGCTATGGAGAGGGCTATGCAAGGGGTTTCTCTGCGTGATAAACCTAGAAATGAGTATATCCGCAGTAGAACCAGAGTAACCGACTTAGCCCAACGGATTAGTAAGCTGAAGAGGCAGTGGGCCGGCCATATAGCTCGAAGAACCGACAACCGATGGGGAAGAAAGGTTCTTGAGTGGCAGCCTCGTACCGGTAGGCGAAGTGTAGGGCGACCCTCCACGAGATGGAGTGACGACCTGGTAAGACATGCAGAAAGTCGACGGATGCAGGTGGCTCAGGACCGTGCTTTGTGGCATTCCTTGGGGGAGGCATATGTTTAGCAGTGGACTTATGAAAGGTTGTAATGATGATGGTGGCATTACACCGGAGGCGTGGAGCAGAAGTGCGGTGGTCTTATTTTTCAAGAAAGGTGACAACGCTCTCTTGAAGAACTATAGACCGATTTCACTTCTGAGCCGCGTCTACGTGCTGTTTTCGAGAGTCATTACAAATCGTCTCTCACGCAGATTTGACGACTTCAAGCCTTTCGAACAAGCCGGTTTCCGAAAGGGCTTTAGCACCATAAACCACATACATACCCTTCGGCAAGTTGTACAGAAGTCCGAGGAGTACAATTTGCCACTGTGCCTGGCGTATGTGAACTATAACAAAGCCTTTGTTTCCGTAGAAATTTGGGCGGTGCTGCAGTCCCTTCAGCGGTGCCAAGTTTACTGTCGGTATATCGAAGTGCTGAAGTTCTTGTACAGTAGGGCTACGATGGCTATCAGAGTACAGAACCAGAGTACGAAACCTATCCAATTGCAGAGAGGTGTAAAACAGGGTGACGTTATATCCCCGAAACTCTTCACCGCTGCATTGGAAGACGATTTCAAGCTTCTGGACTGGAAAGGATACGGTATTAACATCAATGGCGAGTACATCACTCACAGAAAACCAGCGTGAAGTAGAGATTTACCTCTGCGTTTCGCTTGGTGAGTGCAGGTGGCCGGAGGCCCTTTTTACTGGAAATGAGGCATTCCATCTTAGTCCTCACGGGTGACAACGCATCTACATTTTGATTTGTAATAGAGGATAGATGTAGATGTCTATGGGCCGCAGCAACCACTTACCATCAGGTGGACTGTGTGCTCGTTTGTCACCCTTATCCTATAAAAAAAAAAAAAAAAAAAAAAAAAAACCTTCGATTTGCCGACAATAAAGTCCTTATGGCAGAAACGCTGGAGGATCTAAGCACTATGCTCAATGACCTCAATAGTGCCTCCCAACGGATAGGTCTTAAGATGAACATGGACAAAACAAATATTATGTTTAATGTTCATGTCACACCTATGCCGGTAGTTGTTGGGAGCACTAAGCTCGAAGTTGTTGACGGGTATGTTTACCTGGGACAAATAGTCCGACTAGGTAAGTTCAACTTCGACCGAGAGCTCAATCGACGTATTCAACTCGGCTGGGCAGCGTTCGGGAAGCTACGACACATCTTCTCGTCGGACATACCTTAAAACCTTAAAACGAAATTGTACAACCAGTGCGTGTTGCCAGTGATGACTTACGGATCTGAGACGTGGTCCTTCACTGCTGGCCGTATGAGGAAGCTCAAGGTTGCTCAGCGAGCTATGGAGAGGGCTATGCCCGGAGTTTCTCTGCGTGATAAACTTAGGAATGAGGATATCCGCAGTAGAACCAGAGTAACCGACACAGCCCAAAGGATTAGAAAGCTGAAGTGGCAGTGGGCCGGCCATATAGCTCGAAGAACCGACAACCTATGGGGAAAAAAGGTTCTTGAGTGGCAGGCGAAGTGTAGGGCAACCATCCACGAGATGGAGTCACGACTTGGTAAGACATGCAGGAAGTCGATGAATGCAGGTGGCTCAGGACCGTGCTTTGTGGCATTCCTTGGGGGAAGCCTATGTTCAGCAGTGGACTTATGAAAGGCTGTAATGATGATAATGATGAAAAGAAATGTTTCTTCGATACGTCCGCAGCTGTTGAGCGTGGCGACTTCTTCTTCTGCAGGCCGTAAAGTCCACTGCTGTACAAATGTCATAAGGATATCCGATCATAAGAATGTCCTTTATATGACGGATGATTTGCCAATGCGGTTATGCGTGCGTATGATGCGGTCGACGAAGTGTGAGAGGTGATCTTTGTCAAACTCTGCGTTTGGATTAAGCGTCTCCCACACAGAAGCGGCTTGCGGTGGCGGCTAACCGCGAGCCGCGGCTCCAGCCGCTGCTACAACACACTACCGCGATCGTAACGGCGGCCTGAAGCGCCATTCGCTGTGGTGTCTGTGCTACGATTAGACGTCAGTAAACATGGTTAACCGTGATGAAGTCTTATTATATTCAGCAATATTATCATAATCTTTTGTAATCACGATGCGAATTATCATAAAGTACTGGATAATTTTGCTCTGTTTCTATTACAATCTCTGAATTTAGCACTATTTTTCAAACGGTACACGCGGCCTGTTGTAAAAATTTGCAACTGACCGTGCTGTGGCCACCGACTGGCCGCGTACTCGCTAACACAAAAGCGTTAGCGGAAGGGGCGGAGTATACGGCCGCGGCCAGCCGCTCGCAGATCGCAACATGGCCGCACGGGTTTGCAGGCTCTCTTACATTGCAATCGAATACAACTGACCGCCACCGCAAGCCGCTTCTGTGTGGAAGTCGCTTTAAACATCAAGATTCATAATGAAGTAGCGAGTCGAATTCACTCCTGTGGGGTTAGTTGAGGTGTATTAAACAATCGATAACGCTAGATGAAGTAACGCTAGCACACGATAAGTCACGTGATTTTCGTATGACTTTTCTATTAGCGTTAACGAATGTAGACCACTTTATAGGAAGGACATTATAGAAACATCCTAGTTCATAGCACAGTTTACAGTAGGATATTTTCTATACTAATACTTTACCACCACGTGTAGGTGGCCTCGGTTTCGGAATGAATGCAGGCGGTAGTGCGGGCGGTGGTGCGGGCGATGGTGCGGGCGGTGGCGCCAATGGAGACGGACAAGGTGGCAACCAAGGCGGCGGATTCGATGGCCAGGGAGGTGGCAAATAATTATGTACGCCTTGAAAATATCTTTTCCATGTGATAATAACTAATATGGCTGTTAAGTTTTATTGTGTTTTATACTGATACTTATTTTTTTAAAACGCTGCGGAAATGGTTTTTGCATCTTGTGTTGTTGTGATGCCTTTCTTAAGAGCGGAGTTAAGAAATGTCTGGAACATTCTCGCAGGATATATTTTAAGGAATGTGTGCACGAATTACTCATGTATTTAATCACTTAAATACCTCGTTACGTAGTATCTCCCTCTCTCTCTCTCTTCAAACTACCCAAGCAGCATGCAAGCTGTATACGAGCTGTATTGGAGTTCCTTTTTATACTAGAGGGTGCATTTTCTGGCTGTACAAAGGCTGTATAAGCGCTTATACAGCTCTTATTAGTAAAAAATTGGCACAAATTATACAGCTTTATGCGTTAGCAGCACTGTACAGTACTGACGTGTAAATCCAATACACTGTAACTCGAGTTACAGTGTTTTGCCTTAATAGCGCTCATTTGATTATTTAAAGGCAGTTACATATCCCTATATTAATATTTTTTCATTCTATAGTATGTAGAAGGAGATATGAGCACATACAAAACACTGTATTTTAGTTACATTTATTGTTTATTATGGCATAACACTGTAATTGAAGTTACAGTGTATTGGCTGAATAAGTTTACGCGAAATTAGTTGAAACTCAGAGATACAGTGTTTTGGATAACCAAACAAACTGGACACGTCGAGCGCGGTGACATCGACATGTCCCTACACGTCGTAGGTGTACCATGCGCGAGGGGCTGGATGGCGAGAGTGCAACGGTTAGTGGTCGTGAGTTACTGTTCTTGCTTGGACACGCGGACAGTGTTTTGATTGACAGCGCGTACGCTGCGTTCTGTTTAAATTAATTTTGATAAGTTTTTGTAACTGTGTAAGAACAATGAATGGACACCGTAATAGACTATTAGTGAAATTTTCACAAAGCAATATACATCACAACAACTCATTATGTATCACAATGACTTCAGAGTTTAACAATGTTTTAAATGAAAAAGAGAATATCAACGCCAGTAATAAGAAGCGTCCTGGTATCAATACATCATACGATTGAGATAATAATGAATTTGATTATTCCACGTATGTATTCGATTCACGTAATATCAGCCCCTTGATACCCCTTAGTGAATCTCAGATAAATAAATGTGCTGCTGACATTCTCAGCGAGGACGTCAACTACGCTGATTTGTTACCAGTACATGCTTCTAGTACCATACAAGAGTTATCTAAGGATTTAAGTAGCCAAATCTGCCAAGAGAGTTCACATTGCTAAGGGAAAATTCTGATACTGGACCAATAACTAATATGGACACGGTTTCCTCTTCTACTTCTAACGCAGAGTGCCCCGATACGACAAGTGCTATAATATTGACATCTGAAACGCCAGAAGAATCAAATTCTCTACCTGCCAACAGAAGTCGAGATCCTTAAGTTATTTTGGCAAATCAAAAAAAAACATCCCATGAGACATCCTTGCCGAAACTGCAAAAAAAATTGTTTTGTTAAAATCTCGGAAACGGACAGAGGTTATTCATAATCAGTTCTGGAGTATGGATAGACAGAGAAAACGGGATTTATTGTCAAGGCAAGTGCTCAAAATGCGCACGGCAAGTAAAACTGCTGGCCCCAACTTAAGGAACTCACAGAGTTTTTATACGTGGTAGAGCCATGCTGCAGCTATATTAATAGTATAGTTGTAGCACGAATGGGTCGGCTAGACCGGGCAAGAGCCACGCCCTCACAAAATACCAGCGTAAAATAGCAGCTTCATGCTGCTGTGTTTGGTATGGTGAGTGTAGAGAACTAGGGGCCCATTTTACTAGAAAAGAGGCATTCCATCCTAGTCCTTACGGCTGACAACGCATCTGCATTTTAATTCGCAAACAAAGATAGATATTAGAATATTTGTGCCCCCAGAAAATAACAAACAAGTTGTCTGTGCAGTTTGGCATGAGGGAGAAAGTGGTGAAAAAGCTCGTAATATTGCTTCTACATTCACTCATTTTGTCAGAAAATATTGCAGAGACCTAAAGCCTGTAAAATTTTCTTAGATAATTGTAAAGCGCAAAACAAAAACAAGATACTTTTGTCTGCTTTGTTTTTATGAGTAATTAATGATAAAATGACAAATGTAGACAAAATTACTCTGGAGTACTTTGAGCCAGGACACACTTTTATAACCGAAGATGCTGTACATGCTGCAATTACAAAGAAATTGAAATCTAATGGCCAAGTCTAAGATATAGATGATATATATTCTATATCAAAAGCTCACGAAAAAACATGCAAGACGATTTATTAGGTCACAAACAAATGATCATATTCAGTGACGATTCCAAAGCAGCATTCCCCAACGATTATAATATACATAACCTGAAAGACATAGAATTCAGAAGAATTGAATAAACAATATTTGTGAAGAATAATTATAACGCGGAATTCAAGGAAATATCTTTTTTGAAAAAGAAAATAGAACTTGAATAGCGCAAAAAATTTACAAAAGTTGTACCTGATCTATTGGAAGGGATACCTAAAGTAACTAAACCTAGAGGTATTATTGAGACAAAAAATGAGTTATTAGCACTGTGCAAATCAATGCCTCAAACAGGAACAATTTTTTATGAAAATCTTGTTGTCTCGGAATCACCCGATCTTGACGAACACATTTACATTAATTCTAATGAAAGAATTATTAAGATATAATTTAATAAAATATAACAATTAAGATCTAATACAGTATATACAATATTAAAAACTAAAATAATAAACAAAAACTAAAACAAGAAACTTAATTATCATATAGTCCTACTCCCCGCGGTATCGTGCCAAGAACGCTGGCTGCGTTTCCCTTTCTTTTTCTGAATGGCTATACTTAGCCTTTGAGCGAGAAAAGAACCATCCCTCTTATCACCAGCAGCAACGACCAGCCACGGATGGAGTTCCTTTAGGAACTTCACCGCACGTGTACCCCACGGACCGATAGTCTCTACAGCAAATGGCACAAATATGTAGTCATCTCTCAGAGACTCATACTTGCGCCACTTACTTAGTTCAGCTGCCTCTGATGCCGCCCAGGCTCTAAACGAGTTACCTCTGAGATGAGAGGCCGCCAGAGTGTCTACGCAAGTAGCATCCGACACTAGGGCTTTACCTCTCTCCCAAGGAACCAATGTCATACCGTCGGGTCCCCTGCCATAGTCTCTAAATATTTCACAATTGTTTTGATTTAATATAGTGGGTAAACTAAGACCTCAAAGTAATTCATAGACTGTATTATATCAATAAAACATTGATCTCATTATTAAATAGTTCCATATTTTATATGCGTTGTTAGTTTTATAATGAGTTTATTAATGTTAAGTTTATTTTTGTTTGCTTCAGTTGTTTTAACTAAGATTTTATTCGAAAAGATAATGATGATCGATTTGAAAAGAATTCATTCCTGAGTAGACGTTTTGTCAATTTCGTATTTTTGTTTTATTTCACTAAATATTTGCTTTATATTTTAATCTTTCGAGTTAATGTGACTTAATTGGTATTTTTAAATTGTTTCATTGATATATTTTAATTATAATTAATTGATTTGAAAAGATTTCCTTACTTAAGAACTGTGGTTAGTATTGTTAATGTTCTTTCGGACGCCTTATTATAGCCTATTATTGTAAAAGTAATACAATGTATTTGAAAATACAGTATTTTGTATATGTGTGTATGATCCATTAGCTCTGTTCTCATAAAACCAATACACTGTAACTAAACATACAGTGTTTTGCTCAAACAATCAGGAACATTTCTTCAAGTTTTATAGGGGTAATACACGTTTACTTAGTTAATTCTAAATGTATGAATTGAATGGTTGTAAAATGTACATGGCTAGATAAAACGTAAAAATACCTTTAATTTGGTACCTAGCACATAATATAATGTTATTATAATATTACTAAAATATACCAAATACCAAAAAAAGTTTTAAAAGCCATTTTCACGAAATAGATACTTCCGAGATACAGTGTTTTGGATTCACACGTCAGAGTAGCTGTACACGCATAAAAGGGGCTGTATAGTAGCTGTATTATAGCTGTTATTTGGTCACAAATGAATTTATGACAAACATAACTTAATAGATTTATTTATATACCTTATTGAATGATGGCGACATTTAGTGAGTGAAGGATTATATTACATATTAATATTACTTGGATTGGAGTAGAGTTTTGACGATAATAACTGGTGAATAGAAAGTGCAAAATTAGATTTACGGTAAACTTGTATATGATTTCTATTAAAAGATTGCCGCGCCAGCAAAATAACGAAATAATATAAGGAAAAAATACTAAATATGGTAAGAAAATATTGATTTTATAGGTTAGAATAAGAAAATAATTAAACTAGTGAATATGAATGCATATTGGGGCACAGTGATCATTAGTCAAACTAAACATAATGGTTTAGGCTTTTTAATTAACAATTTAAATTTTGTTTTTATAGGTCTTAAAATGGCGACAATTTGCTAAACAGCCTAAACGATACTTCGAGGGTCTTATAATCTTAGTAGCTGTACTATGTATGTTATGGATTCTATTATACAGTCATTAGTTTTTAATCAGCTGTATAATAGAATATTTTTATTACTAACGCTGTATAGAAGTTTTTAAAACATCACCGATAATTGTCTTTAGAGATATGTATAAAATATGAAAAACCTTTGTCTTAGAAACAACATTTTTATCCCTTCTTCGCTTTATCTCATTTAAATAATAATATTTTAAGATGTAACCGTGTTTTAATAATGTTGTTGTTTTATTTTATGGCCAAGGACAAAAAAAGTGCTTACTTCTTTCAATTATTTTAAGACAGAGACTATATAAAGCCACACAGACAAAGCTAATAAATTGAAAAAATATATCTTCATTTTTGTACCAACCTAAAACCATCGATTTAATCGAAATGATTGTATTTATTGGCAATAAATTACTACCTCTTTGATTCATTTAAATACACAAACCAAACAAAAAATATGACTACCTTTAGCAAATAATGATTACCTATACATCTTTTCATTCTAATGTTAAAAAGTGGAGTAAAGAATTAAAGCCTTCCTTTTCCTTAATATTGTTTGGCAAAGAAAGAGATATTCTTTGCCATACAATATTAAGGAAGTTACATTTTATGACAAAATATTTTATCTCGCTCAGCAGTACGGTACCAGTACGAGTATGCTGTTTATTTTGCTATTGTGTTTAGTTGATAGCACAGAGTACTTTTTGGTTGATAGGTAACTAATGGCAAGTGCATACGCATGTCGTTTTCTAGTCATACTCTTACGTCACGTAGGTACGGCAAAACCAAAAGAGTTAGTTATTTTATTTGATACATAAGTTAACTTATTGTGAAGTAACTTGACTGTGTTGTGTATCTTATACTGGTTTTATTTTACTTTTTAGGAAAATATGCCGTTTAAAATTTTGGAAACCATAGAGAAAGGGAAAAATTGCATTTTCATTGTACCAAGTTTGTGGGAATCAAAAGGCGTTTTAAGATGGCCAAAAACACGATTACATGCTAATATATCTTGCTAATAAAATCTACAATTTGCAATTGTAGCTAAATCATTTAAAGCTACTTAAGATATATTTCTTTCTGTGCCCTAGTTCTTTATTTACTAGCAAAATAAATAGATTTTTTGCAAATTTGCTGATATCATCATTTGAACTACTTGTGCTGCTGCATGATAAATTATCATAATCAGGTGCCGAAAACTAAGTTACATTTGACATAACAGTGATTATGATTAACACTGTTTAATGTTTTTGTTACGGAACCCTCTTTGTTAGCCGTCGATGTGGTTGACGCTTGACTGTAGCTTTTCTAATTTATTAAAGTATTTCTATATTCATCAGTATCACTAGTATTTCGTTGATAATTTGTAATATTTAAATATTCCCTTTTAATCTTTCTTCTAGCTGCACCAAATCTTTTTCCTTTTTTACACATATTGATAACAAATTAATTTGTTCACTAGCACAATATATTAAACACGCAATTACGCATTCAAAATGGCGATTTTCTATCACTTATACAGACTTAATCTGTACTATAGCTGTTATTTATTTTTTTAGTTTTATATCACTCTCATAAACAGAACTTATAAAACTACTGTATTTACAAGAGTGTACAATTACGCCATAAGAATAAGTTTTAGAAGGGAGTTCACATACACCATTGTACAGAAATAATATTTGAATAATACTATTATAACACTTAAAGCTGTAATAAGCAAGTGTCAGCATGCAAAAAACAGCTTCTATACAGCTTTAATGATAAAATCAGATTGGAGTATTACAAAATACTTAAAGTTGTATAGTAGAGTCTTCATATTCTGATTAAGAACCCTACGCTTACTTAGATCCCATAATACAGACTTTATACAGCTTGAGCTGTATAATAAGTCATAAACCACTCTTATAAGAGTAAAATCTCTTTTCGACACTCTTATACGCTTCTAAAAGAACTCTAAGTTCTATATGGGCTGATATAACTGTTCATAACGCTTGTTTGCTGCTTGGGTAGGCACATACGTGGTAGAGCCACGCTGCAAATATATTATGTTTGTAGCGCTAATGGGTCGACTCGTCCAGGGTAGAACCACGCTCACACAGAATACAAGCGTAAAATAGTAGATTAGTGCTGCTGTGTTTTGTATGGTACTCACCATAGAGACCCTTTTTATTGGAAATGATTCATTCCATCTTAGTCCTCAGTGGTGACAACGCATCTGCATTTTGAAAATTAATTGAGAATAACTGTAGATGTCTTTGGGCCACAGCATCTAAATATCATCAGGTAGACTATGTGCTAGTATGTCACCCCCTTCTATAAAATAAGGTACAACACGGTATTTTTATTTTTGCGCGGATCTTAGATATTTAATTTCAACCTTTTTATTGCTTTAATTCCGCTATTCCCCTTACCATAATTATGTCCTCCAGACCAACAACAGGACACGGTTGTAGAGCCCGAGTTTGTAAGCCCGATGCCCGAGTATGTGAGCACAAGCTGTTCCCTCACTCTCATAGTCTGATGACACTGTAATCCGACAAGGCCGGAGAGAGATCAGGCGCAGTATCAAAGTTCATCAGAGTTCATAGTTCCTGTAAGTGTAGTGGGCGGTCCTTTAAATTACACTTCCCGGAACTAGGCATCCACTCGAGAACTTTCTTCCCCGACTGTTGTTGGTCCTTCGAGCTATATGACTGGCCCATTACCACTCAGACTACTGATGCATTGGATTATGTCGATTACTCTGTGTCTATTTTATTGTATTTATTAAAAATTTTACTTAAAACATTATTTTAATATAAAGCATTTCAAATTGACTAAATATAAATATTTTTGTTTCAGAATAATGCATTGGTCATAAAATTGCACCGTTTGAGGATTTTACTATAATTGTTAGCATGATAGAAATAAAAATCTAACTAACTGCGCGTATTTTAATTAAACCTTTACTATTGAACAGTGGTAGAGCCACGCGGCAGCTTTTGCTGTCGCACGGATGGGCCGGCTGGAACCGGGGTGGTACCACGACCTCACAGAATACCAGCGTGAAGTAGAGGTTTACCTCTGCGTTTCGCTTGGTGAGTGCAGGTGGCCGGAGGCCCTTTTTACTGGAAATGAGGCATTTAATCTTAGTCCTCACGGGTGACAATGTATCTGAATTTTGATTCGCAAACGAGGATAGATGTAGATGTCTATGGGCCGCAGCAACCACTTAACATCAGGTGGACTGTGTGCTCGTTTGTCACCCTTATCCTATAAAAAAAATTATCTATGCATCTATACATATAGGGTTATTTTTCAAAGAGAAGCCAAATTTAAATTTAAGTTCAAATATTTATAATGAAATACCGTTATTTCAGTTTTTGAAAATACAAGTAAATAAGGCTTCTATTTTTATTTGAAATTATCACAAATTGAATGTGATTTATGGGCAACAGCGTCCTTGCCTCGACCCTTCCAAATGTGTGCGTGCGCAGTAAAATCAGTTAAAACAATCCCGCGGAGGGAGAAGCGCCCACGACGGCGCTACCTAGACGAACGCAAGCATTTATTTGAATGTATGGGTAATATATGGATAGATACAGTAAGTGTTATCTTATTATGGTCAAGCCTAGGCAAGACCATGAAATAATGCATTATCACGCATATTGATTTAAAAGATAAGAGAATAGCATGTTTGATAATTTTTTAAATTAATCTTTCTTCCACCATTTGCCTATATTACTTATTCTGAACCTTCTCTGTAAATTCGGCCGGTTATTACAAAATAATCCTGTATAAATAAAATTTAAGTGTTTTTCTGTAATATTGTAATAACTGCTATTTATTCAGCTCAGGGGGTTACTTGCATGCCATTGAGACACAAGCGAGACCGAACTAATCTTTGGAATGGCTAAACCGATTGTGATGAAATTGCAAGAACGGATTGAGAGCAATGCCAAGAGTGATATAGCCTATTTATCCGAAAAACTTGGAGTATCATTGGTGAAATCGAAAAATGTATATAATGCAGGGTTATTTTGTGACATACGGCCTAATTTGCAGAGGAAGTTCAGGATAGATAATATAAGCGAATGGTGAAAAACAAGAAAAATAACAAATATTTTGTGCTGTTTATCCTTTATATTGAAAATGTGTGGAAATGCATTATTTTAACAGATTGTTGTTCATAAATATGAAGTGCCTTCTATTTTATTACGCTCATTGAATTTCGGAAGCAGTCGGTGGCGCTCAGCGCACGCGCTCGTTTTCAGATTTAGATACCTAAATGTTTTTAAGACTCGGTAAGGACAACCCTGCCCTTCCCTGCAGCATGTTCACATATTCGCCTGGCTGGCTGACAGTGTTGACTTGACCATGACCTCATTACATACAAGTGTCCTATTTTTAAAATTATGTAGGGAGTATTACTTGTCACTTAGCAATGACGCCACGAAAATACTGTACAGTACAGTGTTACATTTTAAGAAAGGAAGGTTTACGTGGTGTGCAAAGATTATACGAAAGTGAGTCTTTACGGCTTTTGTAAAGACCGTATATGGTCTCTACATACCGTATAGTAACTCAAACATATATGGCTTTCCGCAGAGTTTTCGAGCTCTACTAGACAACAAGCTTACTTGAAGATTGAAAGTGAGTCTATCATCAAAAATTATTCACAGACTGTGAGATATTATTTTAAGATCAGGAGGTAGTTTAGGGGACTAAAAACATAAGCTTTATTTTATCAACATTGATGTGAAAACTACGCTGAGTTGATGTATAGGCCTTTTCACACGTTGTTTCAGAAAACACCAAGGCAGTATCGTCTGTAAAAGCTTTGATATTTTCCTTATCCATGCTGAGTTGACACATTTTGTTCACATAAACTAAAAACCAGATTAAACTATGAACAAGGCCTTGGGGAGCACTGTATTCAATCTCCTCATAAACACGACCATAATCGCTTAATTTTACACTCTGTGTCCTGTTACTAAACTAGCTTTTTTTTTCGTGGGTAGGAGTGAAATAAGTAGCACATGTTTTGAACTTTTTTATGCAATTTATATTTTAAAACAGAAATTAGGATAGTTTAATGTGTTACACATATATGTAACAATCATCTGGCTGACTTTATCAAAAATATTAGAAGCCATTATCAAATCTAGAGTTATAAATTTATAAGGTACTTTGAAGACGATACTTTATTCACAACGGCATAATTTGGATTTACAAAAGGAAGATCGACGGAAATGGCCTTAAGAAAAATCATTTATTTCATTCTCAAATGTTTACATATATTATATCAAACAATCAAAAGAAAGGACACAGGACTATAAAGGCTGTTTGCAACATGATTTTTTTTTATGTAGGACTAGTTGGTACCCGACGCGTCGCTGTCGCAGAAGAAATAATTGTGGAAATATCGTTTTAAAACTCCAACGATTGTATTGTTTTGTTGGGATAAATGTTAATTGAAGTTAAATGATATATAATTTTAGAATAAAATTATAGGTGGGATACACGCGCCACGTACGGTAAATTAATTGTTCTATGCCTATAACCTTCGCGCAAGCGCAAGCAATAAGTTTTACTTTAGTGAGACTTTAACATCAATCTCCTTGAAACTTCTTCCATTAGTATTAAGTTTAGCTCATTGTTTAAATCATATAATCTTGTTAATTTATTCTTAGAACCAACACGTATTGCTGGGCCTAGTGCGACCTGTATAGATAATATTTTTACAGATGTTAAGCCCTTGCATAAATCAATTATTCAAAATTTAAGTTCAGATCACTGTGGACAGTTGGTAACATTGCCTTACATACACAAGAAACAGAAAAATAAGAAAGTTGTGTTTGTTCCAATAAATGAACATCGCTTGGAGAGGTTTAGAAGTAATATAATAAAAAGACTTCCATTACTTTCATTTAAAAACAGTGCTAATTATTTGTATGATACATTATTTAAAATTATAACTTGTGAATTTAGTAGGATATTTACTTCTAAAACTTCCTCTTTTAACAGTCGCAAATCATTTAATGAATGGGCGACAGTAGGAATTTATAAGAGTAGGCGAAAGTTATATGAGCTTTATAATGAAAGATCATATAATAGTAGTGTTATATTTAGAGATTATGTAAAAACATATTCTAAAATATTTAAAAAAGTGTGCGCCACAGCTAAGGCTTTACATTTAAGTAACAAAATTAAAACTGCATCTAACAAAATTAAAATGACCTGGAGAATAATAAATAGTGAAACGGGCAAGGTCAAACCGCGCAACTCGGATTTTCAATTGAATATTAACAATAATTTAACCCGATCTGATCAAGAAGTTGCTATGGCTTTTGAGATACATTTTACTGATGTTCCTTTTTTGACAACTAAATCATTAAACTCTTCTCCTACTGTCGCTGAATCATTGCTCAAACAAAATGTAAAGGCTTGTTCAAATACTTTTAAATTCCATAGAGTACTGCCAAAAGATATCGTTAAATATTTTAAAACTATTGATGTTAAGAAAACGGCAGATTTATGGTGGATTTCCGTTAAAGTTATTTTATCTATAATAGATATAATAGCACCTTATCTACCCACTATATTTAATACAAGCGTCGAATCTGGTGTGTTTCCTGATTTAATGAAACTCAGTAAAGTCATACCTTTATTTAAATCTGGTAGTACATTAGACCCCGCCAATTTTAGACCAATTTCTGTACTACCAACATTTAGTAAAATTTTTGAAAAAATAATTATAGATCAGATGTTAAGTTTCTTTAATATTAATAAATTGCTACATAGAAATCAATTCGTGTTTACAAGGGGTCGCTCAACAACTGACGCTGGAGTTGAGCTTATTAAACATATTTTTTGTGCATGGGAGAATTCAGAGGATGCTTTGGGTATATTTTGTGACCTTTCCAAGGCCTTCAAATGCGTTCACCATGAGACATTAATCAGGAAGCTACAGTACTATGGTGTCAAGAACACAGCGCTTAAACTTATAATTTCATATTTAAATAATAGAATGCAGAAAGTTATTATCAATGGTAAAAGTTCTTCCGGCTCACCTGTACTAATGGGTGTCCCTCAGGGCTCAATTCTCGGCCCATTCCTATTTCTAGTGTATATTAATGACTTACCTTCTATTGTAGAGGATAATCATGATATAGTATTATTTGCTGATGATACTTCTTTGATTTTTAAACTTAAACGTCAATCATTTAAATGTGACGAAGTGAATAATGCTATATCAAAATTAGTGCATTGGTTTAACGTTAATAATTTACATTTAAACGGAAATAAAACTAAATGTATTAAATTTACAACAACGAATGTTAAAAATCTGAGAACCAATGTGTTTTTAAATGGGGATGAACTGAGCCCTGTAGAATCCACTGTTTTTCTTGGCATCACTCTCGACGCAAAGCTTCAGTGGGGCCCCCATATATCCAAACTAGCAAGCAGACTAAGTTCTGCAGCCTATGCTGTAAAAAAGATCAGAGGTCTCACTAGTGTCGAGACAGCTAGATTAGTTTATTTCAGTTATTTCCATAGCATAATGTCTTATGGGATTTTGCTATGGGGAAATGCGGCTGATTCAGAAACTATTTTTGTTTTACAGAAGAGGGCCATTAGAGCTATTTACAACCTAAAACCGAGAGAGTCTCTTAGAGATAAATTTAAAGAAATAAATATATTAAAAATAAATATATAATAAATATATTAAAATTGACTGGTCTTCCCTACCTCCTATTTTTCTAGACTGCACTCTAATCCCTTACAGCAACAAGGTTAAAAATCTGGGGTTGTATCTCGACTCTTGTATGTCTTGGACCTCACAGATTAATGAGGTTAGTAGAAAAATGTTTGCTGCTTTAAGCTCTTTACGTAGACTACGTAATTTTCTTCCCACAGTAACTAAAGTTACGCTCGCCCAGTCTCTACTTCTACCTATCCTTAACTATGCTGACATATGCTATCTTGACATTACCGAGGAGCAGCTTAATAAGCTTGAGCGCATTCAAAATTTATGTATTAGATTCATATTTGGGCTTCGCAAATATGATCATATCTCTGAATTTCGCAATCAGCTCAAATGGCTCCCGATCCGCCTTCGCAGGAATACTCACATTCTCTCCACTTTGTATAGCGTGCTGTTTAATCCTTCCACTCCTCATTATTTAAAAGACCGTTTCCAGTATCTTTCCCTTACCCATAATCGGTTCCTTCGATCCTCTGTCAATCTTTCTCTCTCTACTCCTTCGCACTCTTCCTCCTTTTTTAAGAAATCCTTTACTGTAACTGCTGTACGTTTGTGGAACTCTTTACCTCTCCACATTCGTCGTGCTCTTTCTCTTCATTCTTTCAAAAGTCTTGTTAAATCTTATTACTTAGAACGCTATTAGATAAATCACTTTTCCTTTTTTTGTACTCTTTTCATTTAATCTATTATATAATATCATACATAATCTTCACTTGCCTTTATTTGTATGTATTTTCATATTATTATTTTTTTATTTTTTTTTTGTACGCCCCCCTCTATTTTTAACTATTGTTTACATCAGTTCTCTACACTAAGGTTGTCTGGAAGAAATCACTTTCAGAGTGATAAGACCACCTTTTGTACATTTTTCTAATTTAGATTTAATTGTATTCGTTTTTGTTTTGTTTTCTGGTGTACAATAAAGAGTAAATAAATAAATAAAATAAATAAATATATTAACTTTGGCCTCTCAGTATATTTACGAAAATTTAATGTATGTTCACAAAAACAAAGGTAGTTTTAGTAAAAAAAGTGATGTGCATTCTGTAAACACTAGGAACAAATACAAGCTAGTGATACCAGTTTCTCGACTGCACAGAGTCAGTAATTCATTCTTGGGGCAATGTATACGCTATTACAACAACGAATGTTAAAAACCTGAGACAAGGTCCCGGAAAGTGTACAGGCTCTCTCTATTAGCAAGTTTAAATGTTTTGTTAAGTTGAAACTGTATAAAAAGGGTTATTATAGTATAAATGAATACATGGTTGAAAATAACCCCTGGGAATGAGGTGATCGCTTCCAAGCTGTTTCTAAAATAAATTTTGTACTTATATAGTTGTATAACCATTATTGTAAAATTTGCTTTAAAAAAAAAGTCCCGCTGGGTTTCTTGCTGGTTCTTCCCAGGACGGAGGTTTGTTTTTCGAACCAGTGGTAAAGTAAAAAATGACTTTCAATAAGAATTACACATGTGATCTATATTGAATAAAAAATTATTCTATTCTATTCTATTCTATACCGTAATCTAATTAATGGCATGGCAGCCTATAACATACGAACAACCAAAAATAATTTTATATGTGAGATTAATCAAATAAATTAGCAACATTGTATAGTTATCGATATTTACACCATAAACTTACATAAATAATATCGATGTGATTCTTATACAGAAAAACTATATAGAACTAAAATCTACCCATTTAGAAAAAATATCTTTATACATATAATTCCCCTGTACGTGTTTTTCACTGAACTCCTAAGCGGCTGGACCGATTCTTTGTGTTTGTTTGACTGAGTCTCTGTATGGCGTATGTTCACAATTGAAACCGGTAGGTGACGTTGTTGTGATGACCCAGAAAACACTCGTGCGGAGCCGGGGCGAATCATAAATATAGAAATAATTACTCAGAAGAAGAAATAGTAACCTTCACTGAAGTGTATGCAATTATGTTGCCAAAGTTTTACCGCAATCTGATGAACGGTATGGCAGCGCATAAAATACGAACAAACAAAAATTATTTTTTATATATTAGATAAGGGTAACAAACGAGCACAGATTCCACCTGATGGTAAGTGGATGCTATGGCCCATAGACATCTACATCTATCCTCAATTAAGAATCAAAATGCAGATGCGTTGCCACCCCTGAGTTATTTACATTCACCATATATAGTAACATAGTATCATTAAGCTGCTATTTTACGTTGTTTTTCTGTGAGTGCGTGGTCCTCCACCGGTCTCACGAGCCGACCCATTGTGTTACAACCATAATGTAGCTACAGCGTGGCTCTGCAACGTAATGTAAATAAAAACTATGACAAATCGCCCACCGACGAGGCAATCCATGTAAGGCCTGTGTTCAGCAGTGGATTTAATTTGGACATTGGAAGTTAATAGAATGTAATGAATGAATAAATGAAAATGTATTTTTATATTTACTTATTAATATTATTAGGTAATTAAGCAAGTATGTGTAAGTGAGGGACTTGAGGGAGGGCGGGATTTGCTCTTTAAACTAGCTAAGACATAATATCGTATTTACCACGCAGATATAAGCAAATATATTTCTATGAAGCAAATACAATAACGCAGACTTGACGACTTCCAGCCTCCCGAACAAGCCGGTTCCCTAAAAGGCTTTAGTACCATGGACCACATACATACCCTGCGGCAGATTGTATAGAAGGCAGAGGAGTATAATCTGTCACTTTGCCTTGCGTATGTGGACTATGAGAAAACCTTTGATTCCGTCGAAATTTAGGCGGTGCTGCAGTCCCTTCAGCGGTGCCAAGTTGACTGTCGGTAATATCGAAGTGCTGAAGTGTTTGTACAGTAGAGCTACGATAGCTATCCGAGTACAGAATCAGAGTACGAAACCTATCCAACTGCAGAGAGGTGTAAGACAGGGTGACATTATATCCCCGAAACTCTTCACCGCTGCATTGGAAGACGTTTTCAAGCTACTGGACTGGAAAGGATACGGTATTAACATCAATGGCAAGTACATCACTCACCTTCGATTTGCCGACGATATAGTCCTTATGGCAGAATCGCTGGAAGACCTAAGCACTAAGCTCAATGACCTCAATAGTGTCTCCCAAAAGATAGGTCTTAAGATGAACATGGACAAAACAAAAATCATGTTTAACGTCCATGTCACACCTATACCGGTAGTTGTTGGGAGCACTAAGCTCGAAGTTGTTGACGAGTATGTTTACATGGGACAAATAGTCCGACTAGGTAAGTCCAACTTCGACCGAGAGGTCAATCGACGGATTCAACTCGGCTGAGCGTTCGAGAAACTACGACACATCTTCTCGTTAGACATACCTCAAAACCTGAAAACGAAATTGTATAACTAGTGCGTGTTACCAGTGATGACTTACGGATCTGAGACGCGGTCCTTCACTGCTTGCCGTATCAAGGTCACTCAGCGAGCTATGGAGAGGGCTATGCTCGGGGTGTCTCTGCGTGATAAACTTAGAAATGAGGATATCCGCAGTAGAACTAGATTAACCGACATAGCCCAACGGATTAGTAAGCTGAAGTGGCAGTGGGCCGGCCATATAACTCGAAGAACCGACAACCGATGGGGAAGAAAGGTTCTCGAGTGGCAGCCTCGTACCGGCCTCGTACCTATAGGCGAAGTGTAGGGCGACCCCCCACTAGATGGAGTGACGACCTGGTGAGACATGCAGGAAGTCGATGAGTGCAGGTGGCTTAGAACCGTGCTTTGTGGCATTCCTTGGGGGAGGCTTATGTTCAGCAGTGGACTTGTGAAGGGCTGTATTGATGATGATGATAAGCAAATAAATTTTTAAAATCTTTAATAAACTTCGAACAGTTAGGAAGCAATGTTAGAAATGACTAGATATTATCAGAAAAATATAATATCAGAAAATTAATAAACAATATATAGGAATATGGACGTTAGTTCGTCGCCGCTGCTCCAATTCATTTTGACGTACTTCAGATGTCTTAGATATACAGGTTTCCAAACAAAGTTATAATGAAATTATTTTGATAAATTCTAACAGCAATAAGAATGATAATGAATTATCCTTATACATATTGTTTTTTAATATACTAAGTATACTTTGCGTAACTTTTCTTTGTGTTAATTTGGAATGTCTAAACTGATTGTAATGAAAGTGCAAGAACGGGTTGAGAGCAATGCCAAGAGTGATAGAGCCTATTTATCCGAAAAACTTGGAGTATTTTTGGTGAAACCGAAAAATTGATATAATACAGGGTTATTTTGCAATATATGGCCTAATTTGCAGCAGGAGTTCAGAAAAGATAATATACGGGAATGGTGAACAAAAAAAAAATGTAACAAATAGTTTGTAATTTTTATATTTTATATTCAAAATGTGTGAAAATTCATTATCAAACTATTAAAAGCAAGGACACAGGACCTGTTTGCAACATGTTTTTTTTTTATAAAACTAGCTGGTACCCGACGCGTTGTTGTCGTAGAAGAAATAATTGTGAAAATATCGTTTTAAACCTCCAACGGTTGTATTGTTTAATTGGGAAAAACGTTAATTGAAGTTTAATGATATATAATTTTCGAATAAAATTTTGGGTAGTATACGCGCGCCACCTACGGTAAATTAATTGTACTGTGTCTATAACCTTCGCGCAAGTGCAAGCAATAAGTTTCACCACAATGTAATGAATGGCATGGCAGCGTACAACATACGAACAAACAAAAATAATTTTTATATATGAGATTAATCGAATAAATTAGCAACATTGTATAGTTATCGATATTTACACCATAAACTTATATAAATAATATCGATATCATTCTTATAGAGAAACACTGTATAGAACTAAAATGTAATCATATAAAAAAAATATCTTTATACATATATAATTCTCCTGTACGTTTTTTTTATAGGAGAGGGGGCAAACGAGCATGCGGCTCACCTGATGGTGACTACCGCTGCCCATGAACAACTGCAACACCAGACCTTTTAAAAAGGAGTAGGCTCTTTTCTTGAAGGTCCCTAACTCGTATCGGTCCGGAAAAATCGCTGGTGGTAATCGATTCCACAAGGAAGTTCTTCGAAGAAGAAAACATCTTCTAAATCGCACAGTGGTCGACCACCAATCATCCAGATGGTATGGATGGTATCGCGAGTTTTGTCGTTATGTGCGATGGTGGAATTGACCGACTGGAATTAGTCCGAACAATTCCTCTGAGCACTCCCCGTGGTACATGCGATAAAATACGCAAAGATATGCAATATCTCTACGCAGTGCCAGTGAGTAAAGCCAATCGGAAAGAACTCGGTCGTCGACGATTCGAACCACTCTGCGCTGGGTGCGGTCAAGTGGAAGGAGCTAGCACTGGGGAGCCCCTGCCCAGAGATGGGAACAGTATTCCATTTGGAATACAATTGCAAGTTGTGGAACACTAGGCTTGTAATTGGAGCTAGCACCGTCTACTACGACCTTGATGCTCCGATCGGTCAGAAAACTGGTGATCCAATTGCACAATTTCTCGGAAAGTCCATACGAAGGAAGCTTCGAAATAAGCGCTATGTGCCAGACCCGACTGAAGGCCTTCGCTATGTCCAAACTAACGGCCCCTTGGCTCGATCGCCTGCGCCCATCTATGGGTTAGGTAAAAAAGAAGATAAGCAGCTGAGCGACCCAGACGGAAACCGTACTGGTAGTCACTAATCAGCTGGTGCTCTTCAAGGTATTGCATGAGCTGGCAGTTAATAATGAACTACATTATTTACGAGAATAAGGAGGTGATGGCGATAGGCCTATAATTGGACGGATCAGAGCGGTTACCTTTTTTCGGGAACGGGTGCACGAAAGCTGTCTTCCATAAATTCGGGCAACGCCTAGGGAGTAGGAGTACCGAAAAAGATGGGTTAGAACCAATGCCAACTCTGGAGCGCACGTCCTCAGCACAAACACACAGTACGTGTATTTCTTACTGAACTCCTCCTAAGCGGCTGGACCGATTTCTATGAAAAATTTGTGTGTGTTTGAGTGGGTCCTTGGATGGCGTATATTCACAATTGAAACCATTAGGTGGCGTTGTTGTGAAGATACAGAAACCACTCGTGCGGAGCCGGGGCATATCATAACTATGAACGGTATGGCAGCGCATAAAATACGAACAAACAAAAATTATTTTTTATACATTAGATATATATTAGATACATCAGATATATATTATATATTAGATAAGGGTAACAAAGGAACACACAGGCCACCTGATGGTAAGTGGATGCTGTTGCCCATAGACCTACATCTATCCTCGTTTGAGAATCAAAATGCTGAATGCGTACGCCACATAGTATCATTAAGCTGCTATTTTACGTTGGTTTTCTGTGAGTGTGTGGTCCTGCACCGGTCTCACGAGCCGACCCATTTGTGCCACAACCATAATGTAGCTACAGCGTGGCTCTGCAACGTAATGTAAATAAAAACTATGACAAATATCACCCCTGATGAGAAGCCTATGTACAGCAGTGGACTTTTCATAGAATTAATGAATGAATCTTTTTTTTTTATATGATAAGGGTGACAAACGAGCACACAGTCCACCTGATGGTAAGTGGTTGCTGCAGCCCATAGACATCTACATCTATCCTCTATTACAAATCAAAATGTGGATGCGTTGTCACCCGTAAGGACTACGATGGAATGCCTCATTTCCAGTAAAAAGGGCCTCCGGCCACCTGCACTCACCAAGCGAAACGCAGAGGTAAACCTCTACTTCACGCTGGTTTTCTGTGAGGTCGTGGTACCACCCCGGTTCGAGCCGGTCCATCCGTGCGACAGCAAAAGCTGCCTTGTGGCTCTACCACTGTTAAAATGTATTTTTATATTTACTTATCCCTACCCTTAGAGATTATTAAGCAAGTATGTATGTGTAAGTGAGGGACTTGAGACAGGGCGGGAGGTGATTTTCAAACTAGGTGGGACATAATATCACATTATTTTATTACGATAATCAAATTAACTTTTTAAGATCTTTAATAAACTTCTAACAGATTTGAAGCTATGTTAGAAATGATCTTGACTGCATTTTATCAGAAAATTAATTAACAATATGTACTCGTATATGAAACCTATTAGGATAATGGACGTTAGTTCGTCACCGCTGCTCCGATGCATTTTGGCGTACTGCACATATCCTTGAAATAATTTATTTCTTGCAGGTTTCCAAACGATAACGTCCTTCACCAAAAAGCCCGTGCTCGATCAGCAGCTAAAATTGCATTTCATTTGTGCCAACGGGAATTGAACACGGGCCGCTCGTGTACTGTTAGATCTACAGCGAGCGCCTAGTCAGTAAATTATAATGACTTTCAAAATTGTTTTTAATTTACAGAGAATGAAGTTGCCAAGTAATGCTTTTAAGGAAAATTAACGTCTCCGTGACAAACCATTTAAATATAAACAGGATGTGTTGTTAGACATAATTACAATATGAAGATTGGTCAGAGGTGATTATTCGAACATTATCATAATATTCAGATAAAATCACACGCAATGATGATACTATATAAATAACAAACGTTCGAAATAAAGCTATATTGTGTTGGATTTGTTTTGAGCAACTAACTTTGTTTTTAAAATACTTGTAAGTATTACAATATTCTCAAAGAACCTAGCTAAATATTTAATTTATGACTGTCGTCCTATTGCAAAAGTTTTATGATTAACTTAAAGAAAAGACAAGAGAAGAGATGTAATGTCTTTAAGCCTCGTGATAGTTACTTTTAATAGTAGAAAAGGCAAAGGTTTAAAGTCGTATGATATTGAACGTAATTAACATCAGCATAATATTCAATTAAATTTTCAGAACAAGATGTTGAAGACAGTTTTCATTTTGGCAATAGTTGCAATGCTGGTTGGTGAGGTTAGTGGTCATTAATATACCATGTTTTTATAATATTAGAGGAACAACTAGGAACAGTCCATTTAACAGTAAGATGCTAGTTATTGCAGCCTAAGTACACCTTAGTGGCCATGCTGCAGCTATATTATGGTTGTAGCATGAATGTGTTGGCTCGACCGCGGATGAAACACGCTATCACAGAATACAAGCGTGAAATAGCAACTTAATTCTACTGAGTTTCATATACATCAAACCAGGAGCTGGGTAGTAGCGTCTTATTTTTTATTGATTACCAACCCCGCTGCAAAGCGTGAAAACTATGGCAAATATCCTATGAGACAGTCTCTGGTGGAGGCCTGGGTGCAGCAGAATTGCAATAGGCTGTAACGGTTACGGTATGTTGCCATCATGCGGTGGACTTTAATGGGATATTAAAGAAAGAAAGGAGAAAGATAAAGCGTTAATGCGTGTCAAGAAGTTGAGCAAGGTTTCGCTTGAAATGTACGCAGCACTCCGTCTGTCGTTCCTTGTGGTCAGAGGTGAGGAGAATTTTTGAAAACCACTATTTTTTTTACTGCTGATACTATTTTGGCTCTGAAAGATTACGTTTATGTATTTTTTAAAATATCTAATATTTTTTTTAAATAATTTGACGATTAAAAGCATTAATGCGTGTATGACGTGTAGCATGAGAAATATGACAACGTAATTTTTATTTTTTAATGTTTCAGTCAATTCAACAAATGGGCAAAGGTCAAGGAGGTAAGATTTTCTTCTTTTTATTAAGGTTATTTTAAAAAGCAAGATCCAATTTACTTCCTTTATAACTGATTTTCTCCAATTTATTTCCTATAACTAATTTTCTCACCGTGTGATGGTGGCGTGAGAGGCTAGTTGCGACTAGGATAAATGTAAAAAAATCGTCTGGCTTCCTAAAGATGACGGTATAACCATCTCGTTAACTCCAGACGTAAAATACCCAGACCAGCGACTGCTGCCGAGACCAGGTGATGAAGAAGAAAAGAAGAAAAAATTGTACAAAATAATTTTAACCAGCAAGTTTAATTTCGGAGATGCTTGAGAAATAGTGAAAGACAATTACGTAACTGTTGTAAATATCATTCCTAATATACTTCTAAACTTTTACAGGTATGGACGGAAATCTCGGAGGTATGTAAACTTTTTAAATAATATTAAGTACTGGTTTTTCAAAAATTAAATAGAAGTTATTCACTTTATATTCAGTCAGGTTATAATTTTATTGATGGATAACTTTTATCTGATGATTGAAAAATCAGCCGTTTATCCAAGTGTCTCCCTTTATACATAATTTTTCAAGCTTGTTGTTGGAATAGGCTATATTATTTATAGTAGGTGCTTATACAGCGTTTGATAAGATGGTGTTTAAAGTCTTGACCAATAAAGGTATATAACCACGTTTCTAAGCAGCGATTTAACTGATCGCCACACAGCATCGAAATAGGGCAAAACAAATGCATGCATGTAGTTCGAGTCCGATTGAGACGGATGACGTTGTCCATGGCGGAATTAATGTGATGTATGGTCCAAAATTATTTTTACTGAATATCTCGGATATAAGCAATTGTATAATATGTTTTAAACATAAGCAACTTTGTCTATTTTTTCCTATCTATAGTGAAAATATTATTCTATTACTTATTTGATAAATTTTAACAGCAATAAGAATGATAATGAATTATCCTTAGACATTTTGTTTTCAATTTTGAACGTGTTTTAATATACTAAGTAGACTTTGCGTAACTTTTCTTTGATATAAATATGTAAAATAAGATAATAAGTCACAGTTTAAATTAAACATTTCTTATTTATATAAATTAATTTAGCACAAGTCATCATCTGGGACAATATAGAGTGAAGGATTCTCACTCATTGGCAAGTGACGATACACAACTATGTGCAAGTTAACCTTTATTAGTTTCCGTATTTTTGAGCACAGAATATTGTTAATAGTTTTTATTTATATTTACATCGAACTTTAGCCATAAAGCGGCTTAGTGATTGCTCTACCTTTATACTCATTATATTTGACGCAAGTCACGCGAGCAACCTACTCTTGATCCTCGCTGCTCGCACACTGAAATCTTTTAGCTGATTTAGGTACTGCGCTCTCTTTAATAAATTAAATAATCTAAAAGAAATGGTTCTTCGACACGTCCGCAGCTGTTGAGCGTGACGACTTCTTCTTCTGCAGCCCGTTAAGTCCACAGCTGGACAAATGTCATAAGAATATCCGATTATAAGGATGTCCGTTATAAGGACGATTTTTCTGTGCGATTATGCGTGCCTGTGATGAGGTCGGCGAAAGTGTGAGAGGTGATCATTGTCAAACTCTGCGCGCGGATTAAACTTCGAGATTCTTATCCCCTCATGTGCCCGACTGATTTATGTTTTTACGCTACAAGTGTCAGGGTCTGTTTTGGAGATCGCGCGATACGGGTAGGCACTAATGTAAACAATGGTATCTTTTTACTTTTGTATGCAGGTTATATATAAAACTTATACGCATCGATTCGTTATGAATTAAGATATTTGATTCTTCTTTATAAATATTAAATTCTATTTTTATAATATTTTCTATCTCATTTCAAAATTACGTGACGTAATTTTGCCGGTTTCTTGTACATAAAGTGTACGGATTATGAAATTAAGCCATTATATATAACGATATTTGTTTTATTTACAACATTATATCAAAAGAGATTAAAAATCACACCCCATGAATACATTTTTTTCACACAACAAACTTTTTATTATCTACGTCCTTTTACGCAGCAAAATAAAAATAAGTTAAAACAATCGAAAATGTTCAATTTGAAAACGTTTGAAAACCTTAGATTAGAATAGAATAATTTTTTATTCACTATTGATTACTACATAATTCTTATTGACAGTCTTTTTTTTATTTACCACTGGTTCGGAAAATACCTCTGTCCTGGGAAGGACCAGCAAGAAACCTAGTGGGATTTTTTTTTCAAACATCACTTAACAAAATTTCGTTTATACAATTTTAAATGATTTTTTATAGAACCAGCATGATGGCGATCACCTTATTCCCAGGGGTTATTTTCATTCATGTATTCCTTGATATCATAATAACCCTTTTTGTACAGTTTCGCTTTAATAAAACTAAAACTTGTTTATTGACAAACTTTGAATATGTTCTTGGATTTTGTTGTAAAAGCGTATACAATGCCCCATAAATGAATTACTGATTCTGTGGAGTCTAGTATCTGGTATTACAAGCTTATGTTTGTTCCTAGTGTTTAAAGTATGCACATCTTTATTCTTATTAAAGCTATTTATGTTTTTATGCACATACACATTACATTTTCATAAATATATTGCGATGCCAAAGTTATTATGTTTATTTCTTTAAACTTTTGTCTGAGGGACTCTTTACAATTTAGATTATAAATCGCCCGAACGGCTCTCTTTTGCAAAACAAATATAGATTCAATATCAGTCGCATTACCCCATAGCAAAATTCCATAAGACATTACGCTATAAAAGTAACTAAAATACACTAATCTAGCTGTCTCAACATCTGTGAGACTTCTAATCTTTCTTACAGCATATGCTGCAGAACTAAGTCTGCTTGCTAATTTAGATATATGGGGGCCCCATTGAAGTTTCGCGTCAATAGTAATACCGAGAAAAACAGTGGTATCCACAAGACTCAACTCCTCCCCATTTAACAGCACGTTGGTATTCGAATGTTTTACATTAGGTATTGTAAATTTAATACACTTTGTCTTATTGCCGTTTAAGAGCATATTGTTGGCGTTAAACCAATTTACTAATTTCGATAGAGCATTATTTACATCGTCATAATTAATTAACTGCCGTTTGAGTTTGAAAATTAAAGAGGTATCGTCAGCAAATAATACTATATCGTGATTGTCCCCTACAAGATAAGGTAAGTCATTAATATAGATTAAAAACAGGAATGGGCCAAGAATCGAGCCCTGAGGAACGCCCATTGATATTACGTGTTACAATACGGCATTGTCATTAATCTATGTTGTTGAGAGATTAAAACAGCGTTTTATCTTTGAAAAACATAGATTAAAGACAAGGCGTGTTTAATTGAGAAATGGGCACACGGGGTCGGCTGACACACGGGCATGCATGCACTGTTAACCCGCTGCGAGTGTCATGACACTTGAGGGGATAATGGAGTAGCGAGGCGAATTCACTCCTATGGGGTTAGTTGAGCTGCTTTAAACAATCTATAACGCTAGATGAAATAACGCTAGCACACGTTATGTCACGTGACATTTGTATGAGTTTTCTATTAGCGTTAACGATTATAAACCAATTTATAGAAGGGACATTATAGAAACATCCTACTTCATAGCAAAGTTTACAGTAGGATATTTCTTCACTAATACTTAACCACCACGTGTAGGTGGCTTCGGAATGAATGCAGGCGGTGGTGCGGGCGGCAATGGAGGCGGACAAGGTGGTGGACAAGGCGGCGGACGCGGTGGCCAGGGAGGTGGCAAATAATAAGGTAAGCCTTGAAAATATCTTTTCCATGTGATAAAAACTAGTATGGCTGTTAAGTTTTATTGTATTTTATACAGATACTGGTTTTTTTAAACGTTGCTTGTGATGTTGTGATGCCTTTCTTAAGAGCTGTGTTGAGAAATGTCTGGAAAATTCTCGCAGGATATATTTTAAGGAATGTGTGCCCGAATGATTGATGATTTAATGCGATGATTTAATACCTCGTTACATAGTATCTCCCTCTCTCTCTCTCTATGAGACGGCAGGTGCTTTTCAAACTAGGCAAATACGTGGTAGAGCCACGCTGCAGATATATTATGTTTGTAACACGAATGGGTCTACTCGTTCGGGGTAGAACTACGCTCACACAGAATACCAGCGTAAAATAGTAGATTAGTGCCGCTGTGTTTTGGATGGTGAGTATAGAGGACCGGAGTCCCTTTGTACTGGAAATTATTCATTCCATCTTATTCCTCAGTGGTGACAACAAACATTTTGATTTTTAATTGAGGATAACTGTAGATGTCTATAGGCCACAACATCTAATTAGCATCAGGTAGACTGTGTGCTAGTTTGTCACCCTATTCTATGAAATAAGGTACAATACGTTATTTTTATTTTTTGCGCGGATCTTAGCTAGTTAATTTTAACCTTTTTACTGCTTTAATTCCGCTATCCCCATTACCATAATTGTGTCCTCCAGACCAGATTTCGGTAACAGCGGCCAGTCTGAACGGAGACTAACTATCTGCGCAGGACACGGTTGTTGAGCCCGAGTGTATAAGCACGACGCCCGAGTGTTCGATCATAAGCTGTTCCCTCACTCTCATTGTCTGATGAGACTGTAATCTGACAAGGCCGGAGTGGGATCAGGCGCAGTGCCAAAGGCTTAACATGCTTTGCGAAGCAAGGGAGTTCATCAGAGTTGATAGTTCCGGTAAATGTAGTGTAGGGCAGCCCTTTACGCTTCTCGGAACTAGGCATCTACTCGAGAACTTGCTTCCCCGACGGTTGTACTTCCTTCGAGCTATACGACTGGCCCATTACCACTCAGCTTACTGATGCATTGGATTATGTCGGTTACTCTGGGTGTATTTTATTGTATTTATTAAAAAAAAAACACAACAATATTTTAATGTATGGAATTTCACATTTACTAAATATAAATACTTTTGTTTCAGAATAATGCATTGGTCATAAGATTGCACCGTTAGAGGATTGTATGTTATTGTTAACACGATAGAAATAAACATCTAACTAACTGTTTGTATTTTAATTAAACCTGTACTATAATCTATGCATCTATACATACAGGGTTATTTTTCAAGGAGTACCCAAATTTAAACTTAAGTTTAAATATACAAATAATAATATATTGTTATGACATTTTTTGAAAATATAAGTAAATAAGTCTTCTACTTTTATTTGAAATTATCCGAAATTGAATGTGATTTATGGGAAACAGCGTTTTTGCCTACCGATCGAACCTTACACATTTTTTTTATAGAATTAGGGTGACAAACGAGCACACAGTCCACCTGACGGTAAGTGGTTGCGGTGGCACATAGACATGTACATCTATCCTCGATTACGAATCAAAATGCAGATGCGTTGTCACCCGTGAGGACTAAGATGGAATGTCTCGTTTCCAGTAAAAAGGGGTCTCCGGTTCTCTACACTCACCATACGAAACACAGCAGCGTTATGCTGCTATTTTACGTTGGTATTCTGTGATAGCGTGGTCCTACCCCGGTCGAGCCGAACCATTCGTACTACAACTATAGTAGTAATATAGCTGCAGCATGGCTCTACCACGTAAATGCACATGTGTGCGTGCGCAGTAAAATCAGTTAAAATAATGCATTACCCCGCATATTGATTTAAAAAATAAAAGGACAGAATGTTTGAGAATTTTACAAACTAATTTTTTATCACTTTTTTGCCTTTTTTTATTTGCCTATATTACTTATTCGCAACCTTTTCTGCAAATTTGGCCGGTTATTATCTACAAAATAATCCTGTATAAATAAAATTGAAGTTTTCTTCTGTAATATCGAAATAAATCCTATTTATTCAGTTCAGAAGGTTACTTTCATGCCATTGAGACATGAGAGAGACCGAGCTAATCTTTGGAATGGCTAAACATAGCCAATAGCAAATAGAGAGCAATGCCAAAAGTGATATAGCCTATTTATCCAATAAACTGGGAGTATTTTTGGTGAAATCGAAAAATTGATATAGTACGGGGTTATTTTGCAACATACTGCCTAATTTGCAGAGGAAGTTCAGAATAGGTAATATTAGCGAATGGTGAAAAAAAAATAACAAATATTTTATGCTTTTCATCTTTTATATTCAAAATGTGTGGAAATGCATTATTTTAATCGATTGTTATTCATAAATTTGAAGTGTCTTCTATTTTATTACACACGCGCACATTCGTAAAGAAGCATTGAATTCGGAAACAGTCGGTGGCGTTCGGTGCACGCGCTCGGTTACAGATTTAGATACCTATAAGTTTTTTAGACTCGGTAAGGACAACCCTGCCCTTCCCCATCCGTTATACCGGTAGGTATGTTCGCCTGGCCGGGTGATAGTGTTGACTTGATTGTGACCTCATTACATACGAGTGTACTATTTTGAAATTTATGTAGGTAGTATAACTTGTCATTTCATCAGCAATGACGCCACGAAAATATTCGTAACGCGATTACTATCAAATAAGACAATGTTACGTTTAAAGCAAGGAAAGTTGACGTGGTGTGCAAAGATTATACCAAAGTGGGTCTTTACGGCTTTTGTAAAGACCGTATTTGGTCTCTATATTAACTCCCAAATTAAGTTAATAACTAGGTTATGAACCAAATAAAAATCTACTAGAGAGAAATTTTGGAAAGTGTCCTGCTAATTTACACTTAGGGTTACCATCTCAACTATTTCTATATAGCGACATTATCGATCCTCAGATTGTGGGTGATGTTATGACTCCTTTACTAAGAGTCATTTCATTAGATCCTACAAAATACATTTATGGTGCAAATTAAATGCACGTTTTCTCTCCACATCACTACTTACCTGTTAGCGAAGAGAGTTCGATACGCTGGAAACAGTTATAAGATCGAGCACAGGACAAAAAATACTATTACAATTTGGAACCGTGTGTATTAAACTACATTTCCGAAAATTATAATAATGAATTCTCTGCGTGATCATCATAAATGTCCACATGAAAATTATTATACACATCAAGCTGGGCCAAGTGTTCGAGTAAATTATAAGGGGTTTACCATATCAACGCGGTCATGGTTTTGGAAGCTTCTTAGGGGGGTTATTTAGATCAGTTTTACCCTTACTTTCAAATGGTGCTCGAGTGTTTGGCAAGGAGGCATTAAGCGCTGGAGTAGGACTTTTATCGGATCCCCCCTCAACGGGTTCCCGCCTAGTCGTGGCGGTGGGGGGGGGGGGCTTAGTAGCCGTGGCTTGGTCACTCGCGGTGATCAAAGAGTGGTATCCTCTCCCCCTACCGCTGCCGCCGAGGTGGAGTTACGGAGGAAGAGGGGTGTTGGTATGGCAATGCGCCACTCGCCCTATCTTCCGCGGCTCTGACGGGGCTGTACCGTTGATCCGGTGGTAGTGGGGCCGCGGGGGAGGGGAGTGTCGGTATTGCGAGACGCCGCTCTTCCTACCCTCCGCGGCCAAAACTTAGTTGGCGGCGGAGCCAGAGACCAGATCCACCGCTAGGGTCGGGAAAGCGGGTGCTACTAAGCACTTGATTTTCCTGGCCCCATGGCCTTCGCGTACCGGAATTGGGGAGGTTCGATACGCAGGTGGAGTTGGAAGCCATGCAGGAGAGCGTGCCTTGTGTTCGTGGTGCGCTTTGCCTGAGAAAGAGAATGACGAGGAGAGGTCGTCCCCTATAGAAGGAGCTGCCATGGGGCGGCAGGCACTGGTGGGGCCGCGGGTGTGTGCGAAAGCGTTCCCGTGGCCCTGCCAATTTGCTGCGAACGTAGAACACCATGAAGTTTTAGTCGGTGCGAGATAACCCGACATAACCCGTCCTTGCCCGCGCGAGGCGGGTATGCGTAGAAATTTCCCCATGTAAAAAAAGGACTTTTATCGGATATAGTTCAAGCACCTCCTATGGAAACCTTAAAAAAAGATCGTCTAAAGCAAGTTAGTACGAATTTAAAACGAAAGGCTGATGACAAAATTGATCAATTTAACATGACAAGATCTGGGTATATAACTAAAAGAAAACGATTGGCGTCGTTCATTCCACCATTAACTGCTAAAGTGAAAGCTGCGAAAAAACTTGGTCTAAAACCAAAAAATATCAAAGATATATTTTCAAATTAAATATGTCTTTCCTTCCTAATCATTTTTGTGAGTGCGTTTAATCAGAATTGGATTTGGTTGCACTACCGTCTATACAAACAAGTATGCATGAAATGCATTGTGGATTCACTATAAACCAATTTCATCTCTTGCTGATGATGGACTTATCGAGTTTTAAATTCCTGGAACAGGCGACGACTACATAGATTTGTCTCACACATTACTCAACATAAAGGCAAAAGTACTTTTTAGTCAACTGGATGTTTATTTAAACCTAAAACTTGTATCACCACCTAATAATACCTATGTATATCGAGCATACATGGAAACCATTTTAAACTATGCTCCTGCTCCTAAACAATCTCATCGTACTTGTAGTCTTTGGTATGAGGATACACCAGGAAAAATGGGTTCTATAGATGGTAAAAACATAGGATTTGTCAAAAGACAGGAATTTGTTAGTGAAAGTAGGGAAATAGAAATGATTGGACATTTTCACGGTGACATTTTCAATCAAGATACATTTTTAAGTAATGGTGTTGAAATGCGTGTAAAATTAATTCGATCAAAAGAGAGTTTTAATTTAATTGCTAGGTCACAAACGATGTTAAGCTTAAAGTTTGCATTACGGACGCAACTCTTAATTGTCCGACGAGCACGAATTAATCCAAATGTATTACTCGCACATCAAAAAGTTTTAGCTTCTACCACTGCTAAATATCCTATTACTCGAGCTGAAGTAAAAGTTTTAAAAGTTCCATCGGTTGTTCAAGGAAAAACTCTTGATAATATATTCTTAGGACAGGTACTCAAAAGATGTATAACTGAATTTTTTATGTGTTGTAGTTTTGCTATTCAGTGACATGTTCTGTAGACGTATGCCACACTCATCTCTTTCTTCTGCTCTTGTATTCCTATCAGCAGCACAAGACGGCAGCCCGTTGAATCTAATAAGTACACAGAAGTAATTTGAGTAAACAGAATCACATTCACTAATGATCAGCTAATGACTTGTTAAAAAAGTATTGTTTAACTTTTTCACTTTCTGTTATTCTCTTTGTAATATTGTATACGAGGGCCTTTATGTTGTAGTAGATGCTGTCCTTATTAGTCTTTACATAATATTTAATCCTAGTGGAAACCTGTTTCCAATGATCAGTAGATGGAATCTTGGATAGCTCCTTCATATCGTACATTTCAATTTTTATGAGATGCGTCGCTTGGTCTCCGTCGTCAGAATTAGTAGAAATGTATGATACACCATTTCTAGCGGCTCGTGCATCGGTTGACGATAACAGCTTCCTCTTTTTTTATTTTTTATTCAGCTTCAAAAAAATGATCAACCTATTGCGATTTTCTTTTTCCACCATCGCATGTGTTATTATTAATGACGATGTCATCACTCTTTTCTTGAGGGGAGAGTGGCGAGTAGTAATACTGTTTATAGGTATTTTCATCGAAGCTGAATGATTTCTGCAACAACACAGTTATCATGTTAATATCAATTTGTTTACACTTAATCACACACACACACACACACACACACACACACACACACACACACACACACACACACACACACACACACACACACACACACACACACACACACAAACACATAAGCGCGAGCGCGCGCACGCACTCATACATACATGTAAGAAAACAACAGAAAGAAAAGTAAGTTTGTCAATAGAATAAACACTTACGTCCATGACCACTGATGCGTTGAAGTAACACAAACGTAGTATTGCGGTCAAACGACCATACACTAACTCCATGACTGCAGCTGTTCGATCTTATATAGCACCAGTAAGTTATATCCAATCTAAAGCATTTCCGCAGTGAAACTGATAGTAACTTTACGAGTCCACAAGCCTATATCGCATTCTATCGTATTGCGACTTGGGCTACACCGATGACTATTAAAAATCATTACAAAAGTATGCGATTTAATATTTACAAATCACTATAATTGATCTTTCCTATGTTAACCATTGAGTATAATGGTACTGTAATAATCTACTAATAGCAGTAATATCATGGATAGGTACACTAGATGTTCAACAATATCTGAAAAAGGTTCATCCCAGTCTAGAAAATAATGTTTATGCTGCTAATAGACTCTCCATCTATACCCACGTACCAACGTATATATATGCACTATATCATCTAGAATACTTAAAAAGGAATTGTAAAAGATGGGACTGGAATGTTGATAGGATTCAGAATGAATGGACTTGAGTTTGTGGTGAATCTTGCTTAATGTATTTGCTATATACGTTTCAGGGATGTTCAATGCATAGTTTTACGAGCATATTTACAGGGAACACACTGTACAACGATATTTTAGTGGATGAGATGTTTCGCTCCTATTTTATAGATAATAGGCAATAACATTTTGGAAATAAAAATTGTAACAAAATTAGGGAATGTTTTATTGATGATTCAGAATAGCGTGGTAGTCATGAACAAAGAAGCACAACGAGTAATAGATAAGAGCGGCAATGACGGTGTTCAAGGAACAATAGATAAGAGGATAGGCAGAACAATGGAACGCTAATGAGGGTGCAGGCCCACCGGTTATCAATTAGTTAATTGATAACCGGTGGGCCTGATCTCCGGAACCGCGCATCCTACCCAAAAACAGACCGAAATTGGTGATCGGAGTATGCCAAAACATTTTTTTTGAGGATCCGTCGAACCACCGTCAGCCGATGAGGGTTGAGTATGGTTGTTGTTGTGAGTTGTATCAGTTCTGACTTAGTGAGCCAGAACTGGTACCAACTAACTACTCACCCATTTGTGCTACAACTATAATGTAGCTACAGCGTGGATCTGGAACGTAATGCAAATAAAAACGATGACAAATCTCCCCCCGATGAGGCAATCCATGTAAGGCCTGTGTTCAGCAGTGGAATTTGATAAGCTGCAATGAATAAATGAATGAAAATGTATTTTTATATTTACTTATTAATATTATTAGATAATTAAGCAAGTATGTGTAAGTGAGGAACTTGAGGAAGGGCGGGATTTGCTCTTTAAACTAGCTAAGACAATTATCGTGTTATTTATTATACCACGCGTATATTTAATAAACTTCGAACAATAGGAAGGAAGCAATGTTAGAAATGACTACATATTATCATAAAATTAATAAACAATATATATTTCTTAGATATGCATGTTTCGAAACGATAATATACTTCACCATAAAGCACTTGGTGGATCAGCAGCTAAAATTACATTTCATTTGTGCCGACGGGAATTGAACACGAGCCGCTCGTGTACTGTTAGGTCTACAGCGAGCGCCTTACCTCTAAATTACAATGCCTCTCGAAAATTGTTTTTAATTTACAGATAATAAAGTTGTCAAGTAATGCTTTTATGGAAAAATTAACGTCTCCGTGACAAATCATTTAAACATAAACAGGATGTGTTGTTAGACATAATTACAATACGAAGATTGGTCAGAGATGATTATTCGAACATTATCATTATATTCAGATAAAATCACACGCAATGATTTTACTATATAAATAACAAATGTTTGAACTAAAGACAAATTGTGTTGGATTTGTTTTCAGCAACTAACATTGTTTTTAAAATACTTGTAAGTATTACAATATTCTTAAAGAAACTAGCTAAATATATAATTTGTGGCTGTCGTCCTATTGTAAAGTTTTATGATTAACTTAAAGAAAGGACAAGAAAAGAGATATAATGTGCTTAAGCCTCGTGATAGTCCCTTTAATAAGAGAAAAAGCAAAGGTTTAAAGTTTTTTTTTTATAATATAAGGGTGACAAACGAGCACACAGTCCACCTGATGGTAAGTGGTTGCTGCGGCCCATGGACATCTACATCTATCCTCTATTACAAATCAAAATGTAGATGCGTTGTCACCCGTGAGGACTAAGATGGAATGCCTCATTTCCAGTAAAAAGGGCCTCCGGCCACCTGCACTCACCAAGCGAAACGCAGAGGTAAACCTCTACTTCACGCTGGTTTTCTGTGAGGTCGTGGTACCACCCCGGTTCGAGCCGGCCCATCCGTGCGACAGCAAAAGCTGCCGCGTGGCTCTACCACTGTTAATCGTATGATAAGTCGTATGATACTGAACGTAATTAACATCAGAATAACATACAATTAAATTTTCAGAGCAAGATGTTGAAGACAGTTTTCATTTTGGCAATAGTTGCAATGCTGGTTGGTGAGGTTAGTGGTCATTAATATACCATGTTTTTATAATATTAGAGGAACAACTAGGAACAGTCCATTTAACAGTAAGAAGCTAGTTATTACAGCCTAAGGACACCTTAGTGGCCATGCTGCAGCTATATTATGGTTGTAGAATGAATGTGTCGGCTCGACCGCGGAGGAAACACGCTATCACACAATACAAGCGTGAAATAGCAACTTAATTCTGCTGAGTTTCGTATAAATCAAACCAGGAGCTGGGTAGCAGCGTCATGCAAATCACAACTAAAAAATTTTTCGATTACCAATCCGGCAGCCAAGCGTGAAAACCGTCATGCGGTGGACTTTAATGGGATATTAAAGAAAAAGAAAAAAGATAACGCGTTAATTAGCGTTAATTAGCATAATTAAATAGCGTGTCAAGAAGTTGAGCAAGGTTTCGCTTAAAATGTACACAACACTCCATCTGTCGTTCTTTGTGGTCAGAGGTGAGGAGCATTTTTGAAAACCACTTGCAGTTGACCTTATCTAAAGTTTTTACTGCTGACCATAACTGATACTATTTTGGCTCTGAAAGGTTACGTTTATATATTATTTTAAATATCTAATATATTTTTTTTAATATTTTGACGATTAAAAGAGTTAATGCATGTATGACGTGTAAGCAACGCTGACAAATATGACTACATAATTTATATTTTTTAATGTTTCAGTCGATTCAACAAATGGGCAAAGGTCAAGGAGGTAAGATTTTCTTCTTTTTTAACCGACGAAAAAACGGAGGTTCTCAAGTCGACGTGTATATTTTTTTTATGTTAGACCACGCATAACTTTTTACATAGTGGACCGATTTTGATAATTTTTTTTTATTAGATAGGCTATACCCCGAAATTGGTCCCATATAAATTTGAAAACAAAACGTCTACCCTAAGGGTGGTAAAATAGGGGTGATTTATTGTTTACTCACATATTCTAATGCTGAGTTGTGTATTACTACATTACATAATAATTACATTACATTACATTACAAAAAACCGCACGATGAATGAGCTTTAGACCTGTCAGTTTCTTGTGTGTGGTCAACACTCAGTCAGGTCATCTCAGTCTCTGCATTTCTGCTAAAGCTCGTTCATCCTGAGGTTTGTGTAATACCTTATTTGGCTCTAGATTAGATAAAGCAATACCCTCAAGTTCTTGTACTCTACTCAGTGCCACATATACCTGTGCCACATATACAGTGTTTGCCCTTTGGCAAACACTTTCTTTCCGAGGTCGATTACAGCTTTATCAAGGGTCGTACCTTGTAATTTGTGAACCGTGACGGCTCAGCATAAAATTATCGGCAACATCCTGCGCTCAGAGTCGCCATAACCCTTCGTACTTTGAAAAGTTGCTACCACTTCACACAACCATAGCTATCTTTTAGTCTGCTTCTTATGCTTACAGTCTTTCCTCGCGATGATCTAAACTCTCCTGTTAACGTGTTAATCTAATTCTCTTTCTATTTGCTTCCCACCTTTTTTTTCTCATTATTACATTCTTCTAAATATCTCTTTCTCATTCGAGCAGCATTTTTGGAGGCCTACCCATGGTGGTATATAAAGCCTGTTTTTTTTAAAGTATTTATATTCTACAAAAAATAATAGTAAAAGTAGGATTATATAACAGTTAATAGCTATAGTAAGGTAGGTAACTAATTTGAAAGTATTCAAAAATTAAGCATGTAGTAATTAGTAGATTATAGCCACGAAAAATTATAAAATAAAAACTTTTTAACAAAAAAATTAAACCGCCGAAAAAACTAAAAAGCAAAAAATAATAAACCTTTTTATTTAACCTTAATAACTAAGTTCTTAAACTAATTTAAGTATACCTAAGTATATATTTTTGTAATTATTTTGAGTTTTTAATTAACCTTAATAACTAAGTTCTAAAACTAATGAAAGTATACCTAAGTAATTTCGAGTCGGCGCTAAACAATCAATGAACAAAGACCAGTAAATTACCTTAAATTTAAAGAAATAACCAAATCAAATTAATAATGCCGCGCATCACGCTTTACATAATTAATTAATTTGCTTGTTTGGCGCCGACTCGAAATTACTTAGGTATACTTTCATTAGTTTTAGAACTTAGCAATTAAGGTTAATTAAAAACTCAAAATAATTACAAAAATATATACTTAGGTATACTTAAATTAGTTTAAGAACTTAGTTATTAAGGTTAAATAAAAAGGTTTATTATTTTTTGCTTTTTAGTTTTTTCGGCGGTTTAATTTTTTTATTAAAAAGTTTTTATATTAAGGTTATTTTAATAAGCAAGAGCCAATTTACTTCCTTTATAACTGATTTTCTCCAATTTATTTCCTATAACTAATTATCTGACCGTGTGATGGCGGCGTGAGAGGCTAGTTGCGACTAGGATAAATGTAAAAAAATCGTCTGGCTTCCTAAAGATGACGGTATAAGCATCTCGTTAACTGCAGACGTAAAATACCCAGACCAAAGACTGCTGCCGAGACCAGGTGATGAAGAAGAAAAGAAGAAAAAATTGTACAAAATAATTTTAATCAGCAAATTTAATTTTGGAGCTGCTTGAGAAATAGTGAAAGGCAATTACGTAACTGTTGTAAATATCATTCTTAATATACTTCTAAACTTTTACAGGTATGGACGGAAATCTTGGAGGTATGTAAACTTTTTAAATATTATTAAGGAATGATTTTTCAGTCATTAAATAGAAGTTATTCACTTTATATTCAGTCAGGTTATAATTTTATTGATGGATAACTTTTATCTGATGATTGAAAAATCAGCCGTTAATCCAAGTGTCTCTCTTTATACATAATTGTTCAAGATTGTTGTTGGAATAGGCTATATTATTTATAGTAGGTGCTTATACAGCGTTTGATAAGGTGGTGTTCGAAGTCTTGACCAATAAAAGTATATACCCCCCGTTTCTAAGCAGCGATTTAACTGATTGCCAAACAGCATCGAAATAGGGCAAAACAAATGAATGCATGTAGTTTGGGTCTGATTGAGACGGACGACGTTGTCTATGGTGGAATTAATATGGTATATGGCTTTAATTATTTTTACTTAATATCTCGGATGTAAGCAATTGTATAATATGTTTTAAACATAAACAAATTAGGCGAAGTGTAGGGCGTCCCCCCACGAGATGGAGTGACGACCTGGTAAGACATGCAGGAAGTCGATGGATGCAGGTGGCTCAGGACCGTGCTTTGTGGCATTCTTTGGGGGAGCCCTATGTTCAGCAGTGGACTTGTGAAAGGCTGTAATGAAATAAACAAATTTGTCTATTTTTTCCAATATATTAAAAAATAATATAATTTTTTTTAAGCATAACTTAATTTAACATTTTTTATTTATATAAATTAATTTAGCACAGGCCATCATCTGCGATATTATAAAGTGAAGGATTCTCACTCATTGGCAAGTGACGATACACAACTATTTGCAAAGTTAATAAAATTTGTAGTTAACCTTTATTAGTTTGCGTATCTTTAAGTACAAAATATTGTAAACAGTTTTTTTTTTATATTTACACCGATCTTTAGCCATAAAGCGGTTTAGCGACTGCTCTACCTTTATACTCATAATATTTGACGCAAGTCACGCGAACAACCTAAGCTTGATCCCCGCTGCTTACACACTGAAATAGTTAAGCTGATTTAGGCACTGTGCACTCTTTTATAAATTGAATAATCTAAAAGAAATGGTTCTTCGACACGTCCGCAGCTGTTGAGCGTAGCGACTTCTTCTTCTGCAGCCCGTAAAGTCCACTGCTGGATTAATGTCTGTATGGATATCCGATCATAAGAATGTACGTTATAAGACCGATTTGCCATTGCGGCTATGCGTGCGTGTGATGCGTTCAGCGGAAGTGTGAGAGGTGATCATTGTCAAACTCTGCGCGTGGATTAAACATCGAGGTCCATAATGGAGTAGCGAGGCGAATTCACCCTGTGCGGTTAGTTGAGTTGCTTTAAACAATCGATAACGCTAGATGAAGTAACGCTAGCACACGTTAAGTCACGTGACATACGTAGGAGTTTTCTATTGGCGTTAACGATTGTAGATCAATTTATAGAAAGGACATTATAGAAACATCCTAGTTCATAGCAAAGTTTACAGTACGTTATTTTCTTTACTTATACTTTACCAGCACACGTAGGTGGCTTAGGAATGAATGCAGGCGGCAGTGCGCGCGGCAATGGAGGCGGACAAGGTGGTGGACAAGGCGGCGGACGCGGTGGCCAGGGAGGTGGCAAATAATAAGGTACGCCTTAAAAATATCTTTTCCATGTCATAAAAACTAGTATGGCTGTTTATTTTTATTATATTTTATGCTGATACTGTTTTTTTAAACGTTGCTGAAATGGGTTTTGCGCCTTATGATGTTGAGATGCCTTTCTTAAGAGCAGAGTTGATAAATGTCTGGATCATTCTCGCAAGATATATTTTAAGGAATGTGAGCACAAATAACATGATTTAATACTTCGTTCCATAGTATCTCTCTCTGTCTCTTTCTCTCTCTCTCTCTCTCTCTCTCTCTCTCTCTCTCTCTCTCTCTATTAGACAGGAGGTGCTCTTCAAACTTAAAGCCACGCTCTCACAATACCAGCGTAAAATAGTAGATTAGTGCTGCTGTGTTATTATATATCGTGAGTGTAGAGGACCGGAGACCCTTTATACTTGAGCTGATTCATTCCATTTCAGTCCTCAGTGGTGACAATACATCTGCATTTTGATTCTTAATTGAAGATAACTGTAGATGTCTATGGGCCACAGCATGTAATTATCATCAGATTGACTGTGTGCTAGTTTGTCACCCTTTTCTATAGAATAAGGTACAACATGTTTATTTTTTGCCCAAACTTAACTAGTTCATTTTATCATTGTTAATGCTTTAACTCCTCTATTCCCCTTACCATAATTATGTCCTCCAGACCGAATTTCGGTCACGGCGGTCAGTCTAATAGGAGGCTAGCTATCTGCGCAGGACACGGTTGTAGAGCGCGAATGTATAAGCCTGATGCCCGAGTGTGTAAGCACAAGCTGTTCCCTCACTCTCATAGTCTGATGAGACTGTAATACGACATGGCAGGAGAGACATCAGGCGCAGCACCAAAGGTTTAACATTCTTTGCGAGGCAAGCGGAAATCCCTTCAGAGCTTCAGATCAGAGTTCATAGTTCCGGTAAGTGTAGTCTAGGACGGCCCATTAAATTACACTTTCCGGAACTAGGCATCCACTCGAGAACTTTCTTCCCGACGTTAATTGGTCCTTCGAGCTACATGACTGGCCCATTACCACTTAGCCTACTGATGCATTGGATTATGTCTGTTACTCTGTGTCTATTTTATTGTATTTATTTGAACTTTAACTTATAACATTACTTTAGTGCATCATCATCATCATTATTACAGCCTTTCATAAGTCCACTGCTGAACATAGGCCTCCCCCAAGGAATGCCACAACGCACGGTCTTGAGCCACCTGCATCCATCGACTTCCTTCATGTCTTACCAGGTCGTCACTCCATCTCGTGGCGGGTTGCCCTACACTTCGCCTACCGATACGAGGCTGCCACTCAAGTTGTACAATTTCGTTTTCAGATTTTGAGGTATGTCTTACGAGAAGATGTGTCGTAGTTTCTCGAAAGCTGCTTAGCCGAGTTGAGTCCGTCGATTGACCTCTCGGGCGAAGTTGGACTTACCTAGTCGGACTATTTGTCCCATGTAAACATACTCGTCAACAACTTCGAGCTTAGTGCTCCCAACAACTTCCGGCAGAGGTGTGACATGGACGTTAAACATGATCTTTGTTTTGTCCATGTTCATCTTAAGACCTATCCGTTGGAAGATACTATTGAGGTAATTGAGCATAGTGCTTAGGTCCTCCAGCGATTCTGCCATAAGGACTATATCGTCGGCAAATCGAAGGTGAGTGATGTACTCGCCATTGATGTTAATACCGCATCCTTTCCAGTGCAGTAGTTTGAAGACGTCTTCCAATGCAGCGGTGAAGAGTTTCGGGGATATAATATCAGCCTGTCTTACACTTCTCTGCAGTTGGATAGGTTTCGTACTCTGATTCTGTACTCGGATAGCCATCGTAGCTCTACTGTACAAACACTTCAGCACTTTGATATACCGACAGTCAACTTGGCACCGCTGAAGGGACTGCAGCACTGCCCAAATTTCGACGGAATCAAAGGCTTTCTCATAGTCCACATACGCAAGGCAAAGTGGCAGATTATACTCCTCTGTCTTCCGTACAATCTGTCGCAGGGTATGTATGTGGTCTACGATACTAAAGCCTTTTCAGAAACCGGCTTGTTCGTGAGGCTGAAAGTCGTCAAGCCTGCGAGCGAGACGATTCGTAATGACTCTCGAAAACAGCACGTAGACGCGGCTCAGAAGGGAAATCGGTCTGTAGTTCTTCAAGAGAGCGTTGTCGCCTTTCTTGAAGAATAAGATCACCGCACTTCTGCTCCACGCCTCCGGAGTAGTGCCACCATGAAGGACGGAATGATAGAGCTTCTGAAGGAGCGGGTGGAAAACCGGTGCTTGAAGTACCGGTTTTCCACCCGCTTTTGGGAGCTCCGCTGTAATTCCATCCTCGCATGGGGACTTGCCGTTTTTAAGGTGCTTGAGAGCCATTCTATTCTCGCTCAGACTGGCGTCCGGGATATCTTCGGAATAGTGTCGGATAAGACTCCCTCTTGGATCGTTACTCACACTTGCGTGTGGCTCCAACGATGACGTGTACAGCTGCCCATAGAACCTCTCAACTCAACTTAAATGTATAGCATTTCAAATTTACTAAATATAAATACTTTGTTTCAGAATAATGTATTGGTCATAAAATTGCACCGTTGGAAGATTGTACTGTAATTGTTAACACGATAGCAATAAACATCTAACTAACTGCTTGTATTTTAATTAAACCTTGACTATAATCTATGCATCTATACATATAGGGTTATTTTTCAAAGAGTAGCCAAATTTAAACTTAAGTTTAAATATACAAATAATGATATAATATTGTTATGACATGTTTTGAAAATACAAGTAAATAAGGCTTCTACTTTTATTTGAAATTCTCCCAAATTGAATGTGATTTATGGGCAACAGCGTTTTTGCCTACCGATCGAACCATACAAATGTGTGCGTGCGCAGTAAAATCAGTTAAAATAATGCATTACCACGCATATTGATTTAAAAGATGAAAGGACAGAATGTTTGAGAATTTTTCAAATTAATCTTTCTTCACCATTTGCCTATATTACTTATTCTGATCCTTCTCTGTAAATTTGGCCGCTTATTTAGTGGCGAAGCTTTTTGCATACCTTAAGCGAAAGCGCAAGGTAATGTTCTACTATCGCCTAAAAATTAAAATTCCAACATTTTATCGAATAAAATCGTATCTAGCAATCATATTATACATATAAATGATATAAAAAGCACATTGTTACAAAGATAAATGATTGTTGAACTTATTAATAATTTTTTTAAATCGATTAATTGCTATTTTTAAATAAAAAAAAGGGTTTTTAGTGGCTTATGGTGTGGATTTATCATGTGCCTGTGGCTTGTAAACACTATAACTTTTGAAAATATCAATTGTTTTACTCAATCTATTTTTTAACCTCTTCATCTATCATGTGGGAAGCCACTAAATGTAAATGGCAGTGTAATTTTGTTTCGTTTAGCTATAATTAATTTTTTTCGGCTCCAAAATGGCGAAATTTTCGTTGATTTGGTTGCCTCGTATATAAATTGTTTCTGTAAATGAGGATCTACAGCCACAGAGTAGTTTAGTTCACAGAGTACCTTTGTATTAAGTTTAGCTTTAGTTCGGCTTCAGTCGCCGTCGTGAGTAGACATTGTTTCGGTTGTTTTCAGCGGCTCAAAAAGATCGCTGTACAAATACACAATATTCGAATAACCAAAGAATCATGCCCACTTCCCATACATTTAAAAACCTGATAGTGAAAGTTGATGTATAATTATAAAGTATAGTAGAAAAACTACATGTAAGCTTAGAAAATAATGTCATATAGTCATTTTTACGATTTAAACGCTACGAATCCCAAAAAATACCAATGTCACTTTTTAGGTTAGGATTTGCCGTAACCAGAGGTAATAAAGAAATAAAGGTGCTATAACTTATTATTAACGCTCGAAGTTAAGACAGCAATACTTATCTAGTTATGGTCTAAAACGTCTTTTTTACTTTGTTAATTTCTTAAAACCAACTGCCCCTAAGTCACCACTTACTTTCGATGATTGTCACCATAAATTGAGTGTCTAGCTCTATCTGCTATTTCTTCAGCTTACATAAATACTTACTAACTAGCTAACTACATTTAGTTCATTTTGTATTGTCAAAATGATCACTTATCAACCAAACACATTTCATTGGCCTATGGTACATACTTACATAAATACCTGATGAACAAAATAGGATAAACAAATAAAACACTATGTTAAAGTGGCATGGTTTATTAATTATCAACATTTTCACTTAATTCTCTCATCACTACGTCATCCAGAAATTCAGCTGGAGCAGAAATATTTTCTTGATACCATATAGGGTTGTAAAAAGAAGTAACACAAACAAAATGGCACAGTACACAACGAGATGCAAACACAACAACGAAGAACTGCGCCGATGCAAATTGCAGAACTGTCAAATGTCAAAAAAATCCGTTTCATTCATCCGCACTCGATGACATACTGAATGATTAATTTATTTTATTATTATATTATTTTATATTAATATGTACTATACAAATACAAATAAATAAATACTTACTGATTAAATGAAACATAAAATAATGTATAAAACTCAGAAACAGAGTTAAATAAAGTAAAGTAGCAGTGTATAAAATGGAACGACCTAGAAAAAGGGTAATTGAGATGCGTTCAAAATGTATAGTACGTTTACCCTTGACGTGGAATAAGCTTATAGAAATATGTAAAAATATTTTTTTCCTGCGTTTCTTTTAACATTGTGATAAGCGTAATTAGTTTACAATTCAATTAGCTGAATTTTAAGATTTATTTCATTTCTATACATTGTCAGGTGAAAAATGGGCATTGTTCTTTCTTAAATACTTGATTAAAATAATAATAAGACATTTTTTTATTACAATATTTAAAAGCACAGAATAAATAATAGTAGTACGTACTAAAAGTAAGTAGTATAATTTTTTTGTCATGGGTGACATTTTCATGCTTTTCGAGGGTGTCGAAACCGATAGGGTTGTCGAAATGTAAATCCAAGATGGCGGCCGCAATAGGTATCAATTTTTTCATCATGGGTGTCATTTTCATGGTTTTCGAGGGTGCTGAAGCCGATAGTGCTGTCGAAATGTAAATCCAAGGTGGAGGCTGCAATAGGTATAAAATTTTTCATCATAGGTGTCATTTTCATGGTTTTCGAGGGTGTTGAACCTGATAGTGCTGTCAAAATGTAAATCCAAGATGGCGGCTGAATTAGGTACCAATTTATTCATCATGGGTGTCATTTTCATGGTTTTCGAGGGTGTTGAAGCCGATAGTGCTGTCAAAATGTAAATCCAAGATGGCGGCTGCAAAATATATCAATTTTTTCATCTTGGGTGTCATTTTCATGGTTTTCGAGGGTGTTGAAACCGATAGTGCTGTCGAAATGTAAATCCAAGATGGCGGCTGCAATAGGTATCAATTTTTTCATCATGGGTGTCATTTTCATGGTTTTCGAGAGAGTTGAAGCCGATAGGGTTGTCGAAATGTAAATCCAAGGTGGCGGCTGCAATGGGTATCAATTTTTTCATCATGGGTGTCATTTTTATGAGTTTCGATGTTGTTGAAGCCGATAGTGCTGTCGAAATGTAAATCCAAGATGGCGGCTGAAGTAGGTACCAATTTTTTCATCATGGGTGTCATTTTCATGGTTTTTGAGGGTGTTGAAGCCGATAGTGCTATCGAAATGTAAATCCAAGATGGCGGCTGCAATAGATATAAATTTATTCATCATTGGTGTCATTTTCATGGTTTTCGGGGGTGCTGATGCCGATAGTGCTGTCGAAATGTAAATCCAAGGTGGCGGCTGCAATAGATATCAAGTTTTTCATCTTGGGTGTCATTTTCATAGTTTTCGAGGGTGTTGAATCAGATAGTGCTGTCGAAATGTAAATCCAAGATGGCGATTGAAGTTGGTACCAATTTTTTCATCTCGGGTGTCATTTTCATGGTTTTCAAGAGTGTTGAAGCCGATAGTGCTGTCGAAATGTAAATCCAAGATGGCGACTGCAATAGGTATAATTTTTTTTATCATGGGTGTCATTTTCATGGTTTTTGAGGGTGTTGAAGCCGATAGTGCTGTCGAAATGTATTTAAACTACTTTAATAATTCCGTATAATCATGTTATACGTAATTTTTTTAATGCGCTTAAGGTATGCCCAATTGGATTTACCAATATATTTTTATATGATAAGGGTGACAAACGACCACACAGTTCACCTAATGGTAAGTGGTTGCTGCGCATTCATGTGTTCTAATATCTAATGATATCTCATCATTATCATCATCAGTATTGTAGACCCTCACAATGTCACTGCATCATGAGCCTCGACTTTCATTCCCATTCATCGAGTTTTCGCAAAATTCTGGTAAGTGTAGAAAGAGAGCCGCCCTACACTACACTTCACACAGAAGAGACGACTATTCGAGAACTCTCTTCCCCGATAGTCCTTCGAGCTATACGACTGGCACATTACCACTCAGCTTACTGATCTATGTCGGTTACTCTGGGTCGATTGTATTTAGTAAAAAAATGTTTACTTACATATAGCATTATTTTAATTTATTTAATTTATAACATTTAAAATTACAGAATATACATTTTTGTTTCAGAACAACGTGTTGGTCATAACATTACCGTTGAAGGATTGCAACATGATTGTACACACGATAGAAATAATATCTAACTAACTACGCGTGTTTTAATTAAACATTTACTATAATCTATATACCTTTACATACGAATTAAATTGAAGTTTGTTCATAGCCTTACTTTATATTATTGTTAAATATAATAAAACGAAAGTCTTTTGTTTTTTTTTTGATTCTTTATACAACCTAATTTCTGGAACTGCCAGTCCGATTTGAAAAATTATTTTTGTATAGGATAGCCATCATATAAAAAAATAATGGACAATTTATATATAATAGCAGATCATGAGGAAAAGTATGGATTATGTAGCATTAGGCTGTACCTCTCAGCTAGCCTTAAATATTTTTGTCAAGCAAGTTGGAAGAAAAAGTGCTCCCGAACTGCATTATCCGCGTGCGCTGGCGTGATGGTTAGTAATACCTAAATATAATTTTCTACAAAAATATTAATCTTTACTCCATCTAAATAAAAGTCTGGGATAACATTTTATGTCTATCTCTTATAAATAAGCCACAATAAGGTATTTTGTGACAAACACGTGGTAGAGCCATGCTGCAGCTATATTAGTAGTATAGTTGTAGCAAGAATGGGTCGGCTCGACCGGGGAAGGACCACGCTCATACAGAATACCAGCGTCAAATAGCAGCTTAACACTGCTGTGTTTCGTATGGTGAGTGTAGAGAACCGGAGACCCTTTTTACTGGAAAAGAGGCATTCCATCTTAGTCCTCACGGGTAACAACGCATCTGCATTTTGATTCGCAAACGGGGATATATGTAGATATCTATAGGCCGCAGCAACCACTTACCTTCAGGTGGACTGTGTGCTCGTTTGTCACCCTTAACCTATAAAAAATAGTGTTGACAGTGATGACTTGTGGAACTGAGGTATGGTCCTTCACTGCTGGCCAGATAAGGAAGTTCAAGGTCACTCAGCGAGCTATGGAGAGAGCTATGCTCGGAGTTTCTCTGCGTGATAAACTTAGAAATGAGGATATCCGCAGTAGAACCAGAGTGATCGACAGAGCCCAACAAATTAGTAAGCTGCCACTGCAGCTTACTAATCGGTTGGGCTATGTCGATCACATGGACCGGCCATATAGCTCGAAGAACCGACAACCGATGGGGAAAAAAGGTTCTCGAGTGGCGGCCTCGTACCGGCGGACGAAGTGTAGGGCGTCTCCCCACTAGGTGGAGTGACGACCTGGTAAGACATGCACGAAGTCGATGGTTGCAGGTGGCTCAGGACCGTGCTTTGTGGCACTCCTTGGGGGAGACCTATGTTCAGCACTAAGCTCGAAGTTGTTGACAAGTATGTTTACCTGGGACAAATAGTCCGACTAGGTAAGTTCAACTTCGACCGAGAGGTCAATCGACGGATTCAACTCGGTTGGGCAGCGTTCGGGAAATTACGGCACATCTTCTCGTCAGGTATACCTTAAAACTTGAAAACGAGACTGTACAACCAGTGCGTTTTGCCAGTGATGACATATGGGACTGAGACGTGGTCCTTCACTGCTGGCCGGATAAGGAAGCTCAAGGTCGCTCAGCGAGCTATGGAGAGGGCTATGCTCGGAGTTTCTCTGCGTGATAAACTTAGAAATGAGGATATCCGCAGTAGAACCAGAGTGACCGATATAGCTCAACGGATTAGTAAGCTGAAGTGGCAATGGGCCGGCCATATAGCTCGAAGAACGGACAACCGATGGGGAAGAAAGATTCTCGAGTGGCGGCTTCGTCCCGGCGGACGAAGTGTAGAGTGTCCACCCACTAGATGGAGTGACGACCTGGTAAGATATGCAGGACGTCGATTGATGCAGGTGGCTCAGGACCGTACTTTGTGGCATTCCTTGCGGGAGGCCTATGTTCAACAGTGGACTTGTGAAAGGCTGTAATGATGATGACTCGTATATGAAACCTATTAGGATCATGGACATTAGTTAGTCGCTGCTGCTCCAATGCATTTTGGCGTACTTCACATATCCTTGAAATAATTTATTTCTTAGATATGCAAGTTTCCAAACGATAATATCCTTCACCATAAAGCACGTGGTTAAACATCAGCTAAAATTGCATTTCATTTGTGCCGACGGTAATTGAACACGGGCCTACTGTTAGGTCTACAGCGAGCGCCTTGCCTCTAAATTACAATGACTCTCAAAAATTGTTTTTAATTTACCGAGAATGAAGTTGTCAAGTAATGCTTTTATGGAAAAATTAACGTCTCCGTGACAAATCATTTAACTATAAACAGGATGTGGCTGTTAGACATAATTACAATACGAAGATTGGTCAGAGATGATTATTCGAACATTATCATTATATTCAGATAAAATCACACGCAATGATTTTACTATATAAATAACAAATGTTTGAACTAAAGACAAATTGTGTTGGATTTGTTTTGAGCAACTAACTTTGTTTTGAAATACTTGTAAGTATTACAATATTCTCAAAGAACCTAGCTAAATATTTAATTTATGACTGTCGTCCTATTGTAAAGTTTTATGATTAACTTAAAGAAAAGACAAGAGAAGAGATGTAATGTCTTTAAGCCTCGTGATAGTTACTTTTAATAGGAGAAAAGACAAAGGCTTAAAGTCGTATGATATTGAACGTAATTAACACCACAATAACATACAATTAAATTTTCAGAGCAAGATGTTGAAGACAGTTTTCATTTTGGCAATAGTTGCAATGCTGGTTGGTGAGGTAAGTGGTCATTAATATACCATGTTTTTATAATATTAGAGGAACAACTAGGAACAGTCCATTTAACAGTAAGAAGCTAGTTATTACAGCCTAAGGACACCTCAGTGGCCATGCTGCAGCTTTATTACGGTTGTAGAATGAATGTGTCGGCTCGACCGCGGAGGAAACACGCTATCACAGAATACAAGCGTGAAATAGCAACTTCATTCTGCTGAGTTTCGTATAAATCAAACCAGGAGCTGGGTAGCAGCGTCATGCAGATCACAACTATAAATAAAAATTGCGATTACCGAGCCGGCTGCCAAGCGTAAAGACTATGGCAATTATCCCATGAGGCAGTCTCTGGTGCAGGCCTGTGTGCAGCAGAATTTCAATAGGCTGTAACGGTAACGGTATGTCGGATAATAAAGAAAAAAAGGAGAAAGATAACGCGTTAATGCGTGTCAAGAAGTTGAGCAAGTATTCGCTTGAAATGTACGCAGCGCTCCGTCTGTCGTTCTCTGTGGTCAGAGGTGAAGAGCATTTTTGAAAACCACTTGCAGTTGACCTAATCTAAAGTTTTTACTGCTGACCATAACTGATACTATTTTGGCTCTGAAAGGTTTTCGTTTATATATGTTTTAAATCTAATAATTTTTTTTAAATATTTTGACAATTAAAAGAGTTAATGCATGTATGGCGTGTAGCCGTGTAGCAAACGCTGACAAATATGACTACGTAATCTTTATTTTTTAATGTTTCAGTCAATTCAACAAATGGTCAATGGTCAAGGAGGTGAGATTTCCTTCTTTTTATTAAGGTTATTTTAATAAGCAAGATCCAATTTACTTCGTTTATAACTCATTTTCTCCAATTTATTTCCTATGACTAATTTTCTGAGCGTATGGTGACGGCGTGAGAGACTAGGCCCGACCTGGATAAATGCTAAAAAAATCGTATGGCTTCCTAAAGATGACGGTATAACCATCTTGTTAACTCCAGATGTAAAATACCCATACCAGCAACTGCTGCCGAAACAAGGTGATGAAGAAGGAAAGAAGAAAAACATTGTACAAAATATTTTTAATCAGCAAGTTTAATTTCGGAGATGCTTGAGAAATAGTGAAAGGCAATTACGTAACTGTTGTAAATATCATTCTTAATATACTTTTATACTTTTACAGGTATGGACGGAAATCTCGGAGGTATGTAAACTTTTTAAATAATATTAAGTACTGGTTTTTCAATAATTAAATAGAAGTTGTTCACTTTATATTAAGTCTGGTTATAATTTTTTGATGGATAACTTTTATCTGATGATTGAAAAAATCAGTCGTTAATCTAAGTGTCTCTCCTTATACATCATTTTTCAAGCATGTTGTTGGGATAGGCTATATTATTTATGGTAGGTGCTTATACAACGATTGATAAGGTGGTGTTCGAATTCTTGACCATTAAAAATATAATATATAAAGACCCTCATTTCTAAGGAGCGATTTAACTGATTGCCAAACAGCATCGAAATAGGGCAAAACAAATGCATGCGCGTAGATCGAGTCCAATGAGGGCTAATAATTTTTCACTCACCAGATGTCGCTAGTCATGACTGAGTTAAAGTTTTTTGTTATACAATGGCAGTTAATTGAGAAATTAATTTTAAATAATAGTGTACCATTATCTAGAGTATTATATTAATACACAACACAATGCGTCGGTGGTTTTATTTTTAATTTTTCTACTTTTAGTTACATTTATATTTCTTGGTCCATTCATTTCTAATCTAATTAATTTAAAATATAAATTCGTGGATGCCTTCATTGAGATGGACGCCGTTGTCTATGGTGGAATTAATATGGTGTATGCTCCAAAATTATTTTTATTGAATATCTTGAATGTAAGCAATTGTAAAAACCTTAAAAGAGAAGTAACTTTTCTTTTTTCTATCTATAGTGAAAATATTATTCTATTACCTATTTGATAAATTCTTACAGCAATAATAATGATAATAAATTATCCTTAGACTTTTTGTTTTCAATTTTGTACTTGATTTAATATAGTAAAATTCAATTAATTCTATTTAACCTAACTTTTCTTTGTGCGCAGCCTTAAGATATAAACATGTAAAATAATATAATTATAAAATTTAACATTTTTTTATTTATATAAATTAATTTAGCACAAGTCATCATCTGGGACAATATTAACGTGAAGGATTCTCACTCATTGGCAAGTGACGATACACAACTATGTGCAAAGTTAATAAAATTTGTAGTCAACGTTTTTTAATTTTCAACAGTGGTAGAGCCAGGCGGCAGCTTTTGCTGTCGTACGGATGGGCCGGCTCGAACCGGGGTGGTACCACGACCTCACAGAAAATCAGCGTGAAGTAGAGGTTTACCTCTGCGTTTCGCTTGGTGAGTGCAGGTGGCCGGAGGCCCTTTTTACTGGAAATGAGGCATTCCATCCTAGTCCTCACGGGTGAAAACGCATCTGCATTTTGATCTGTAACAGAGGATAGATGTAGATGTCTATGGGCCGCAGCAATCACTTACTATCAGGTGGACTGTGTGCTCGTTTTTCATCCTTGCCCTATAAAAAGAAAAAAATAGTTTCCGTATCTTTGAACACAAACTATTGTTAATATTTTTTTTTATATTTACACCGGATTTTAGCCATAAAGCGGTTTAGTAACTGCTCTACTTTTATACTCATAATATTTGACGCAAGTCACGCGAACAACCTAAGCTTGATCCCCGCTGCTTGCACACTAAAATCGTTAAGCTGATTTAGGTACTCCGCTCTCTTTTATAAATTAAATAATCTAAAAGACATGGTTCTTCGACACGTTCGCAGCTGTTGAGCGTGGCAACTTCTTCTCCTGCAGCCCGTGAAGTCCACTGCTGGACAAATATCATAAGGATATCCGATTATAGGGATGGCCATTATGAGGAAGATTTGCCCAATGCGGTTCGTGCATGTGATGCGGTGCGGTTGACGGAAGTGTGAGAGGTGATCATTGTCAAACTCTGTGCGCGGATTAAACTTCGAGATTCACAATGGAGTAGCGAGGCGAATTCACCCCTGTGCGGTTAGTTGAGTTGCTTTAAACAATCGATAACGCAAGATGAAGTAACGCTAGCACAAGTTAAGTCACGTGACATACGTAGAAGTTTTTTTTTATAGGAGAAGGGGCAAACGAGCATGCGGCTCACCTGATGGTAAGTGACTACCGCCGCCCATGAACAACTGCAACACCAGGGAGGGAATTGCAGATGCGTTGCCGGCCTTTTAAAAAGGAGTACGCTGTTTTCTATTGGCGTTAACGATTGTAGATCAATTTATAGAAAGGACATTATAGAAACATCCTAGTTCATAGCAAAGTTTACAGTACGTTATTTTCTTTACTTATACTTTACCAGGACACGTAGGTGGCTTAGGAATGAATGCAGGCGGCGGTGCGCGCGGCAATGGAGGCGGACAAGGTGGTGGACAAGGCGGCGGACGCGGTGGCCAGGGAGGTGGCAAATAATAAGGTACGTCTTATAAATCTCTTTACCATTTGATAAAGACTAGAATGACTGTTAAGTTTCATTATTTTTTAGAACGATACAGTTGCCCCATACCATAAGCATCAAGAAACATCAAGACACCCGCCGTTTATCCACCCTTTTGTTGCGGATATTCAAGCATTCAGTGGCCTTAAATAGCTGTAGATATATCTAATGCGGTGTGAGTCTAAAGTACTTAAAGGGAAACGCATTCATGTGTTCTAATATCTAATGATATCTCATCATTATCATCATCAGTATTGTAGACCCTCACAATGTCACTGCATCATGAGCCTCGACTTTCATTCCCATTCATCGAGTTTTCGCAAAATTCTGGTAAGTGTAGAAAGAGAGCCGCCCTACACTACACTTCACACAGAAGAGACGACTATTCGAGAACTCTCTTCCCCGATAGTCCTTCGAGCTATACGACTGGCACATTACCACTCAGCTTACTGATCTATGTCGGTTACTCTGGGTCGATTGTATTTAGTAAAAAAATGTTTATATAGCATTATTTTAATTTATTTAATTTATAACATTTAAAATTACAGAATATACATTTTTGTTTCAGAACAACGTGTTGGTCATAACATTACCGTTGAAGGATTGCAACATGATTGTACACACGATAGAAATAATATCTAACTAACTACGCGTGTTTTAATTAAACATTTACTATAATCTATATACCTTTACATACGAATTAAATTGAAGTTTGTTCATAGCCTTACTTTATATTATTGTTAAATATAATAAAACGAAAGTCTTTTGTTTTTTTTTTGATTCTTTATACAACCTAATTTCTGGAACTGCCAGTCCGATTTGAAAAATTATTTTTGTATAGGACAGCCATCATATAAAAAAATAATGGACAATTTATATATAATAGCAGATCATGAGGAAAAGTATGGATTATGTAGCATTAGGCTGTACCTCTCAGCTAGCCTTAAATATTTTTGTCAAGCAAGTTGGAAGAAAAAGTGCTCCCGAACTGCATTATCCGCGTGCGCTGGCGTGATGGTTAGTAATACCTAAATATAATTTTCTACAAAAATATTAATCTTTACTCCATCTAAATAAAAGTCTGGGATAACATTTTATGTCTATCTCTTATAAATAAGCCACAATAAGGTATTTTGTGACAAACACGTGGTAGAGCCATGCTGCAGCTATATTAGTAGTATAGTTGTAGCAAGAATGGGTCGGCTCGACCGGGGAAGGACCACGCTCATACAGAATACCAGCGTCAAATAGCAGCTTAACACTGCTGTGTTTCGTATGGTGAGTGTAGAGAACCGGAGACCCTTTTTACTGGAAAAGAGGCATTCCATCTTAGTCCTCACGGGTGACAACGCATCTGTATTTTGATTCGGAAACGATAATAAATGTAGATGTCTATGGGCCACAGCAACCACTTACCATCAGGTGGACTGTGTGCTTGTTTGTCACCCTATCCTATAAAAAAAGACATGTGTGCATTTCACACGCAGTAAAAGTGAAATTAAATGAAATATACCGTTACCATTAAAGCCTATTAAAGTCAACTGGTGAATATAGGCCTCCCCCATAGATTGCGTCATAGAGGGGACATTTGCCATAGTTGACACGCTTGGCAAGTGGGTTGGCAACCGCAGTTTTCTTTATTTTTAGTCGTTATTTGGAAGACGCTGCTGCCCATCTCCTAATTTGTTTCCCTCTATCGCCTCTTACGACTACCACGGGATGATATGGGATAGTCTTACACCGCCACTACACGGCAGGAAATGAAAAACAAGAATATTCCACGGCAAATGACTTATTTAATATGATTTTTTTTATAGGATAAGGGTGACAAACGAGCACACAGTCCACCTGATGGTAAGCGGTTGCTGCGGCCCATAGACATCTACATCTATCCTCTATTACAAATCAAAATGCCGATGCGTTGTCACCCGTGAGGACTAAGATTGAATGCCTCATTTCCAGTAAAAAGGGCCTCCGGCCACCTGCACTCACCAAGCGAAACGCAGAGGTAAACATCTACTTCACGCTGGTATTCTGTGAGGTCGTGGTACCACCCCGGTTCGAGCCGGCCCATCCGTGCGACAGCAAAAGCCGCCATGTGGCTCTACCACTGTTACTATGATCATTTCCAACCGAAAAGAACGGCAGAATAATTTTACGCTGGTATTCTTTTAGAGCGTGGTCCTCCCCGATCAAGCCGACCCATTCGTGCTACAACTATACTACTAATATAGCTGCAGCATGGCTCTACCACGTAAAGAATTTGAATGCATAGTTATAATGAAACATTAAAATAATTTCTGGGCTCGGCGCATTTAGAGAGAGTAGTTCGCATAACCAGGGCCGGCCCTACCATAGGGCGAACGGAGCGGCCGCTCCAGGCGCCAAGTCCCAGAAGGCGCCTTAGTCAAACTTTTATAATAGCATAGCTACGTACATAATAGAAAAATACAATCTTTTAGCTTATTTAGGTAACAATTTTGCACTCTCCTTAAAAGCTTACTCTCTATTTTGTTTCTTTGATCATGTGCCTGCGTTTATTGATGAAAATTTTCTCGCTTTTCAATATTTTGGTTTCGAACTTGTGGCTAGTTGATATATGTGCGTATGGCCTTATTTGTTGAGACGAGTATGGCATTCTTCAGCGCTTATTTGTATTTTTTTCAAACTCAACAAAAAGATGGGCAGTTATTTCTAAACACGTGAAGAGCTTAACTTTAAAGATGGTGTGTCAAACAAGATGCAAAAGTAGAGTCAACAGCTTGCAAACGGTGCGGTATCAGTACGCCAAAGTAAAAAGTGCCTTGGAAGAAGAGTCGACACAACTCTTGATCCCGTGGCAAGTTTGGAAGATAAATCACTTGCAGCCAATTTTAAGAAGTTCGAGTTTTTGCTATCTTTAGTCATTTGGTACGACGTTTTATTCCACGTTAATCTTGTTAGCACATTCATGCAAGCAGAGCGCATAGATTTATCAGATGCTACAAAACTGATGTACAAAAAAGAATATACACAGAGACGAAGGATTAACAAAGGCTCTCATAGCAGCTAAGATACAGCTAAAAAAGCTGAAATAAACTCTGAGTTTGAAGGAATCCGCGAACGAAAAAAGAAGAAAATGTTCTTATAGCCCAGGAGAAATCGGCTCATGAGTACCAAAACTATTCCACCTCAATTTATTCATGCGATTCTCTTCAAATTGTCCTGCTGATGATATCAATGCATGTTGCTATGGGACAACTCGGTGCTATATTGTTTGAACCGATTTTTTTTCAATTGCAAGGAATTGTTATTTTTAAACTGGACAAATTTCTTTTTGTGTTCATTGATAAAATACAAATAAAAAATTTCCCATGCTTTTTTACGATAAAGTTAACATTTCGGAGTTATGAATTTTTAAATGTTTGAAAGATCCCAAATTCGGACACTTTTGACTCTAAATATATAAAGAAAAAAAAATATAAATATATTCCGGATCAAGAAATGTTATTCAGAACAAATGTTTTCTATCCAATGTTAGACACCGCCATAAACTAGAATAAAGACATGCTTTACACGACTTTTTACAATTAAAGAGACTTGGCATTTATAGCATAGAATAGAGAGTTTCCTCTATGATTTAAATAAGACCGATGAAAATAAAATATAATAAATAATATATATATATATATATATATAAAAACTGCGGTTGCCAACCCGCTCGCCAAGCGTGGCAACTATGGCAAATACCCCCCAATGACGAGAGTAACAAAGAGACGGCCCCCAGTCCCCGCTATTCCTGGCTATGGTGGCGACCATGGTAACGGCGGGGCAGGGGGTGCTAAGAATCTCCGGTGGAGGTTCGGTTGCCACCTACGACGACTCGACCTGGCAACGTACAACGCACGCACCCTGAGGACTGACGAGAATATCGTGGAGCTGGAAGAAGAGATAGACAAGTTGCGCTGGCATATTATAGGATTATCCGAAGTCCGAAGAGAGGGGGAGGACACGGTAATCCTTGAATCCGGCAACTTGCTCTATCACCGGGAGGGCGACCATCTGTCCCAAGGAGGTGTCGGATTTATCGTCCACAAGTCTCTCGTTAACAACGTTGTAAAGTTAGGGAGTGTGTCGACGAGGGTTGCGTACCTTATACTCAGAATCACCAAACGGTATTCGCTGAAGGTCATACAGGTTTACGCACCAACCTCGGCACACCCCGATGAGTAGGTGGAGGAAATGTATGAGGATATCTCTAGAGCCATGCATTCCTCCAAAACCCAATATACGGCGTTAATGGGAGACTTCAATGCAAAACTAGGCACAAGAGAGAACGGTGAGCTGAAAGTAGGGAAATTTGGAATAGGGCAACGGAACCCAAGGGGCCAGCAGCTGGCCGACTTCATGGAGAATGAGGGACTCTTTATGATGAACTCTTTCTTCAAGAAGCGGCCCCACAGGAAGTGGACCTGGTCGAGCCCCGACGGTTCGACAAAAAATGAGATTGACTTCATTATGACGACCAGACGACAACTGTTCAGTGATGTCTCAGTGATCGCGAGGGTGAAAACCGGCAGCGATCACCGAATGGTTAGAGGTACACTGAACCTAAATGTTAAGTTGGAGAGGTCTCGTCTGATGAAGTCAACGCTCCGTCCCCCTCGTGCTCTAATCTAAAGTCCCAAAACCTTTCAGCTCGAGTTACGAAACCGTTTTCAGTGCCTAGAAGACTGCAATGAAGTGGACGATATGAATGACAAGCTCGTGGAAACTGTCCATGCGGTCGGAGCTAAGTTTTGCAAGACCCGCCGCAGAAGAACACAAAAACTCTCCGATCACACTCTTAATCTCATGGCTGTTAGACGGGAGATGAGGCTACATTCTTCAACAGATTTGACAACATACAAGCAACTGAACAGACAGATCTCTAAATTCATGCGGCGAGACTTACGCAACTTCAATACAGCTCGTATTGAAGAAGCGATCGAGCGGAACCAAGGCTCCAAAGTCTTTGCCAGAGATCTGTCTGCCAGAAAGAGCCAACTGTCAAAGCTGAAGACCGAATGTGGCAGCATCGTTTCCGGGGCACCTGAGATTTTGAGTGAGATTGAGAGGTTCTATGGGCAGCTGTACACGTCATCGTTGGAGCCACACGCAAGTGTGAGTAACGATCCAAGAGCGAGTCTTATCCGACACTATATCGAAGATATCCCGGACGTCAGTCTGAGCGAGATTAGAATGGCTCTCCAACACCTTAAAAACGGCAAGGCCCCAGGCGAGGATGGAATTACAGCGGAGCTTCTGAAAGCGGGTGGAAGACCGGTACTTGAAGTCCTTCAGAAGCTCTTTAATTCCGTCCTCCATGGTGGCATTACACCGGAGGCGTGGAGCAGAAGTGCGGTGGTCTTGTTCTTCAAGAAAGGTGACAACGCTCTCTTGAAGAACTACAGACCGATTTCCCTTCTAAGCCGCGTCTACGTGCTGTTTTCGAGAGTCATTACGAATCGTCTCGCGCGCAGACTTGACGACTTCCAGCCTCCCGAACAAGCCGGTTTCCGAAAGGGCTTTAGCACCATAGACCACATACATACCCTACGGCAAATTGTACAGAAGTCCGAAGAGTACAATTTGCCACTATGTCTGGCGTATGTGGACTATGAGAAAGCCTTTGATTCCGTCGAAATTTGGGCGGTGCTGCAGTCCCTTCAGCGGTGCCAAGTTGACTGTCGGTATATCGAAGTGCTGAAGTGTTTGTACAGTAGAGCTACGATGGCTATCCGAGTACAGAACCAGAGTACGAAACCTATCCAATTGCAGAGAGGTGTAAGACAGGGTGACGTTATATCCCCGAAACTCTTCACCGCTGCATTGGAAGACGTTTTCAAGCTTCTGGACTGGAAAGGATACGGAATTAACATCAATGGCGAGTACATCACTCACCTTCGATTTGCCGACGATATAGTCCTCATGGCAGAATCGCTGGAGGAATTAAGCACTATGCTCAATGACCTCAATAGTGTTTCCCAATGGATAGGTCTTAAGATGAACATGGACAAAACAAAGATTATGTTTAATGTCCATGTTACACCTATGCCGGTAGTTATTGGGAGCACTAAGCTCGAAGTTGTTGACGAGTATGTTTACCTGGGACAAATAGTCCGACTAGGTAAGTCCAACTTCGACCGAGAGGTCAATCGACGGATTCAACTCGGCTGGGCAGCGTTCGGGAAGCTACGACACATCTTCTCGTCAGAAATACCTCAAAACCTTAAAACAAAATTGTACAACCAGTGCGTGTTGCCAGTGATGACTTACGGAACTGAGACGTGGTCCTTCACTGCTGGCCGCATGAGGAAGCTCAAGGTCGCTCAGCGAGCTATGGAGAGGGCTATGCTCGGAGTTTCTCTGCGTGATAAACTTAGGAATGAGGATATCCGCAGTAGAACCAGAGTAACCGACATAGCCCAACGGATTAGTAAGCTAAAGTGGCAGTGGGCCGGCCATATAGCTCGAAGAACCGACAACCGGTGGGGAAGAAAGGTTCTCGAGTGGCAGCCTCGTACCGGTAGGCGAAGTGTAGGGCGTCCCCCCACAAGATGGAGTGACGACCTGGTAAGACATGCAGGAAGTCGATGGATGCAGGTGGCTCAGGACCGTGCTTTGTGGCATTCTTTGGGGGAGGCCTATGTTCAGCAGTGGACTTGTGAAGGGCTGTAATGATGATGATGATATATATATTAATAAAATTTTAATAAAATATGCTCAAAGTTGGAGGAGTAATGAACGCATGATTTTAACCGCGATTGGTGCTTTCAAGAGAAAGGATGTGTTTTAAAAAAGTTTTTACATACCGATAAAAGTCACCCGAAAGCAGTCTTTCAGCTCTTAGTATTAAATAATTGGCAAGATACGTTGCCTAATATTAGGTCTTTACCTATGAAATTGCCGTTTTTTATGAAATAAGTTAACGTGAGTATTTTTCTATATTTTTTATTTCTATTAATCAAAGTAATCACACATGCAATCGATGCATCTTTGCTAATGCAGTAGCAGTTTATTGATGCCCTTCTTGAAAAAATCAGCTGGACGTGGGTGGCAACAAATTCTTCAAAGGTATTTTGTACTGCCTCTCGGGTATTGGATTTTATTCCCGCCAAAAAGTTATTTAAATTCTGGAAAAAGGCGCAAGATCTGGTGAGTACGGCGGATAACGGGAACTTCTAGCCCAGCTCTTGTAACTTGGAGACCATCTGTTGTGCAGTATGAAGTCGCGCGTTGCTGTACAGGAGCAGCGGGGAAGAGCGATTGACCAAAGCTGGTTGGAGACGTGTGAGCTTCTCCATCATTGTGTTCAGTTATTCACAGTACACATCTGCAGTAATGCTCATCCTATTTGGTAAGAAGCTGTGATGAATCACACCGGCGCTAGACCAACAAACAGTGACCAACACTTTTCTAGCGGTAAGTTTTCGCTTAGGGCATTATTTAGGTCCTGAATCAAGAACCAACCAACTTACTGAGTACTTACGATTGTCAAACAGAATCCATTATTCGTTGCATATAACAATGCGGTTCATAATGCCTTCGTTTGTGTGCCTGTTAAGCAGTGCAAAACACGTCTCGATGCGTACTTCGCGATGGCGATCATTAAGTTCGTGGGGCGCCCATATGTTAAGCTTTTTTACCTTGCCAATTTGACGCAAATGGACCAATATTGTTTTGATGCTAACGTGGAAAGCTGCTGCTAATTCAACCGTACATTGAGTATCATCAACTTCCAGAATCGCCTTTAATTCGTCATTGTCCTTTAATTCGACTAAAGTTTTCGGACGATCACGGAGTTAATTTTTCAGGTCGAAATTTCCAGAACGGAAGCGAACCAATAACAGGCGGTGCGTTACTTTGTAGTATTCGCTCCGTAAACGTCGTTGATGTTGCGTGCCGCTTGTGCCGCGTTGCTGCCACGACGGTATTCATTTTACTTAAGATGTCGTGGAGATCTTCCCAGTTTCATGCTTGCATGTGTACGTACAACAATATTAGGGGTAAGCAAGGGGGGCGCCATAATTGGGTCTCGCTCCATCCTAAAACTTGCCTCAGGCCGGCACTGCGCATAACCCTAACCGCCCGATGAGAACCGAGAGAAAGCAGCAGTGAATGCATCTATAAGCGAGGTGTCATGCCGCGCGGCTCAGTCGCGTGATATTTTTTTTTATAGGAAAAGGGTGACAAATGAGCACAGCCCACCTGATGGTAAGTGGTTGCTGTGACCCATAGACATCTACATTTATCCTCGTTTGCGAATCAAAATGCAGATGCGTTGTCATCCGTGAGGACTAAGTTGGAATGCCTCTTTTCCAGTAAAAAGGGTCTCCGGTTCTCTACAATCATCATACGAATTCTGTGAGAATACCAGTGTTTGAATGAGAGTGTTAGTGACATAGGCGGGTCAAATCGCGGGGCACAGGTAGTATCGAAATATCGAAATAACTGCCTTTTATTGAGTTCAGGGGATTACTTGCATGCCATTGAGTCACGAGTAGTTATTTGTAAAACTTTTGTCCGTCAGTCCTTTCGAGCTAATCTTCGGAATGTCTAAACCAATTGTAATGGAATTTCACGAACGGATTGAGAGTAATACCAGGAGTGATATAGATATAGCATATTTATCCAAAAAAAACTTGGAGTATTTTGAATGAAATCGAAAAATTGATCATTGTTTATTTATTTATTTATTTAACAAATTATGTACACACAAAATAATGTTACAATGAAGAAAAAAAAGATATTTTGTACAAAGGGACTGCTTATTTCATATTGAAATTTCTTCCAGCAGGCCTGATACTGGACAAATTAAAAGAGAAGCTGATCTAGTGTGCACTCTCATAATAAAATTTTATAATATTAATATACTTAACATAAAGTAAAGACAATAAAAACAAATATCCATTTAAACATACATATAACTAAATACCACTATAAATACATATACACACATACACACACACATATATATATTACATATATAAATATAATAAAATATTATATATATATATTGTAGTGTTATGCAACTTACATTTCATTGTACACTAATTCTCCATTCTGCTTTGATATTCTGCATTCATGTTTTGCATCACTTTATACTATTTTTTTCATTCTGTTTTTGATTCTCTGCATTTATATTTTGCATCACCTTTATTTTTATAGGATCCTGTAACGTTTTTACACAATAACATATCATTTTACTGCGTATTTTCACACTATTTAGTACTTTTAAACTAGCTGTCAACGAAGTCTTACCTTTTTTTTGGTCTTTTACTGAATTCTCTGTAACTCTACAAATTCAGGCTTCGGCGCGCTGTCGCGCATCAGTTTTTCCTATTTGAATAATATCTCATTTCATACTTAAATGTAATAATTTCTTAATAAAAGTCCAAAAACCAAAAATTGGTTTTTATGACAACTACTATTTATACCGTTGTCATGGCAATTTTTATTCAAATTCGTTACCGATATGATGTTTTATCTCGATATTTTCACATAAATACTCTTTTGCTCTAGGTCATTTACAATAAATTTCCTTTTAATTTAAATAATTTTTCCGTTCTCTCTAGAAAGATATAAAAGCCGAACAATCGGTGAAGAAATTGAGTCTTGCTTCAGTTCTCGTATCGGAAGCATCTTCTAAAGGCCTTATCCCGGGGCCGCTCAGCCCCGGGATCCTGCAAGCCTCTATCCTGCCTGAAGCCACTGGACTCTACGATCCGTTGCTCTGCCTGAAGTCGCCGGATCCTACAAAACGTTGCTCTGCCTGAAGTCGCCGAGATCCCACAAGTCTCTACTCTACCTGGAGTCGCCGAAACCTACAAACCTCTGTTCCGCCCGAAATCACCGGAACCTACAAACCTCTGTCCCGCCTGCAGTCACCGGATCCTGCAGGCCACTGCGCTGTCTGAAGTCGCTGAGGATCCTGCAAGCTCCTGTCTGGGCTGAAGTCGCCGATCCTGCAATCGCCGCATTCACCTGAGGTCGTCGCCTAGAGACGCCCACGCCTACCCACCTACGCCGTGCGTGCTCGTTCCAGGCGCTGAGAGCACGTTTGGGATCTTCGGACTCAGCTACGACATAAATCTTTTTTTTATTACCTTTTTTTTAAATATAGTTTGTAAATCACATCATCCATCATCTTCATATTTCATTTTTTTATAAAATTGTAAATACTCTTTTAAAAACTTAAATATATTATTGTCTTGGTCTATTTGGTTGTTTTGCTGTTCTTAGGTTAGGTTCTTTCTCTTTTAATTGTCGCTGCACGACAGTTTGGCGCCCAACGTAAAAGTCCTCTTTCTCTCTTAATTCTTCACCTTTACTGCGCCTTGTCTAGTTCCTTTTGATTTAATTGCTTTCCCTTTTTTTCTTAACTTACTATTCATCATTCATTTACACATCCTTTTCATACCTTCAAAATTCTAAAACAAAACTTCTTCTAGTTTTTCAACTTATTTGGATTATATTTAGGCCTACAAATAACACTTCATTTACATTCATCACTCTAAGTTACATTCATCACTATAATATTTTTTATTCTAGATAACTTAGAGGTACGATTTTTAATAATATTTTTATTTCTTAAACTTAACTTTACACGTAATTATAACAATGAAAAGGGTTATTAAGTACGAATTCCTTAACAAGGCCGAACTTGAATACGAAGTGAAGATTAGATGTGAGGAACCAGCTAATACTGTTTTGCTTCTAAAAAAACAAGTTTTACGTTTAGTTGCGAATTCTCACCCTGAAGATATTCTGACTTCTCCAATTCCGATCGAGGATGACTTGTCTCAAATTGATTCTACATTGACCTATCTGGACTGTAAAATTAAAAAATTTTTACAAGGTGAAACCAAATATTTACGACTAATAGAAACTTTTATTAACCATGTTTTTTACAGATTAGAGCGAATAGATACTGACTTATATCCAGACTTTAAAGCTAATTTCGAGACATTGAAGATGAAATATGACGCTATGGCTAAACAATTCGAATCCTTGACTCCACCTTCAACTGAAAATGACGTTCCATCACTTGACCCTCCTGATGACCCGACTGTTACGGTTGACCCGACTGTCACGGAACTCCCTCTTGTTTCTCAAACTTCTATTCAGGTCCATACCCCGTATCCTCCACCACCACCTCAATCTTTTTCTCCATCCAACGTCTTCAAAGATCTGAAAAGACACACCTTCAATGGTAAAAGCTGTCCAAGATCCTTTCTTCAAAAACTGGAAGAATACTGTATAGCTCGTGGCTTGTTCAAAGACTTGTTGATTTCACAAGCGTTTGAAATTTTCACTGACAATGCTCTTCATTGGTTCAGATTTAAATATAATCAGAATCCAAACTTAACGTGGAACGAACTTTCTTCATTATTAATCAAAGACTTTGGTGGTTTTGATTATGATCACAAACTTTTAGAAGCGATTAGGAATCGAACTCAAGGTCGAGATGAACCTATTGTCATCTATATTTCCATCATGTCTGGAATGTTTTCTCGTCTTTCGAAGAAACTTTCTGAAACAGAACAATTGGAGATTATTTTGAGGAATATTCGCCCATGTTATTCTGTCTTCGTAGCTCTAAAAGACATTGACTCTATCGACTCTCTTTTGGCTACTTGCCAAAACTATGAAAAATTCCTAGACAGAGACAAACAATTTAAAGAACCAAATGTACAACAAAGTCCTCTTATTTCTGAATTCAACTACAAGCATTCCACTTCAAGTTCAGTTGACTCTTCAGATTTTTCTAATAACTCAAGACCTTCTCCTACCCTCATGAATAAATTCACTTCATCCTAATCCTACAAATACCCTTCTAGGCAAGTTAATAGTCTCTCTCAAACCAAAGCTCCTCAAGAAAGCTCCTTTTGTGTTCGCTGTCGTAAACAAGGTCATTCTTTAAACACCTGTACTCAACCACGATTCGTGATTTGTTTCAAATGTGGTCTTAAAGGTTTTAAAACTGCAGATTGCCCTACTTGTTCTCCCAAACCTAATACTAGTTCAAAAAACTAACTACTGACTTGAAAAGTAACTTAAACTTTGATAACGACGATTGGACTAATTGGATTAAAACAATTCAAAACTTCTTTTCTTGTTACAAAATCTCTTCTACACTCTACTCCAAGGAACAAGATCTTAATCGTCCATTCGTTAATGTCAAAATTTATAACTTAACTTTATCTGGTTTACTAGATTCTGGCAGTTCAGTAACTATTCTGGGTAATAATTCTCATTTGGAAATTCTTAAACTGGGCTGCAAACTTTTCAAGTCAGATCTTATTACTGTCTCTACTGCTAATAATCAAAAAATTAATTCCTTGGGTTATTTTGACTTACCTGTTCATTTTAATAATCAAACTCATTTAATTAAAGCTTATGTTTTCCCTGAAATATTTCCTTCGCTAATATTAGGTATTGACTTTTGGAGAAAATTTAATCTTTTACCTAGTGTTTTATCTTCTCTTAACTTTACAGAATCTAAATGTTCTGCTATCGAAACTAAAGATACTAAAGTTTTACCTTATGAGCATTTAACTCCTAACCAAAAGAACATCGCTAACGACATCATCCAACGCTTCAAAACAATTTCTTTTGAGGAAAAAGGTATCCTGGGAAGCACACATTTAATCACCCACAAGATTGATACTGGTGATTCTCTTCCAATCAAACAAATATGTTATAGACTGTCTCCTGAAAAACAAAAGGCGTTAATTAATGAAGTTGACAAGATGCTGGGATGGAAGGTCATTGAACAATGCGAAAGTCCTTGGTTATCTCCAGTTCTCATCACTCCGAAGAAGAATGGTGAATGGCGTTTCTGTGTTGACAGCAGGAAGCTTAACTCAATTACACGTCGTGATGCTTATAAGTTGCCACTAATAAGCGAAATTTTGGACAACCTGAAGAATGCCAAATACTTATCAAGCATTGACATTGCAAAAGCATTTTGGGAAATTCCCTTGAATCCTGCGGATAAAGATAAAACTGCCTTTTATGTACCAGGAAGAGGTATGTTTAGATTTAAAGTAATGCCTTTTGGCCTCACCAACTCACCTGCAACTCTACAAAGATTAATGGATATGCTGTTTACTCCTGAATTTGAGAACAAGGTATTTTGCTATCTGGACGACATTGTTATTATTAGTGAGACTTTTGATGAACACATATCGCTTCTCATGAAAGTTCATGAAAAACTATCATATGCCAATCTAACTATTAACTTTGAGAAGAGTCAATTCTTCAAGAAAGAACTGAAATACCTTGGTTTTCTTGTGGACGAGTATGGTTTACGTGCAGATCCAGATAAAATAAAAGCTATTTTAGAATATCCTGTACCTACTTGCAGAAAAGAAGTACGAAGATTCATAGGCACCTGCAGCTGGTTCAGAAGATTCATTCCAAACTTTAGCACTATTGCCTCTCCACTCAACCAACTAACCTGTTCCGGGAAGAACGCTCCTAAATTTTTATGGAATTCACAAGCTGCAGCTGCTTTCCAGAAACTTAAAGAAGCCTTGGTAACTGCTCCTGTCCTTGCTTGCCCTAACTTCGAACTACCCTTCTCTGTACATTGTGATGCATCAAATTATGGCATAGGAGCAATGCTTACCCAACAACAAGATGATAAAGAAGTCGTGATTGCTTACATGAGTAAAGCACTAAATAAAAATCAACGGAACTACTCAACTACTGAAAGAGAAACATTGGCTGTAATAACTGCATTAGAACATTGGCGATGTTACCTAGACAATGGTAAAGAATTTACAATATATACTGATCATGCTGCGCTTAAATGGTTTCAGAATTTATCAAACCCATCAGGAAGACTTGCTCGCTGGACTTTACGCTTATCATGCTTTAACTTTGTCATAAAACATAAAAAAGGAAAGGATAATGTTGTTCCAGATTTATTATCAAGACATAAAAATCAAGAACGTCCTAATACACGAGAAACTTCACCTCAAGGCGTACATCCCATTACGATTGAAGAACCACCTGATCGTAGACTTGAACACTACAACAAAATTTTTCTCGGATGTTCCAACAATCCAGACGCATATCCCAACTACACTATCAGGGATAACAAACTTTACCGCTGTATCCATTCTCCCGATCGTCTAAACGATGACTTTATTTGGAAAGAAGTTCCACTACCTCAAGATAGACAGGCACTTATTGAAGCTAACCATGGTTCCCCTTCAGAACTCCATCTTGGTATCTTCAAAACATTCAAGAAAATATCATTAAAATACTATTGGCCTGGTATGTTTAAGGACATTGCTGAATTAATCTCGACTTGTGAAACCTGCTTAACCTACAAACACCCTAATCATTCTCCCTATGGTCTTATGGGTAAACCCAAACTTTGCTCCAGACCTTTTCAAACTATATCCTTAGATCTTATGGGTCCATTGCCAATGACTCGAAGACGAAATCAGTATATTTTAGTGATTAACTGCAATTTTACTAAATATACTATGATTTTTCCCCTTAAACGTGCTACTTCAGCTAATATTATTAATGTTTTGGAAAATTCAGTTTTTCTAGTTCATGGCATTCCTCAAACTATTATAATGGACAACGCTGTTCAATTTCAGTCGCGAGAATTCCACTCATTTTTAAATTCTTATAATGTTCCTTGTATTTTTCACACAGCTTTATATTGTCCTCAGGTTAATCCTACGGAGAAGTTTAATAGCACAATTATTACAGCTCTAGCATCTCTAGTAAGAGACGATCATAGATCCTGGGACAACCATCTTGCTAAGATTCAGTACGCAATGAACAGCGCTACAAATGTAGCTACTGGTTTTACTCCAAATTTTTTAGTCTTTGGTAGGGAAACAATACCTTGTGGTTCCTTCTATACTCCAACTCAGAACCTCGAGGAATTGGTATTTATGCCTCGTGATATTTACGCGTCTAATGCTGGTCTCCTCTCATCTATATTTCACAAAGTTCAAACTAAACTTCACATAGCTCACGCTAAAAATAGCGCTCGCTATGATCTTCGTCGGTCTTTTAAAGAATTCAATGTGGGAGACACTGTTTGGCGTAAAAACCATGTTTTAAGCGATGCCGGCGCATACTTTAATGCTAAACTTGCCCCTAAGTTCATCAAGTGCAAAGTGATAGCTAAACTGTCACCACTAGTCTATGTGCTTGAAGACCCTAATGGAGTTAGAGGCAAGTGGCACATTAAAGATGTAAAATCATAAATTTTCTTAACTTTTATTTACTATTAATTTGTATATATGTATAAATATCACCATCATTTTCACCTTATTATTTTTATTTCTTTTAATTTGTTTGTTTGTTTGATGATCCAGTGTTCTTCAACACATCTTACTTTAGGACCTCGAACTTTCGTTGGTTAATCGTCACTTTTTATTTTTATTTCAGACACATCTCGTTGGTGATGTTGCTGATCTCTGGCTTTGAGCCCTACCGCTCTGGCCGTTCTTAATCTTTACTTAAGTCATAGCGACTAAAGCTTACTTGAGGTATTTCTTTACCTTTATCTTCACTTGGGAGCAGCTGACTACTCCCTTAATTTTTATCTTCACTTAGGAGCGGTTGACAACTCCTTAAATAAGCCTGAATGTCCTTTTGAAAACACACTTCTAAGAGTGGTGTTTCTTCGACTAATTTTTTTTTCCCACACAGGAGCGGTTGACTACTCCTTAAATAAGCCTTAATGTCATTTTGAAAACACACTTTTAGAGTGGTAGTCATTGAATGTGAACTCCACCCTTACCTGAATGCAGATGATGAATGTAAGAGATAGTATAGCTGATTTTGCCTGTTGATGCCTGTTTCTGCAAAGCTGTGTTTTTATGGTTTATTTTAGAATGTACATGTCAAAATTTTTGCTGAGTCAAAAATTTTCCAGGGTCGGGGGGAAAATGTAGTGTTATGCAACTTACATTTCATTGTACACTAATTCTCCATTCTGCTTTGATATTCTGCATTCATGTTTTGCATCACTTTATACTATTTTTTTCATTCTGTTTTTGATTCTCTGCATTTATATTTTGCATCACCTTTATTTTTATAGGATCCTGTAACGTTTTTACACAATAACATATCATTTTACTGCGTATTTTCACACTATTTAGTACTTTTAAACTAGCTGTCAACGAAGTCTTACCTTTTTTTGGTCTTTTACTGAATTCTCTGTAACTCTACAAATTCAGACTTCGGCGCGCTGTCGCGCATCAGTTTTTCCTATTTGAATAATATCTCATTTCATACTTAAATGTAATAATTTCTTAATAAAAGTCCAAAAACCAAAAATTGGTTTTTATGACAACTACTATTTATACCGTTGTCATGGCAATTTTTATTCAAATTCGTTACCGATATGATGTTTTATCTCGATATTTTCACATAAATACTCTTTTGCTCTAGGTCATTTACAATAAATTTCCTTTTAATTTAAATAATTTTTCCGTTCTCTCTAGAAAGATATAAAAGCCGAACAATCGGTGAAGAAATTGAGTCTTGCTTCAGTTCTCGTATCGGAAGCATCTTCTAAAGGCCTTATCCCGGGGCCGCTCAGCCCCGGGATCCTGCAAGCCTCTATCCTGCCTGAAGCCACTGGACTCTACGATCCGTTGCTCTGCCTGAAGTCGCCGGATCCTACAAAACATTGCTCTGCCTGAAGTCGCCGAGATCCCACAAGTCTCTACTCTACCTGGAGTCGCCGAAACCTACAAACCTCTGTTCCGCCCGAAATCACCGGAACCTACAAACCTCTGTCCCGCCTGCAGTCACCGGATCCTGCAGACCACTGCGCTGTCTGAAGTCGCTGAGGATCCTGCAAGCTCCTGTCTGGGCTGAAGTCGCCGATCCTGCAATCGCCGCATTCACCTGAGGTCGTCGCCTAGAGACGCCCACGCCTACCCACCTACGCCGTGCGTGCTCGTTCCAGGCGCTGAGAGCACGTTTGGGATCTTCGGACTCAGCTACGACATAAATCTTTTTTTTATTACCTTTTTTTTTAAATATAGTTTGTAAATCACATCATCCATCATCTTCATATTTCATTTTTTTATAAAATTGTAAATACTCTTTTAAAAACTTAAATATATTATTGTCTTGGTCTATTTAGTTGTTTTGCTGATCGTAGGTTAGGTTCTTTCTTCTTTTAATTGTCGCTTCACGACAATATATATATATATATATATAATCATTGGGACGACAAAAAAAGATCGTGCTCTTTGATTCGCCTTTTGAACACGGACACTGTTTGGGCCTCTCGAATTGCAGCAGGAAGAGAATTCCATAACCTAACTGCATGTACTGTAAAAGAGTGAGAATTGGACTTAGTTCTAGAGGAAGGGAAATTAAGGAGGGTTTTTAAATGTGATCTGCAAACTGCATCGGGGGAGTGCGCAAAGTGGAATCGATCACGTAGATAGGGTGATGATGTTGGATTGTATAGTATGTTAAAGAGGAGGCAAAGGATTCGAGTATTCCTGCGAAGTCGGATTGGGAGCCACTTGAGCTGTTTGCGATAGGAGGAGACATGGTCATACTTTTTTAGCCCGAAAATATAACGAATACATAAATTTTGCAACCGCTCAAGTTTGTTTAATTGCTCCTCAGTCGCATCCAAATAACAGACATCAGCATAATCAAGAGTCGGGAAAATAAGTGTTTGGACAAGAGAAATCTTCGTTGATACCGGCAGAAAATGTTGAAGGCATTTTAAGGAATGAAAAGTATAATTGATTTTCCTGCTAATTTCTGTGATATGTGCATTCCATGTCAACTTGCAATCCATGATGACGCCCAGATTCTTATTATTGTTGATCATTTTAAAAATCGAAATAACGCCACATTTATAGATGCCAGACGGAGCCGGTTTGGCTCGATAGTTACAACAATAAACCTCCCATTTACTAGGCAGTAGTATTCCTTTATTACCTAGAAGTCCGTCTTGATAGGTCTCTTACCTATTTCTGCCGTCAAACAGCAGTGGGTGTTGTAGATATACCGCTATCTGGCCGAAGCCGTAAATTCTTACTGGCATTTCCAAAGTCGCATTTCGCGACAACCACTGGCTGAAATTAGGTGATGGCTTTTTTAAACATGTATGTTTATCATTATTGAATATTCAGCGAAGCAAAGTGACTATTATTCAGCGTCTCTACAATGTAGTGACTACCTATTACCCTGGCAATTGAACTATAATTATAAACTTCACTTATTTTATTTTGTTACTAATGATACGCCCCATCAAAGGCTTTCTCATAGTCCACATACGCCAGACACAGTGGTAAATTGTACTCTTCGGACTTCTGTACAATTTGCCGAAGGGTATGTATGTGGTCTATGGCGCTAAAGCCCTTTCGGAAACCGGCTTGTTCGGGAGGCTGGAAGTCGTCAAGTCTGCGCGTGAGACGATTCGTAATGACTCTCGAAAACAGCACGTAGACGCGGCTCAGAAGGGAAATCGGTCTGTAGTTCTTCAAGAGAGCGTTGTCGCCTTTTTTGAAGAACAAGACCACCGCACTTCTGCTCCACGCCTCCGGTGTAATGCCACCATGGAGGACGGAATTAAAGAGCTTCTGAAGGACTTCAAGTACCGGTCTTCCACCCGCTTTCAGAAGCTCCGCTGTAATTCCATCCTCACCTGGGGCCTTGCCGTTTTTAAGGTGTTGGAGAGCCATTCTAATCTCGCTCAGACTGACGTCCGGGATATCTTCGGAATAGTGTCGAATAAGACTCGCTCTTGGATCGTTACTCACACTTGCGTGTGGCTCCAACGATGACGTGTACAGCTGCCCATAGAACCTCTCAATCTCACTCAAAATCTCAGGTGCCCCGGAAACGATGCTGCCACATTCGGTCTTCAGCTTTGACAGTTGGCTCTTTCTGGCAGACAGATCTCTGGCAAAGACTTTGGAGCCTTGGTTCCGCTCGATCGCTTCTTCAATACGAGCTGTATTGAAGTTGCGCAAGTCCCGCCGCATGCATTTGGAGATCTGTCTGTTCAGTTGCCTGTATGCTGTCAAATCTGTTGAAGAATGTAGCCTCATCTCCCGTCTAACAGCCATGAGATTAAGAGTGTGATCGGAGAGTTTTTGTGTTCTTCTGCGGCGGGTCTTGCAGAACTTAGCTCCGACCGCATGGACAGTTTCCACGAGCTTGTCATTCATATCGTCCACTTCATTGCAGTCTTCTAGGCACTGAAAACGATTTTGTAACTCGAGCTGAAAGGTTTCGGGACTTTGGATTAGAGCACGAGGGGGACGGAGCGTTGACTTCATCAGACGAGACCTCTCCAACTTAACATTTAGGTTCAGTGTGCCTCTAACCATTCGGTGATCGCTGCCGGTTTTCACCCTCGCGATCACTGAGACATCACTGAACAGTTGTCGTCTGGTCGTCATAATGAAGTCAATCTCATTTTTTGCCGTGTAGTGGCGGTCAAGAATATCCACTACCCCATATCCTCCCGTGGGTGTCGTAAAAGGCGACAATGGGAAACAGGCGGGAGATGGGCAGCAGCATCTCCCTGATAATAGCCAAAGATACAATAAAAAAAAAACTGCGGTTGCCAACCCGCTCGCCAAGCGTGGCAACTATGGCAAATACCCCTCTATGAATGTAACAAAGAGACGGCCCCCAGTCCCCGGCGGCCCCGCTATTCCTGGCTACGGTGGCGACCATGGTAACGGCGGGGCAGGGGGTGCTAAGAATCTCCGGTGGAGGTTCGGTTGCCACCTTAGACGACTCGAGCTGGCAACGTACAACGCACGCACCCTGAGGACTGACGAGAAGATCGTGGAGCTGGAAGAAGAGAGAAGAGGGGGAGGACACGGTAATCCTCGAATCCGGCAACTTGCTCTATCACCGGGAGGGCGACCATCTGTCCCAAGGAGGTGTCGGATTTATCGTCCACAAGTCTCTCGTTAACAACGTTGTAAAGATCGGGAGTGTGTCGACGAGGGTTGCGTACCTTATACTCAGAATCACCAAACGGTATTCGCTGAAGGTCATACAGGTTTACGCACCAACCTCGGCACACCCCGATGAGGAGGTGGAGGAAATGTATGAGGATATCTCTAGAGCCATGCATTCCTCCAAAACCCAATATACGGTGTTAATGGGAGACTTCAATGCAAAACTAGGCACAAAAGAGAACGGTGAGCTGAAAGTAGGGAAATTTGGAATAGGGCAACGGAACCCAAGGGGCCAGCAGCTGGCCGACTTCATGGAGAAAGAGGGACTCTTTATGATGAACTCTTTCTTCCAGAAGCGGCCCCACAGGAAGTGGACCTGGTCGAGCCCCGACGGTTCGACAAGGAATCACTAAACAGTGATATAATTGAAGAAGTGCAAGGCCCGTCTAAATGGGTTTCACCAATGTTCCAATCATGAAAGAAAATGGTGAATTACGTTTGTGCGTAGATATGAGATGTACGAACGCCGCTATATTGCGAGAAAACCACCCCCTGCCTACTATGGACCATATTTGCCTAAAATAAAGAAAGCTAATTATTTTAACAAATTAGACATAAAAAAATGCCTTCCATCAAGTGGAAATTCACTCTGAATCCAGACACAACGACTTTTATAACCCCTAAAAGATTATATAGATATAAAAGAATAATGCTTGGAATTACCTGCGCTTCCGAGATTTTTCAGAAGATCATTGAAAGGATGCTGATAAACTGTGAAGGGGTCGTCAATTTTATTGATGATATCCTGGTATTCGGGAACAGTGAAGAAGAACATGACGCATGACTAAAGAAAGTTCTACAAGTACTTAGTAAAAACAACGCCGTGCTGAATATCAATAAATGCATATATAAAACGCAGGATGTGAATTTTCTGGGACACAGGCTTACACATGAAGGAGTAAACCCTTCAACAAGTACGCTGAGAGCATTATGAAATTTAGGGTCCCAAAGACCATAGAAGAACTCCAAAGTTTTTTAGGACTCTTAAACTACATAAACAAATGGATACCTAACTTGGCCGCCATGACAGAACTTCTGAAGCACCTGCTAAGACAGGAGATGAGCAAAAGGAAGAGCTTGAAAAAACACTGGTCTGGGGAACAAGATAAAGCATTCCAAAAAACTCAAACGGATGCTCACGGAAATACAGATTTTAGGGTATTATGACGTCAGATATGCAAGACAGGTGATAGCAGATGCTAGCCCTGTCGGACTTGGTGCTGTCCTTGTACAAAATGATACAAATGTCCCTAGAATTATTGCCTATGGTAATCGAACTTTGACAGACTGCGAGCGCAGGTATAGCCAAACGGAAAAAGAAGCACTAGCATTAGTTTGGGGGGTCGAACCCCAAATAAAGTTTTTTTTATTTGGAAGCTCTATTGATTTAGTCACTGACCAAAAGCCGCTAGAGATATTGTTCGGGTCTAAATCAAAACCATGTGCGAGGATTAAACGATGGGTACTGAGGCTACAGTCTTATTCATTCAAGGTTGTATACAAGCCAGGAAAACAAATATAGCTGATCCCTTGTCACGATTATGTAACTATCCTGATAACCCACCAAAAGGGAAAGACCAGCATGTGTACCACATAGTGGAAAATTCTAGACCAGTTGCTATACCAATGAGTACCATTGTAGCATATTCAGAAAAAGACCAAGAGATTTACAAAGTGAAAAAAGTGTCTATCAGAACGACTGGGACGATTCAATTAAGAGTTACAAATTTTTTGAAAACGAGTTGTTTCCACGATAGCATTCTACTTCGTGGAAATAAAATTGTAATACCACAGCAACTCTTCAAGAGTGTATTAGATGCGGCATAGGAGGGTCATCCAGGTATCGTAGCGATGAAGGGACGCTCGAGATCAAAGGTATGGTGGCCCCGTATCGATAAATACGTAGAACAATTAGTAAAGGCCTGTAAAGTTTGTACGTTAGTGGGTTTGCCAAACCCACCTGCACCAATAAAGAGACGAGAGTTGCCTGCAGCTCCATGGATACATGTCACAATGGATCTAATAGGACCATTTCCAAGTAATGAGTATCTCTTAGTAGTGGTCGACTACTATAGTCGATACAAAGAAGTAAAAAATTACAAAACCATCACAAGCTTACAGATTATTAAAATGGTAAAAGAAATGTTCAGTAGACTTGATTATCCTATTTCTATCACCGCAGAAAATGGCAAGCAGTTCGTTAGTGAAGAGTTTCGATCTTTCATCAAAGAATGTAACATAAAATTATTTAGTACTGTACTATATTGGCCTCAAATGATCGGCGAAGTTGAAAGACAAAACAGAGATATTTTGAAACGTCTTCGTATCAGCCAGATCGAGAGGAAGGATTTAAAAGAATGTTTGTGGGAGTATCTTCTAATGTATAACAGCACCCCTCCTTACAGTTACCGGGAGGTTACCGTCTGAACTGTTTTTTCAACTAAAAAGTAGGGATAAAATTCCATCAATAGGTGAAATAAATTACAGACTATTATTTAGATTCAGATATCAGGGATAGAGACAAAATACAAAAAAAAAACATCTTGATAAGAAAGAGATGTAGTGTTTGCACAAATACACAAACATCGTACATTTATATATAAGTCACAGTCTCGAGCGCACCGCGTCAGTTACACGAGAGCCTCGGGCGAGAGTGGACGTGTTTAGTTAAGTGCGTGCCGAGCCTGTGTTACACTACAGTGATTAGAGAAGACAGCAGACAATACAATATTCATTATATTTATAATATTATTATGTTACAACATACATTACCAGTGGACGCAAATAAAATTCGAGATCACAAAAAAAGTGCGCATGATTTTATATTCACACTCATATATGTGACTTGATCGTTTCAAATGCCATTACTCAAAAATTATTTTTGTTGTTTATAAACCATATTCATCGATATCGACACCTCACTCATTTAGTTTTGCTGCAAAATACATAAACTCGATACTTGAACTATTTTTAATCGAGTCGTTCGCTCACTCACTCGGGAGCTCGGGACACGATTTATATTGTCAGCCATAAGCGAGGTCGTGAACGAGAGAGTGAGGCGTTTTAATGTTAAAATTCGAGTAACTCTTTCGATTTGCCGACACGAGGACCTCAAACGAGGCAACTCATGAGCGAGGGACACATCACTAGTTCGGCGTCAACAGCCATCGTGAGTGCATACTGTATTGGTTGTTTGCAGCGGCCCAAAAAGGTCGCTGTACAAATACAAAATATTCCAAAAACCAAATTCCATACATACTTGATTATTATAATAATAGAAATTTTTATTACAATATTTTAAAAGCACAGATTAAATAATAGTACTACGTACTAAAAGTAAGTAGGATATATATATATATATATATATATATATATATATATATATATAAAAGTATATTCATATTCAAATACGTCTTGGACTTATTGGAGTTACCTGAATGATGATATGATGATCGTATGAGCGTTATGGCTCGTGAACTTATGGATTTTTTTTAAATTGAAATTTGGCATAAATTTATTGCAAAATTGGAAGTATAATAATAAGGTTATTAGTGAAACTTCTGTGTATTTAAACTACTTTAAAAAATCCCTATAATCATGTTTTACGTAATTTTTTTAATGCGCTTAGGGCATGCACAACTGGATTTACCAATATATTTTTTTATATTAATACAGTATTTGTGAAGCTATCAAGAAAACTAAATATAGGTTTTCTTAATTTCCCTTTTAGCGTCAATTTTAAAGCTTAAAATATCTTAAATGGCTGACAATTTAACAAAACAAAAAATACAATCAATTTGACAAACCCCAAGGATATTAGTAACTTGAATTTTTCAAACCAAGTAAAATTTTTATGACAATGCTGTGGAGAAAACGATTATTTTCACCTATTTACATATGTTGCTTAATTTGAAAGAATAAATGCTTAATCTTAGAAACACATCCTTTTTTAATCTCTACCCTTTAAAATAAAAATAAAATAGCTGTATTAATTTTCTATAAATATTTTTAAAAGCACTATAAATATAAAACCGCAGTAAAACTCCGCGTTTGCATTAATTCAAGTTAAACAGCAGCTAGACTACCCAAAAAGAAGACACGTCACTCGGCGCTCTGACTGATGTTTGCCGTGTATACGAGGATAGTGCACTATTATAGTGTTATCGACAAATCTTAGTCCTTTATAAAGTAAAATATTATTTTTGGATAATTATTTTTGATGGCCCACAACATTTATTTTAGAGGGACAACAAATTATGATTCAGACGTAATGGAAAATAAAACGAAGCTATTATGCATGATTACACATAAATAACAAGGTTTGTGTGGTCACTAGTTTATGGTTTAACTTTAGGAAAAGTATGAAAATAAAAATTGCTGATGAGGTAACAACGGAAAAGTTTAAAAATAATGTTATTTTGTTTTATTATTTTACTTTAGGTATTAATATTGTCTTTTTTAACTACAGGAGCTAAAATGTGCAGTTGAAGCATGTAAGCCAAAAGATAGGAGGATAATTGAAATTTCTTGAGCAAATGCGTGAGTGTTGTGGAACACTCGGTTGGAACGAAGTTCCTTTCGTAATATATTATTATTGATAAACATATTATATTATTAATTAATAAATACAAATAAATGAATTAATAGTGTCTATTAAAGTGAAGCCGTGGTAGCTCAGAAAAAGCCGTGGTAGCTCAGATGGTTAGCGCTTGCTGTAAGTTTCACAGTACGCGAGAGACCCGGGTTCAATCCCCGCTGGCACCAATGAAATTGTTAATTGCAATTTTAAGTGCTGATTTAACTCGTGCTCGGCGGTGAAGGAAAACATCGTGAGGAAACCTGCATGTCTGACAAATAAGAAATATATATATATATATATATATATATATATATATATATATATATATATATATATATATATATATATATTTTTTATAGGATAAGGGTGACAAACGAGCACACAGTCCACCTGATGGTAAGTGGTTGCTGCGACCCATAGACATCTACATCTATCCTCTATTACAAATCAAAATGCAGATGCGTTGTCACCCGTGAAGACTAAGATGGAATGCCTCATATCCAGTAAAAAGGGCCTCCGGCCACCTGCACTCACCAAGCGAAACGCAGAGGTAAACCTCTACTTCACGCTGGTATTCTGTGAGGTCGTGGTACCACCCCGGTTCGAGCCGGCCCATCCGTGCGACAGCAAAAGCTGCCGCGTGGCGCTGGCTATATATATTGCGAAGTCATGTGAAGTTCGCCAACACGCATTGGGGCAGCGCGGCGGACCTTTCCTTGCCCTAAAACCCTCTCAGAAATAAAAGGAGGACTGTGCCCAGCAGTGGGACGTGTATATAGGCTGTAACTTTTATTAAAATGAAGCGTCATTTAAAATAATATTTCTTCCAATGCAAGATAAGAATAATAATTTAAAATTTAAAATTTTGTACAGCCCACTTTAATATAAGTTATTAAGAATAACTCAAAAACTATTGGTCTGACCTTGATCAAATTCAGGTAAGTGGTTGCTGTGACCCACAGACATCTACATCTATCCTCAATTAAGAATCAAAATGCAGATGCGTTGTCACCCGTAAGGACTAAGATGGAATGCCTCTTTTCCAGTAAAAAGGGTCTCCGGTTCTCTACACTCACATACGAAACACAGCAGTGTTAAGGTGCTATTTTACGCTGGTATTCTGTGAGAGCGTGGTCCTTCCCCAGTCGAGCCGATCTATTCGTGCTACAACTATACTACTAATATAGCTGCAGCATGGCTCTACTAAGTATAAAATAAAATAAAATATAATATTCAAATATCCTGATTTTAATGTTTCGGTCCTTCCAAAGAGGATTGATTTAGTAAACAAAAATAACTTATGAAAAATCTGTCTTTGCTCACATCCAAAAAAGTGTAGATATAATTTTAAATGTAAAGCTTGTAATTCCCGTCCACACAACACATTGTTATATGACACAAAAAGCTAGTCTGCACTAAAAGTGGTACTAGGTGAACGTGAATAAAAAGTAAGCTTGCATATATCTCAGCCTATTAGTAAAAGTGTTACACTTCCTACTGCTAAAGTTTTAGTAAAAGGTGCAGACAATAAAAAATATATCGTTCGAGCACTTTTAGATAGTGGTAGCTAAATTTCTCTTTGCACTTCAGCTTGGACAAAAAGGTTAGGACTTCTACAATTGTTTAAAAAAAAATATTAGTACATTGGTTGATGTATGCACCAATAGCTCTAAATAACTATTGGTAAATCCAATTGTGCATGCCCTATGCGCATTAAAAAAATTACGTATAACATGATTATAGGGATTTTTTTCAATGTAGTTTAAATACACACAAGTTTTTACTAATAACCTTACCATTTATTATTACACTTCCAATTTTCCAATAATTTTATGTCAAATATCAATTTTAAAATAGTTTTTCAAATCCAAAAGTGCACTCATAATGCTCATATGATATTCATATCATCATTCAGATAACTCCATAAAGTCTTAAAAATATAAATATACTTCAATAAATATATATATATATATATATATATATATATATATATATATATGTCCTACTTACCTTTAGTACGTACTACTATTATTTATTCTGTGCTTTTAAAATATTGTAATAAAAATCTCTGATTATTATAATAATCAAGATGTTTGAAATTTGGTTTTTGGAATATTTTGTATTTGTACAGCGATCTTTTTGAGCCGCTGCAAACAACCAACACAGTATCCGTTCACGACGGCTGTTGACGCTGAACTTGGTGAGGCAGTCAGACCGCCGCAGTCCATTTACAAAAAATAAATTAATACAAGGTTGCTAAACCACCGAAAATTTCGACATTTCGTAGTCGAAAAAAAATTATAACTAAACAAAACAAAATTATACTGCCATTTACGGGGCCATTTATGAAGGGATTAAAAAATAAATTGAGTTAAACGAGTAATATTTTCAAAAGTTATCGTGTTTACCACTCCATGCGGGCTTGTTAAATCTACACCACACTAAAACCACTTTTTATGTAAAAATAGCAATTAATCGATTTAAAAAAATATTAATAAGTTCAACAATCATTTATCTTTCTGACTATGTGCTTTTTATATCATTTATATGTTTAATATGATTGTTCGATACGACTTTATGCGACAAAACGTTGGAATCTTGATTTTCAGGCGCTAGTAGAACATACCTACGCGCTTTGCCCTAGGCATGTAATATTTTTTTTCCATAAAAAGATTATATACGGATTGAAACCTCTTCTAATCTATTTACAAAATTTAAAAATGTAAATAAAAAAATGTCGTTATGCCAAAGAAAATTAAAATTGTTCTACTGATATTAATTAATAACAAGGAATTAGATTGTTTTTCTATTTTAATTTAACGTGCCGTGTGAGCTTTAAGAGTCATGTAAAGTCGTCATTTGAGCCGTGATGAAATGTTACGAGCCGTGGGCATGTTAGAAAATGGTGCTATTCAATCGTCGTTGTTGAAGATATACACACCAGCCAAAACGTGATATCAAGGTTGTGGTCATGTTATCGCAGTACTGGGGATGTGGCTGAATGGCACATGGGTAGATATCGTGTTACTGTCGCAGATACAGGATCTATTTCTCCAAATGACCGCTAGAAGACAACTCAACATCACAGCGATGGAACGAAGGCTCCAGGAGACCACCAGCTGCGGGTAAAAGACCAAACCAAGCGAAGGAGTTTACATGAAGATGATCTTCAGCTCAAAGACCGCTAAGTGTTCCAGCATTGCGACTAGACAATCGCAGTCGGAGGCTTTCGTGGGCTCGGGAGCATTTACCATGGTGACGAACAATGGTCTTTGATGCTGAACCATTCTTCCCCATCGGTTGTCGGTTCTTCGAGCTATATGGCCGGCCCACTGCCACTTCAGATTACTAATCCGTTGATTCTCTCTGAGCGAACTTTAGCGTCCTCATACAGCCAGCAGTGCACGTCTCAAATCCATAGGTCATCACCGGCAACACACACTGATTGTAGAATCTTGGTTTGAAGTTTTGAGGTATGCCTGACGAGAAGATGAGTCGTAATCTCCCGAACGTTGCCCAGCTGAGTTGAATCCGTCGATTGACCTCCGGTCGAGGTTGAACTTATCTACTCGGACTAGTTGTACCAGGTAAACATACTCGTCAACAACTTCAAGCTAAGTGCTACTATTAATACTACAACTACCGGCATAAATGTGACCTGGACGTTACACCTGACTTTGACTATTAGGGTTATGGACATTAGTTCGTCGCTGTCGCTGCTGCTCTACTGCATGGTGGCGTACTTCACATGTCCTTGATGTAGATTTCCAAACGATGTTTCCTTTCACCGCTGAACACTTGGTAAATCATCTTTTAAAATTGCATTCCATTGGTGCCGACGGGGATCGAACACAGTCTGCTCGTGTACTGTGAGATTTACAGCGACCGCCTAACCTCTGAGCTACCATAGATATCAAAAACAATTTCAAGAGAATAAATTATGCTTTTAAGGAAAATTAACGTCTCTGTGACAAACCATTTAAATATAAACAGGATGTGGCTGTTAGACATAATGACGATACGAAGATTGGTCAGAGGTGATTATTCGAACATTATTATCATTATATTCAGTCAGATAAAATCACACGCAATTATAATACTATATATAAAGAAAAGATTTTGGAACTAAAGATTAATCGTGTTGGATTTGTTCTGAGTAACTAACCTACTTTATTTTTAAAATACTTGTAAGTATTACAACGTTATTAAAATACCTACAAAAATATTTAATTTATGGCTGTCGTCTTAATACTCTCTCTAATTGTCCGAAAATCGTACGAATAAAAATATTTTATCTTCCGATAGTTTTTAAAATCAATAAATTATCCTTTTAATAATAATATATTTAAATTTTTATAGATAACATATAGATCGTTTTTATTTTAATTTTAACGCAAAATAATATATAATGTAAATAATAAAGACCTGGCCCCCACACTAGGATTTACTCCTATACCGTGGAGGCAGTTAACATACATAAATTGTAGAAGGACAAACATTCAGACTCAGTACAATTACTTGTAGGCCATAGAAGCGTCAGTAGCCTAATGGCAGGGCGCGGACCGCGAACTGGAAAGGCCGTGGGTTCGAATCCACCATTCGACTACTGTCGTGAACCACTTCTAACACAAGCATTTTAAGCTTACCAGAAGTGGTTAAAGGGAATATTAGTAATGTTTAACAGCATTAAGAGTATTTAAAAAAAATAGAAACACTTGTTCCGTACGGGATTCGAACCCACGGCCCTTAGCGCCGAAACTCATTGGTAAACCACTGCGCCACGGAGCCGTCAATTATTTGTTGTATAAGACCTGTCATATATTTACAATTATTATTATTTACATGCACATACTGTATTGTACTAGCAAATCGCCCCAGCTTGATCTGTGTGGTGTCTTTTTCAAATCAATAGTTAAGCGATTGGAATGTTCATAATATATTATAACTTACGGGACAGTGAAATGATTAATGTGCGTGTACGATAATATCTGTAAAATCTACTTCCAGTCAATACCATATATTACCATTTAATTCACAAAAATATCAATTATCGATTTCACAAAAAGATCCTCCATGTTTTTCTGATAAAATATAGCCTACATAACTTCTGGAATTGCTCTCTATGTGTTCGTGAAATTTCATCACCATTGGTATAGCCATTCCAAAGATTAGGCCGGACAGGCAAACAGACAAACATGTCATGAATTGCTATTGCTGTCTCAATGTCATGCAAATAACCCGCTGAGCTCGATAAAAGTAAAAGGTAGTTATTTTTACTTTTTACGTCATTTTTATTTATATGTTTATAGATTTATAAACTCTCCAATTAAAATATAATTCTTGTTTATTATAAATATTTATCAAACGAACAAAACTAATTTATTTGCTCGATTTTCGGACGATAGACATTTTCTTAATTTATATTTTCATTTCATAAGCTTTTCTACGAGAAATTGCGGGAAATAATTTATTTCTATTAAATTCTTAGTAGACATTTCGTTTTATTGTAATAGAAAAGTAAATTCAATGGCAATATACGTAGATAATTATAAAATATAATTTGTCATTTTTTATATTTTTAAAACGATATCAAAGCGAAAGCGAAACCTTTTATAAGTGGTAGAGAAATGGTGCAGAGTTACACGAATGAGTCGGCTCGACTGGGGTAGTACCACGCTATAAGCTGACGACCTGAGACCCTTTTTTACCGACTTCATAAAGGAGGAGGTACTCAATTAGACTGTATAATTTTTATGTGTGTTACCTCATAAGTTTTTTCTGTGTGAACCGATTTCGATGATTCTTTTTTTATTTGGAAGCTGGTGCTTTCCATGTAGTTCCATATAAATGATCAAAGTCTGACCAATAGTTTTTGAGTTATTCTTAATAGTTTCGATTTAGAAAGCGTTCGATCTTTGTCCTCAAGGGTGACAACGCATATGAATTTTGATTCTTAATCGAGTACGGATGTGAGTATCTATAGACCACAGCATCCACTTACCATCAGGTGGGTTGTGTGCTCGCTTGTCACCCTTATTTAATATAAAAACGTAATCGAGCCAAATTATCGACTTGCAGTGTACCCCTCGCTACTGTAACATTTATTGTTTTATTTAACTCATACAATAAATTGTCTAAAAGAAATTGTGATAAGTAACAACAAAAGGCGGTACCTATGCCTTTTGTTTTTCCTCTACAATTTGTTTTCCTTCTTGTTATTGTACATGCGTACTAATGAATAATATTGCGTTGATTATTCGATATATTTCGATATATTATTTATATTAGATTATTAAGATATGTTTGGAGTGGATTCGACTCCTGGGTGAATATGTCTTGGTTAATAAAACTTCAACCAAATAAGGCTACTGGTGTATTGTCACCTATGAGGACTAATATGGAGCACCTCAAAGCGTGTTTATACTCACTCTCTATACCCTTGGACGGAACACAACATTGCACGCACTGCTGCTTACAGACAGAAATAGATTAGAGAATGGTATCTACTCATACAGACTCTTAGATAGAAAATAAGTCCTGCAACTATAAAGCTGATAACTTCCAATTTTGTGTGAGTGAACCGACAACTGTTAAGAAAGAAAGGTTCTTGAGTGGCAGCATCGTCCTGGAACGCACGGTGTTGGGCGACTCCCCACTAGATGGAGTAATGTGTATAAACATAAAGAGAGGCGATTGAACCAAGTGGCTTTAAACCGTGCTATGTGACAAACTATGGTAAGACCTAGTAATATGTACTTGGTAATGTGAATGTGAATGATGAAATGATAAGTTGCGATAATATTCGACGTTAACGATTCGAAGTTGTCGCTGTGATCAAGATCGGACATGAGAAGAGATAAAATGTCTTTAAGTCTAACCTCACTTTTGAAAAGAGAATGGGCAAGGGTTTGAAATCTTAAGTAACAAAAGAATAACATGTAATTAACGTTTTCAGACGAAGATGTTGAAGACAGTTTTCATTTTGGCAATAGTTGCAATGCTGGTGGGTGAGGTAAGTGGTCATTAATATATCATGTTTCTATAATATTAGAGTACAACTATTAACAGACTGAAGACAGTTAAGTGTCAGAAAGAGGTAAGACATTAATTTAAAAATAAAAATAGGCATGAATGTATCTCTACTAATTACTAATCTATACAAATAAATAAATAAAATATCTACATATGTGTGATTCTCAATTTTTTAGCTAAATATAGATTGGTAGGATTGTTTTGTTTGTGTATTTGAATTTCTACACGAATATCCGTGGTCGGTTCTACCGCTGAAGAACCACGCCCACACAGAATACCAGCTTATCGTTGCTGTAACAAACCAGGAGATGGGCAGCAGCATCTTCCTAATAACAATTAAAAATAAACTTGTGATTGCTGATCGGGCTGCTGAGCGTGGCAACTATGGCAAATGTCCCTGCTACGAGCCAGTCTATGGTGGATGTGTGTGTTCGGCAGTGGTCTTGTAATAGGCTGTTACAATAATTGTATGTTGGCGTCATGCGGTGGCCTCCTATGGGCTGTAAAAGAAAGAAAGGAGAACTGAACTACTACGACAGTTTTCCATTCTTTCTATTCTGTTACGGACCACCGGCGAACCACCGGCGGTCCGTGTTGGTCTATGTGTACGTATGACGTGCAGCAACGCTGATAAATCACAAAGTCACTTTTCATTTGTTATTGTTTCAGTCAATTCAACAAGCTCCATCACCTCAAGGAGGTAAGATTTACTTCTTTTTGTAATGTTTTTTTTAATAACTATGTTATTAAAAGTTCCGATTTATTTCTTTGATATAACTGATTTTATAATCGTTTGTTGGTGGCGTGAGATCAATCATTACACTCTTTCCTACCAAGGGTCACGTAAGGCGACTAGGAGAATTGCCAAGTAAAGCTAATGGCTTCCGATCTTTCGATAGATGCCTATCTATATATCATATAACTGTCTCGTTAACTCCACGCCTAAAATACCCAGACCGTCAATGCACAGCAGGGCTAAAAGTGCGATGTGTGGTACTGCGATTGTCAATCCTATTGTCAAGCGTGACGATTAAGGCAAATAATCCCTCTTACGTGATAAGCTGTAAAAGAGAAGAAGAAGAACTGTTTTTCAGTTTATTCCGATCTCTTTAAAAACAAAAAATTAAATATCGAAAAGTCCTCGGGCAAGGATGGATTTACAGCGACGCTTCTAAAAGTGGGTGGAAAACCGGTACTTAAAGTCCTTCAAAAGCTATTTAATGGTGTCTTCCGTGATGGCACTACTGCTGAGGCGTGGAGCAGAAGTGCGGTGGTCTTGTTCTTCAAGAAACACGACAACGCTCTTTAAAAGGACAACTTAATGAAATATATGTGGATTTATTCCTTATAATATATAGATTACCATAGTAATATAAGTTCTACCGTATCTGTTAAGCTCTCTCTTTGCATCCAACTCGACTCTACATGACGGGGGGAACACACCGCCGACCATCCCGCGATGTGAGTGCTCCATGCCGGATGTGCGGTTTACACAGCGCTCGGTTCGCAAAGCACTCTTCTCCCTGGACGTCAGCAAGTCGAGTGAGCCTGATGGAGTCCCTCCCATTGTGCTGAAGACGTGTGCTCCGGAGTTGGCATCGGTTTTAACGCGTATTTTCCGGTACTTCTACTCCCAAGGCGTAGTCCCGAATTCATGGAAGACAGCTTTGGTCCACCCGATCCCTAAAAAAGGCGACCGCTCAAACCCGTTCAACTACAGGCCTATCGCTATCAGCTCCTTGTTCTCCAAAATAATGGAATCCATTATAAACTGCCAGCTCATGAGGTACCTTGAGGATCATCAGCTGATTAGTGACCGCCAGTACGGTTTTCGTCGCAGTAGATTAGCTGGTGATCTTCTGATCTACCTGACTCATAAAAGGACGGATGCAGTAGAATCCAAGGGGGAGGCATTGGCCGTTAGTTCGGACATAGCGAAGGCCTTCGATCGGGTCTGGCACAAAGCGCATCTTTCGAAGCTTCCTTCCTATGGGCTTCCCGAGAAATTGTGCAAATGGATCACCAGTCTCCTTGCTGATCGGAGCATCAAGGTTGTAGTAGACGCTGCATGCTCTGATTTCAAGCCTATCAAAGTTGGTGTTCCACAAGACTGCGTGCTATCACCAACGCTGTTTCTCCTGCATATCAATGATATTTTGCAAACTAGTAACATTCATTGCTATGCAGACGACAACACTGGTGATGCCTTATATACCGGCCGTGCCAATATTTCTCGGGAAAACTTCGCTGAGTACCGGGGCAAACTTGTGTCTGAAGTCGAGTTTTGGCTGACCAAAGTCTCGTATTGGGGGCGACTAAATCTAGTCCAGTTCCATCCCCAGAAGACACAAGTTTACGCGTTTACCGCTAAAAAGACCCGCTTTGTTGTATCTCCTCAGTTTCAAGGCACTCCCCTTGCTGCCTCAGCTAGCATCGGAATCCTTGGCGTCGACATATCGAATAATGTGTAGTTTCGTGGTCACTTGGAAGGGTAGGCCAAATTGGCCTTTAAAAAGCTTGGCGTGCTTAGCAGAGTGAGACAGTATTTCATGCCGGTACATCGCAACTTTACAAAGCGCAAGTTCGGCCTCACATGGAATACTGTTCTCATCTCTGGGCCGGGGCACCCCAGTGCCAGCTCCTTTCACTTGACCGCATCCAGCGCAAAGCGGTTCGAATCGTCGACGACCGAGTTCTTTCTGATCGGCTCGATACACTGGCACTGCGTAGAGATATTGCATCTCTTTGCGTATTTTATCGCATCTATCACGGGGAGTGCTCTGAGGAATTGTTCGGATTAACTCCAGCCGCTCAATTTCACCATCGCACATCGCGAAAAAACTCGCATTACCATCCATACCATCTGGATGATTGGCGGTCCACCACTGTGCGATTTAGAAAAAGTTTTCTCCCTCGCACAACTTCCTTGTGGAATCGATTACCACCGGACCGATACGACTTAGGAATCTTCAAGAAAAGAGCTTACAACTTTCTAAAAGGCCGGCAACGCATCTGCAATTCCCCTGGTGTTGCGGTTGTTCAAGGGCGGCGGTAGTCATTTACCAGGTGAGCCGCATGCTCGTTTACCCCCTCTTCTATAAAAAAAATGAAATGGGAATACCGAGAAATTAATATATGAATGTCACAATATCCTAACAACAAACTAAAAGCGATTATCTAATATTAGTTTTCACCGGAATTATAAGTTAAAATAGTGCACTGGTTAATAATTAATAGTATAAAACAAAGTTGTAGGTACATTCAGCATTTATAGGTTCTTTAAGGTTGGTGGAAAATCCTTTTAGTAGTTCGTTCTTAGTTACACGCATTTTATTCCATATTACATTAGCCGGAACATAAATATCAAAACGATTTTTTTTTTCAGATTTCATGATTCCGGTTAGATTTTCATAAAATATTTAGGCCGTTTAGTATAATAAATTGGTATTTTTTATGTGTAATAAAAATAAGTTACGTAAAAATTTCTAGTGGGCCTAAAAACGATTGTCTCCTTTCCTCATCAGAGAAATAAATTTATTTGTCTTGTGTGGCGTCTGCTGTTAATGATGACAATACCGTGTGGCGTAACATCACTTCACATCTCACCGTGTGTGTCAATAGAGTCGATTATGGAAGTACTAGAAAGGTCGCATGGTTTCTGATAGATGGTAATATAACCTTTTACGCCAGTCGTAAAATAACAAGCGTTGAAGATGCGAGACATTTGATATCTGATACTACTGATGGTTATGACACATCCTCCCTACAACGAGAAAAGCTCAAGTCCAGCACTCCACCAAAACTTTTACGAGCTGATGAAGAAGAGAAGAGGAAAAACATGTACAGAATATTTTTGCCCAGCAATTTTAATTTCGGAGATGATTATCTCCGAAAAATAGTGAAAGACCGTACCCGTTGTACTCGTAAATATCATTATTATTTTACAGGTTTGGGGGGCGGCGGAAATGGTGGAGGTATGAAATCTTTTTAAATATTAGAAAAACAGAAGTAACTGTGTTTTTTTCTATCTATAGAGAAAATATTATTATACTATTTATTTGATTAACTTTGCTTTGTGCGCAACCTTATATAATGTTATACATCTGTAAAATATATAATGCTTCACAGTATATATTTTACAATTGTTATTTATAGGAATTATTTTGGTACAAGTCTGTTAGCAAACTAGGACAATATAGAGTAGAGGATTCTCAGGCATGTCAGTAACAACACTCGGCTAATAATATTCTAATATATATTTTATATTTTAACTAAACCGTGGTAAAAAGCGGTTTAGTGACAGCTTTACCTTCATACTCATAATAAAAGACGCTAATCACGCCAACAACATAAGCTCGTGCTCGCTGCTTGCACACTGCACACTTGCACACTGAAGAAATGGGGTGTGACATCGATAATGGCGCAGCTGTTGATCGTGACATCTTTTATGCGTTTTATACGTTTGTGTGATGCAGTCGGCGAACCTCTGCGCGCGGGTTAATCAATCTCGAAGATTACATAAAGGCTCATTGGAGTAGCGAGGCGAATTCACTCCTGCGGGGTTAGTCGAGTTGCTTTCTACAATAGATATGGCCAGTAGATGAAACGCTAGCAGACGTTAAGTCTCAAGACATTCACATGAACTTAAGCCCGGACTCTACCAAAGCGGAGGCGGGATGTAAGGAAACGTGTTTTAAACATCCAATAGAATTTCGTAATTTACACATGTCGTATGCATTCAGATTTATTAGATACTACTGAGCAGAGATGTATCATATTTATATAGCGCAAAGGAAGCGGTGATGTGAGCTGTGCGCTGCAAGCTGGCGACGGCGTGCAGCGGAGACTAGAAGAGATGTGAGCTACGTGCAGTAAGCGGCGCCGCTAGTAAAAGAAGATACTTTTTTTTTAATAGAGACATGACTGAGACGTCTGCCTTTCGTGTCAAACTGCGCTCAACTGTGCGTTCATTTCAAAATCCAACGCTCGCCGAACGCAGCTCAGCTCCGCTCTAGCCAGCACACATCTCCGCCCCAGTCTAGCCAGTACTCTGCACAGTTTCGGTGCAAGACATCTCTTCTTGTCTTCGCTTTGGACGTCTTCGCACATCTTCGCTTTAGCGGAGTCCGGGCTTTATAGTTGATTTTATTCCCTTTGATAATTTTCTATTAGCGTTAACGATTATATGCCAATGTATAGAAAGGACATTATAGAAACATCCTAGTTCACAGCACAGTATACAGTAGGATATTTTCTTTGCTAATACTTTACCACGACACGTAGGTGGCTTCGATGTAGGAATGGGCGGCCATGCAGGCGGACAAGGTGGCGGACAAGGCGGTGGACGCGGTGGCCAGGGAGGTGGCAAATAATAAGGTACGCCTTGAAAATCCATGTTATTAATTTATAGTATATTATAGTTATTAATTCTATGTGATTAAAACTATAATGAAGTTTAAGTTTCATTGTATTATATATTTTATGATGAGATAATACAAATAATATTTTTAAATGTAGCAGAATTGGTTTATGGGCCTTGTGACGTTGTGACGTCTGTCTTATTAGCCGAGTAGGAAAAATTCTAGAGGATATTTTGAGGAGATTGCCTACAAATGAGATGATTTATTAGCTCGGTATATGATGCCTCTCTCTCTATGAGACGGGAGGTGCTCTACAAACTAAGTTCGACATATATTTTTGCGCTATTATTTCTATAATTTTAACATTTTTAACGCTTTAATTCTGCCATTCCCCTAGTTTGTTGTTTGATTATGGTTAGGGGTTTCCCATTTTTTATTGAGTTTACTCAAGAATGCAGTTGTGTTTTTTTTTAATTTCGATGACATCAAAACGATAGTAACTTTGTAGTATATTGTGTCGTATGCAATATACAGGTAGCTTTAATATATTAAAGCTACCTGTAAAAATTTTAATATATTAAAAATTAAGTGGTACGACGGCTCACAAAACATGACATAATGTACTACAAAATGGCTATTATTTCGATGTCAACAAAGTTAGCAAATAGGCTTGCAGCACATAATATATAATATGCATATAATTTATTTAAAAAAAAACATTACAAACGAACGACAGCTAACGATGGCTAATCATTTCGTGACAGCCAGATATACAATGGCTACTGCGAGCAGTGTCAAAGTTGCCAGACATCTGTTGACGCGATCTTCGAGCCGCTTGCTGATACTATTGTCATACCTTTCTATACATTAAATAATTTATTCTTTACAGCCTAACAAAATCCACTGCTGAACATAGGCCTCGTCTTAGATTTCTTCTAAGTTACGATTGACAGGCAGGTTGGCAACCGCAGTTTGTTTTGTTTTCTAGTAATCAAGAAGACTCTGCTACCCTTCTTTTATTTTGCTCCATCTGTCGCCTCATCCAAACATAAAAAAATATTTGCAACCAATATAAACATTTATATTAAAACCAAGATGTTTACCTACGTCAGAGTAGTGTAATCATGAAATTAAGCATGGTGTCAGCGTTATTTTAAACGTACGTAGGGTTCTGTCTCTCGTTCTGACTCTACTGGCAGAATATACCATACAAAAATGCTAAACCGTAATTTCGCAGACACGGGTATAGGGATCAGCATTACCAGTGCGGGAGTATCGGCTCTGCGCTCACAAGCCTCAGCGTGGTGAATATATGATATTAATAAATATTCTGTTGAATATGGGCACATTTTTCAAGTAATGCACGGCAGCTGGTGAATTCTTGGGAAAGCCTATTTCCAACAGTAAATAAGCTGTTCACTAGACGCTATGTGAGTGTCAGTGAAACTCAGTGTTCTAATATCTCATTACATATTAGAACACTGAGTTTCAATGTCTTATCATTAGACATCAACATCATCAACATCATTACAGCATCTTACAAGTTCACTTCTGAACATAGACCTCCCGCGATGAATTCATCCATCGAATTTTCGTATGTCTAACCAGGTTGTCTAGTTGGTGGCTGTCATACACTAAACTTACGGAAACGAGTCGTCCACTCGAGAACCTTTCTTCTTCAGCCGTTATTGGTCTTTAGAGCTATACGGCTGACTCATTAACGGCTTAATGATCCGTTGGGCTACGTCGGTTACTCTGGATCTATTGTATTGTATTATTTAGTAAAAAGTTTTACTTAAAGCATTAGGTTAATGCACGTACATATTTTTGTTTCAGATTAACATATTGGTCATCAAAAATTGTACCGTGATTGCACTTACAATGTAAATAAACGTCTACAAAACTAACTGTGCGTGTTTTATTTAAATTTTTACTATATTCTATATACCTTTATACATATGTATAAATAAATTGAAGTGTCTGACCATAATACTCAAATTACTTCTAAAGTCTTTTATCGAACTCAAAGGGTTATTGTCGTGCAATTACAGCGGAACGTCTACCGCAAACCAAACTTAGTTTTACTTAGTTTGCATAACTGAGCCAGTTTTTCATACATGTGCGTCCACCGCAAATTATGCCAGCTAAGCTAGGTAAAATAGCCAAACTAAGTGAAACTTAGTTCTGTAGGCCGATCCGAAACTACGCGAACTAAGCTATGCGCCTCTCACCCCCTTACCTTACCTCTCTGGCGCCTTTCGCTTAGTGTTGTTTGTTTTGTTTAGTGTGTGATAATGCACACTGCACAGGCAGTGAAACACGTATTTGCAGCATCATCATCATCATCATCATTACAGCCCTTCACAAGTCCACTGCTGAACATAGGACTCCCCCAAGGAATGCCACAAAGCACGGTCCCGAGCCACCTGCATCCATCGACTTCCTGCATGTCTTACCAGGTCGTCACTCCATCTTGTGGGGGGACGCCCTACACTTCGCCTACCGGTACGAGGCTGCCACTCGAGAACCTTTCTTCCCCATCGGTTGTCGGTTCTTCGAGCTATTTGGCCGGCCCACTGCCACTTCAGCTTACTAATCCGTTGGGCTATGTCGGTTACTCTGGTTCTACTGCGGATATCTTCATTCCTAAGTTTATCACGCAGAGAAACTCCGAGCATAGCCCTCTCCATAGCTCGCTGAGCGACCTTGAGCTTCCTCATACGGCCAGCAGTGAAGCACCACGTCTCAGTTCCGTAAGTCATCACTGGCAACACGCACTGGTTGTACGATTTTGTTTTAAGGTATTTCTGACGAGAAGATGTGCATGCAGTTGCAGCATGGAGCTACATATTTATTGAATACGTCAAACGTAATAACCCCTATTGTATAATCTATACAAACAAATAAAATTGAAATGTCTGTTTGTAATGTCAACATTTTAGCTTTTTACTAAATGCATATGGAAGTATATACGGCTATGTATTATAACAGAAATACAATTTATCAGTTTGTTCCGGCTAATCTCCGAAACGGCTGGACCGATTTTGACGGGACTTTCACTGGCAGATGTCATAAGAAGTAACTTAACCTACTTTTATTTTTAAAAAAAATTAGGGTTCCGCGCAAAAAATTAAAACCCCAAATAACACGCGAGCGAAGTCGCGGGGAACAGCTAGTTCGGAAATAAAAGAGTACTTGCGTTTTTTCTTTATGAAATGAGAAATAATCAATCTTCTTTTCCTATTCTCATTAATTCCAATCAACTCAACATACCAGCACAAACTGGCCATCACTAACATAGTTTTAGCTTATTTTTCGGTGCACGTGCAATGATTTTCAAGATTAGCTTAGCTTAGTTCACTGAGCCTGGTGTTCACATAGTTTAGTTTGTGGTGGACGTTCAGGTTAAGATTGTCAATTGAAAAAAATGAGCATTCATTTGTAAAACTTTTCTAAGCATGAATAGCTATTTATAAAAATTATGTTGAAACTTCGCGAACAGATAAAAGCAATGCTAGGAGTGATATAAAAATTAGATAATATATAATTCAATTTCGACTCCGTAATTTCCCTCCACGATTCGTCGATGGTAGCATTTCCCCAAACCGTGATGATAAAGGCTCATACAGACTCAACGGTGGCCGATTCCTGCTATTGCTGACTGATGAAAGATAGCAGTATTACAACTACATAAGTAACAATTAGCCCAGTATGTATTTTTATACGCGGTAGAGCCATGCTGCAGCTATATTAGTAACACGAATGGATCTGCTCGACTGGGGAAGGACCACGCTCTCACAGAATACCAGCGTAAAATAGCAGCTTAACACCGCTGTGTTGCGTATGGTGAGTGTAGAGAAACAGAGACCCTTTTTACTGGGAAAGCGGCATTCCATCTTAGTCCTCCCGGGTGACAACGCATCTGCATTTTGATTATTTAAATGCAGATGTCTATAGGTCACAGCAAGCACTTACCATCAGGTGGACTGTGTGCTCGTTTGTCACTCTATCCTATAAATAAATAGTTTATATGGACAAGTAACTCTAGTCACTGAATGCTTGTTCGTCGAAATCGAAAAATTATTATTTGATTGACGATCGCAGCATTAAATATCCAGTACCATATCTCTCGCTTTCTGGTACTGGCCGCCCGTCGCCGGTTTCGGTATTTTATGTCCGGCGGAAAAGATATCCGCGAGTATAGGGAACGAGAAAATGGGTTGAATGAATCCCTTTAAGTCGCCACCGTGGAGTGGGAAACGAATTAATTATATAAATTACTAGCTCATTCGGTTCAACGAACGTAGTCTCGGGCACAGGCACACAAAAAATTCGTACTAGTAGTTCATTAAAAACAATCATTAAAACATTTAACATAAAATAAATTAACTTAAATAGCTCGGAGCTGTTGAATTATAGAAATAATCAGAATATTTTAAAAAACACAATGGATCATTTTTTACTATGTCGTGCCGATTATTGTGAAAAGTAGTCAGTCAATGCCATTACCACGATTTAATATCACATTATGAATATTTGCTAGTTTCATTCTCGACGAGCATTTAGCACTAATTCTTTTAATTTTCCCTGCGCTATTTTACCCGAAGATGTCACTGGTAATTTATCCACGAACACGACACCACCACGTAACTCCTTATTCTTTGACAGTTGGTCTGAAAATAAATTATTAGCAGATAAATTATTAATTTCCCTAAGAAATGTTAGTAGGCCTGAAAGTAACAACACAATTCAAGCAAGCACTTCTGACAACAGACGGCAAAAAGTCTTTAAGCCGATACCAGGTAGTTCTGATATTAAAACAGAACCAAAATGTTTTAACTGTGGTGAGGAAGGACACCCATATTTTAAGTGTAAACATACTATTAAAAGGTATAACACGTGTCATAAGATAGGTCATTTAACTGATAGTTTTTTGAATCATGGGTCGGTAGACAGCAAGACTGTTTTAGTTATATCCAAAAATATTGATTATGATTTATAATACTTTAAATCAGCCAAGGTTAATGACATAGAATTAGACTGTTCCATAGATTTTGGTAGTCAATGTACCATGTTGAAGGAATCTGTTGCTAAAAGTCTAATTGGTTCATGGTCAACGAATAATTTGCCAGTTTTACGAGGCTTTGGAGATTCTGTAGTGAAATGTCTCGGGACGTGTGAAGTCGAAATTGAATTGGATCTTGTTAAAGCTACGGTACAAGTTCTTATTGTGGCAGATGAGTTACTAAGAGTTCCGTTATTGCTGGGACAAACGTATACTGAACAAGATCACATAGTTGTTTATAAAAATAAGGATAGCTTAAAAATTATTTCAAGACATTTACAAAAAAAACTAAGGTTTTGCTGTACGTCGCTGAATCTACATCAGTTGCTTTTGGTTATAATGAAATATATGTTTAAACATCTCCAAATTATAAGGGTCAGTTATTTATAGAAGCTAGTAGTTGCCAATTACCTAAACGTGAATATGAAGTTATTCAGAGTGTCATACAGCTAAACAATGGTCAGGGACGAGTAGTGATTAAATGTGTATCTTCAACTCTATATTCTTTAACAAAAGATATGCTACTGGTTTGAGCTCTACCCTTAAAAAACGTTCAGAATATTTATGTAAAAAAAATTGAACATAACTCTGCTTTTCCTGTTACATTAATAAAAATTTCAATGTTAAATATAGATAAAGACTTGGGCCATAGTGATAAAGTTAAATTACTAAATCTTCTAAACGAATTCAGGCAATGCTTTGTTTTTGCAATAAATGAAATTGGGTTCAAAAAACAAAAAAAACAAGGCTCAGAAATGAATATTAAATTAAATGACAATAATCCCGTAGTATATTAACCGTACCATTTGTCTCAACCAGAACGCGAGCGCGTTAGAGCTGTGGTAGAAGAATTAGAAAACTGGAATTATCAGAGAGTCTACGTCAGAATACGCGTCACATATTATCCTTATTAAGAAAAAAACAGGAGATTATCGTCTTTGTATAGATTTTCGGGCATTGAACAAAAAAACTGTAAAGGAACATTACCCTTTACCGCGAATTGATGATCAATTAGATATTTTATCTGGATTTAAATATTACACTTCTTTAGATCTTGCATCTGGCTATTATCAGGTACCTATGTCTGAATCTTCAATACATCTCACAGCTTTTATTACTTCTGATGGAAACTATGAGTTTAATAGGATGCCATTTGGGCTAGCTAACACCCCTTCTACCTTCCAAAGAACTATTTACAAGATTTTGGGCAATGCAAGATTTAAAGAAGCTTTTGCGTATATGGATGACGTGATAATTCCATCAAAACAATTGAGGAAGGGTTTCAAAAACTACGTGATACTTTGATATTGTTCAAAAGGGCAGGCTTAACTTTAAAATTGGATAAATATCAATTCTTCAAGTAAAATGTCGATTAGTTCGGATTTGAAATAAGTAAAGATGGCGTGCGACCTGGAAAGAAAAAAATAGAAGCCGTTGAAAAGTTTCCTGAACCCGCTAACCAACACAATGCTAGACAATTACTGGGATTGGCTAGTTTTTTTCATATATTCATAAAAGGATTTTCTACTATCGCAAGACCATTAACACAACTCTTGAAAAAGGATTCTAAATGGAGATGGGGTACGGAAGAAACTAAAGCATTTTTATCTTTTAAAGAAGAATTAGTTAAACGCCTCGTCCTTGCTTTTATAACCAGTCATATGAAACACAAGTTCACACTGACGCTTCTAAGGTCGGTATTGCAGGCATTTTGTTGCAGAGACCCAACAAGGAATCTCCTTTTAATGCTGTAGCTTATTACAGTAAACAGACTACACTTGAGGAGAGTCGTCTTACAGCTTACGACTTGGAAACGTTAGCAGTTGTCACATCATTGCAGCGGTTTCGTGTATATTTATTAGGTATATGTTTCACAATAGTTACTGATTGTAATTCTTTAAGAGCAACGTTTGAAAAACGTGATATGTTGCCTAGAGTTGCTCGATGGTGGAATATAATGCAAGAAAATGATTTTAACACAATATATAGACCAGGTCTGTCCATGTCACACGTCGATGCTCTTAGTCGTAATCCGGTTAAGTATAACGAAAATTTCGTTGATGTTTGTACAATTGATTTGAACTGGATTTCTACTGTACAGCGGAGTGATTCAGAACTACAACGAATTGTAAATATATTACAGGATCCCAATACAAGTAATATTTTAGAAATACAAAACAACTTTGTAGTAAATAGAGGTCTGCTGTATAGAAAAACGGAAGATGGTGATCGCTGGGTTGTACCAAAGGGAGTACAATGGCAAGTATTAAAGGCTAATCACGATGATATTGGTCATTTTAGTGTTGATAAAACTTACGATAAGATCAAGGGTCAATACTGGTTTGCTAAAATGCGGAGATTTGTAAAAAATTATGTGAATTCTTGTCTAGATGTGCTCACAGCAAAATTCCAGCTGGCAAGAAAGCTGGGGAATTGCATTCAATACCAAAAAGGGCACTTTGTGCGCAGTAAAAAGAAAAACTTTTATTTGTGTTTAATAATAGATGCATTCACTAAATATATTATCCTAATACCAGTAAAAAGCATGAAAACAATTCATTCAAACAGCAATAAAACATTATTTTCACACTTTTAGCGTTCCGAGAAGACTTATTTCTGATGGAGGAACCTCATTTACATCTAAACGGATCAATGAATATTTAGACTCGTTCGGTGTCAAGCACGTGCTGAATGCTGTTGCCACTCCTCGTGCTAATGGGCAAATAGAACGGTATAATCGCACAGTATTAGCTTCTTTAACAGCGTCAAATTTTGGTAAGCCTGAACATTTATGGGACGAATGTGTAAGTGACAGTCAGTGGGGATTAAATAATACAATAAATAAAACAATTGGTAAAACTCCTTCAGAAGCTTTATTTGGTATTAAAACAATAGAAACCAATGATTCTTTGGTGCAGATTAATGTCTTAAGTGATTCCGATAACGAAAATGCACAAAATACTAATAATATTAACAGTATTAGGAACGAAATATCGCAAGGAATTAAAATTGACCAAACAAAACAAAAGGAGCGTTTTGATAAGAAGCGGAAAATCTTAAAGTTCGTTGTAGGTGATTTGGTTAGAATAGAGAGAGAGATTCCTTCAACAGGTTAAATGTCAGTCGCGTGCGCGCGCCCGTATGAGTTGGCTGTGTTACCTTTTACGTTGCGTTAACGAGCGCTTTTCAATAAATATGACCAATTTTGTGAAGTGCAATATATGTAACATCGTTATCGACGAGATGTTATCATATATACAAAATAAAGTATCGATCGCAGACGAGGAAACTCTAGTGCGTATTTGTACGTCGACATTCACTTGTGAAGATATTAAGAACTCCAAGACACTTCTGTTTGAGTCTATCCCAACGGACAAAAGAAAAATATTACTAAAGAATAAAGGGAAAGCAGAGCATGACGTAGCAGATATTATAAACTTATTTAAAACTACGGAGCCAGACATTATACCAGTTTTTGTGGCAAGACAATTGGATAATTTACCACCAATTTTGTGGGATCATTTGGATTGCTCTAAACTGTTGAAGGACATGAAAACGATGAAGACTGAGATCGAAGGCATAAAGTCAACTTATGCTACGATGGAGTGTGTAAACGAACGTTTATCGGCTAAAAACCGATTCCCTACCACCATCGGCTTTAAAAATGAAAATAAATCAAGGGGTGTGGCTAAACAGTGGCCCGATGGGACTCTCACAGGATTATGATGTGTTGAGCAATGAGAAAAGTACTAAAAACATAAATGAATCGTTGAACATGAAATCGCCTTCGACGCCATCTGAAAAATTGAGGGTTAAACGAGATGAGCAAACGAAAAATATAATAAACGACCGGCAAAGGTCGTCGGTTGAACGGGTTCAGGCAAGCGCAAGTGCAGGCAGCAGCGAGGGAAGAGTACGACCAAACGTGAGTCAGGAGGCGAGCGCTCAAACCGTTTCGACGGTGACATCAGACGAATTGAGCACGACTCCACAGTTAGCAGATTAGCTGACCACTACTGAAAAGGCGTGCGATAGAGGCGCGTTTAGAAATGTGTGAATCGGAACGCTCGCATAATATTAACAGCGAAGACTGGCAAAAAGTGGTATATCGTAAAAAACAAAACAAATATTGTTACGTGGGAAAGTCGGGAATAGCATGGGACGCACCTTCAGAGCTGCCGATAAGAATATTCCTATGTTTATTACGAATGTGCATACCTCAGCAACAGAAAAAGACATAACTAACTATATTTATAATAAGACAGAGGAAATAGTGACTCTAGAGAAAATAAATATGAAAGTGGAACGAGGACACAAAGCATATAAATTTTTATATCTGAGTCTAATTTATCGAGATACATGGACGAAACGCTATGGCCCGAAGGTGTAATTTTCCGACGTTTTGTAAACTTTAAATACAGAAAAACGAACGTTGCAAGTTCTGCCAACGTAGACGGTTCAATCAAACGAAAAAATGGGTCGTTCTCCATTTAGACTTGCCACTTTTAACTGTAAAAATATAAAAAGATCAATAGGCGATGTCCGATTACTATGCCGTTCGTGTGATGTGGTGTGTCTTCAGGAAACATGGCTAATGTCGCACGACATATCCTACATCGGTACTATTGACAGCGGTTTCGGATACACGGCGACATCAGCGATGGATACGTCTACGGGCATCCTTAGAGGACGTCCGTATGGGGGAACGGCAGTGTTGTGGAGATGTAGTGCGTTTCAGCAAGTGTCGGTATTACAGTGCAATAATAGCCGTATTTGTGGTATAAAAATTATAACATGTGATAGACCTATCATTGTAATGAGTGTCTATATGCCAACAAATTCGGTAGATAATTTAATAGAATTTATAGACTGTTTAAGTGGGGTGAGTGCAATTGTTGACGAATACGGAATTGATGCCGTATTTATTTTGGGAGACTTTAATGCGGACCCGGGTGAGTTGTTTCACAATGAACTTATTAATATGTGTAATGAACAACTATGGTCATGTGTCGATACAGAGATATTAGGGTTAAACTCGGGCACTTTTATTTTTATTAGTGATGTGTTCGGGACCTGCAGTTGGCTGGATCACTGTACTACACAGTCGGCTAAGCAGTCTGTAATTAATGTCAATGTAATATATTTATATAAAGGCCAGGTCAAGAGTACCCTAAACCGTAGAGCATGTATGAAGGGAATAATGAAAGTGGACGAAGCGAAACAAGTATGTATGGATCGTAGCAAGTGAAAAGAAGTGGTCTCTGCCTACCCCTACGGGAAAGAGGCGTGATTATATGTATGTATGTATGTAATATATTTATTTACAGTGGTAGAACCACGCGGCAGCCTTTGCTGTCGCACGGATTGGCCGGCTCGAACCGGGGTGGTACCACGACCTCACAGAAAACCAGCGTGAAGTAGAGGTGTTTACCTCTGCGTTTCGCTTGGTCAGTGCAGGTGGCCGGAGGCCCTTTTTACTGGAAATGAGGCATTCCATCTTAGTCCTCACGGGAGACAACGCATCTACATTTTGATTTGTAATAGAGGATAGATGTAGATGTCTATGGGCCGCAGCAACCACTTACCATCAGGTGGACTGTGTGCTCATTTGTCACCCTTATCCTATAAAAAAAAAATATGACACTCAATGGTCGGACCACTTCCCGCTGATTATACATTGCGACTTAAAATTACTAACCCTTAAAATATTGCCCAAAATTATTAATGCTAATAAAGATGTATTATGGGGTGAAAGAAGTGCTGAACAAATTTCTATGTATACCAGTGAGTGTCATAAAAGACTGAGATTGATTGACTTTCCTTCGGATTGTGTGAGCTGTGCTGATCGTGCTTGTAATGACCGTGGCCACTGGCATACTCTAGATGCACTTTACACCGACATTGTGACCGCCCTTCGTGACGCAGCGGTGGCAAGTCGTAGAAAGAGGAGAGGAGGGTGTGGGAGTGGCTCGCGCGTAGTGGGTTGGAACAAACACGTTAGCGCGGCTCATGGGGAGGCTAGGTATAAGTTCCATGAATGGGTGATGTGCGGAAAGCCAAAGTCGGGTCCTGTTTACCAAAAAATGTGTGAAAGCAGACGAATTTTCAAATCCAGATTAAAGTGGTGCCAAGACCACTAAGAACAAATAAAAATGGACTCTCTTGCAGGAAAACATTCAAAGGGGAACTTTAAGGGTTTCTGAAAAAATACTGGTAAAATTAATGTATGACCTGGCCTTCCTGTAAGCGTTGACGGCGTAAACGACTCCAAGGACATTGCAAATGTCTTTAGGGATATTTTTTCTATTAAATCGCCACTGAGCCCGGCTGGGGAGGTGCTTAATAGTAACATGAGTAGTCAAGTGGTAACGACCGCGTTTCTTGCGAAAGATATTTCAAAAGCCATAAAAAGTATATTAAGAGGGAAGTCACCGGGGCATGACGGTCTTAGTATTGAGCACCTGCAGTACGCCGGGCCAGATGTCACGAGGGTATTGGCGATGTTCTATTCGCTATGCGTGAGCCATTCTCACTTGCCAGCCAATTTTATAAGGACAGTTGTAGTACCTGTAGTGAAAAACAAAACTGGTGATCTTACCGACAAAAGTAACTACAGACCTATCTCCCTTGCCACTGTCATAGCAAAAGTTTTTGACGGTTTGCTTAATGCACAGTTAAACAAACACGTAAAGCTGAATGATAACCAGTTCGGGTTTCGACCGCAGCTGTCGGCAGAAAGTGCAATATTGTGTTTTAACCATAACTTTAAATACTATACAAACCGCAAGACGCCCGTATACGCCTGTTTCCTGGACTTGTCTAGGGCTTTTGATTTAGTTCGATACGACCGCTTATGGGAAAAACTGAAAAGTATCAACTTACCCGAGGAACTCATCAGCGTGTTCCAGTACTGGTATTCTCACCAGTCTAACATCGTGCGTTGGGCGGGTGCAGTGTCGGATCGGTATCAGCTCGAATGTGGAGTCAGGCAAGGCGGATTAACATCTCCGACACTTTTCAATTTATATATGAACGATTTGATCGACGCTCTCAGCAGCCAGCGCGTCGGCTGCCGTATTGACGGCGTCTGTGTTAACAATCTGAGTTACGCTGACGACATGGTTTTGCTGAGTGCGTCAATCTGTGACGTCTCATTTGTGAGGAGTATTCGAGTGGACACGGTCTAAAGTACAATGTAAAGAAAAGTAAATGTATGGTCTTTAAGGCAGGTACCAAGTGTCCCCAGGATTTACCGCCAGTATTATTGAATAGTGTGCCCCTAGAGGTTGTCAATCAATTTAAGTACCTGGGACATCTAATCACTAATGACCCCAAGGACAATGCGGACGTTGGGCGGGAGCGGAGAGCGTAGTCTATTAGAGCTAACATGCGCGATGCTCACAGGAGGTAAAAATTACACAATTTAGAGCTTATTGTACATCACTCTATACATCCAGCCTGTGGGCAGACTATAATAAGCGAAGTTACAATGATCTCCGCATCCTGTACAATGACGCTTTTAGGGTGATCTTGGGGCTGCCCCGCTTCTGCAGTGTATCTGGCATGTTTGCGGAGGCGCGCACTACCTGCTTTCATGCGACCATGCGTAAGCGGTGTGCGTCACTGGTGCGCAGAGTGCGGGTAAGCTCCAATATTATCCTGAAAATGATAGGTGACAGATTGGACTGTCCTCCCCTCCGGCATTGCTGCGACAGACATGTCCCAGTAATTGTGGGAGCGAGAGGGTATTATTAATAATTATGTGTAATTTGTATTCTGATTCTAATGTATTTTATTTGTATTTCAATGTATTTTAATTGTATTTTAATGTATTTTAATGACATATTATTATTTTTATTATCAATTATTCAATGTTTTTCAATGATATGGATCTTATGTTATCTGAAATAAATTAATTTGAATTTGAAAAAAATAAAAGCAGAAAGTTAATTTCTAAAGTTCGCGGTCCTTATGGTATATGTAAGGTTCTCGATAACGATAGATATGTAGTCGAAGATACACCTATATCACGCAAGGGTAGACGTTTTAGTGGTATATTTTCCGTTGATAAAATTCATCCTTGGTTGGTTTATCAAAGAAACTATGCGTCTGATACTCAAAGTTCAAATAGTAATACCGATGAATGAATAAGTATATGATTACAAATAATTTGTTATTATTAGTGTCGCAAGGATCATTTTCTTCCTTTATGTAATGATTAGAAATAAATAATATTTTTTGATTTAGTTAGTTACTATTTAAATAATTTTAGTTGTTAAAAACAATACTGATATTTGTTTAAAATTATTTTTGTTTATCATAGTACATTATATTAATGTCATCATTTATTAGGAAAATGAATATTGAAGGCATGAATGGGGCTTCAGTATTCTTTACTTATTTCTTGCCTGTTGAGAACATGAAGGGGTCTCATGCAGGTGAATATTGAAGACATGAATGGGGCTTCAGTACTCTTTACTTTTTTTTACCTGTTGAGAACATGAAGGGGTCTCATGCAGGTGAATATTGAAGACATAAATGGGGCTTCAGTATTCTTTACTTACTTCTTGCCTGTTGAGAACATGAAGGGGTCTCATGCAGGTGAATATTGAAGACATGAATGGAGCTTCAGTATTCTTTACTTCTTTCTTATCTGTTGAGAACATGAAGGGGTCTCATGCAGGTTAATATTGAAGACATGAATTGGGCTTCAATATTCTTTGCGTTGTAATTTCATTAATTTAAAATAAACTGTAACATTACAAATAATATTAACTTAATATGATAATACATTTTATACTTTCCTTTCACGGGACGTGATAATGTCAGGAAAGGCCGATTGTTAGCAATTAAGTATAAAGAACAATTAAGCATTATAAAGTGAATGACCCTAATTTTAATGTAGTTATCTCTTGAAATATATATCTAACTTTAATAAATCTAAATCGGATTTCCGCTTTTGTGGCTTTGAATTTGCGGTAAGATTTTTATTGTAATAGTTTCGGATTTGACTCCTAACAAAAGAAGGATAAAAAAATGGCCGTCACGTCCCAGGCTGGGCATTCAGTTTCTAAGGTATTTAGACTTAAGAGACTTGACTATTTTTGTGTAAATATATAGTGAAGGTACTAATTAAAAGTGATTATTTGTACGATAAATAAATTGTGAGTTATAAACGGATGAAATAAAAGTGATATGCTGTAACATAAATTGTATTATTTGCTATCACTTATCATTAAGACTTAAAGCATTTTTTGGCTTAGCACTCCCATCGAATACAGTTCGCAATTTATTGGTTTGTTTCTCAGGGCGCAATACTGCATGATGCGGTTATATTTTACGATTTTTAAGCAATGAAAAAAATATATATGTAAAGGTGGGTGTTCACGCGCATAATGCGTGGTAGTTACGATACAGTTTTTAAATAAAAATCGTCTTCATAATATATAAATTATAATATCGTACTTTGATAATCAAATTAAATGAAGTGATAAAATTCAAGAGAAGACTTCATGTTTTAACATTCACAGAAAAAACATTCTCTTGTTTCTCAATACTCGTGACATCTGTCTATTTTATTTTTTACAATTATTTAAAAAACTAAAATAAAAACATAACATATAAAAACTCCACAAACATACTCCGCCCCCCTGGAAGCTTCAGCTTTCAGTCTTTGTATTGGAGATCCAGTAGAGGACACAGGTATTTAATACCACGTTTGAGGACTCCGGTGGACGTCAGAACGTCTGCCACACGGTTTATTCCATCTGGTCCGGTTCAAAACTTTATGATACGTCCGAGTTTCCACTGTACTTGAGGAGTGTTGTCATCCTTGAGTAAAACCAATTCTCCAATCCGTAATTCTCGAGCTGGTACTCGCCATTTATGTCACTGTTGCAATTCAGATACACAGGATGTGGCGTAATGAATGGATAATATGGTCCCTGCGGGTAGAGGACGTTGTGACGGTTCAGAAAAATATGTTTCATGTTTAGTAAAAGTCCCTCGGTTTTCGAGATAATTCGACATTATCGAAAATTCAAAAAAATTACAGCCTTTGCCACTCTTTTTCGTGGCAAGACTTCAAATGAAGGAATTCTTTCAATCTATTTTTTGGATAGTATTCCTGGATAGAAGCGCTATCGAATGTAAATTATGATTTTAGGGGAGCAAGCATAGTTTTTTTTAAACAAACATCTAACTCAAATTTCATGATTTGCCTATTTTTTATCCTAAGTTTAACCTAACGTGGTGTAAAAAAAAACATGGTCACCTGAGTGCCAAGTTAAGAAAAAACATGCCTGTTTCATTGAGATTCCGAAATGGTATAACTCACAGTATTTTCAGCATTTAATACAAAATAAATTCCTATTACAATAGTGCTAAAATTTACTTCGTTACTTGAAATTAAGTTAAAAATATTGATTTCATAACTGTAGGATTTAAAATGAAGGAAAACGAGAGAAAATAACAATTTTAAAATATCGTTTTATTAAATTAAATTTTACAAAGGCTGTTCAAATTGGCCACCATGAGCTCTAATACATGCTCTACACCTTCTAATGAATGATCCCTTTATTCTGTTTGCATGTCTCATTTCAGTAATTTTTTGTGCAGCCATTTGCACACGCTCCCGTAGCTGGTCCACTGAGGTAATAGGATCTTTATAGACCTTCTCTTTGAGGCATCTACAGTAAAAAAAGTCGAGGGGGTTAAGGTTCGGTGATCGCGGGGGCCACATCATAGTCCCTAATCGCCCGATCCATCTTCTGGGATACATTTCGTCGAGATAATCTCGAACGCTACGGGCGCGTAATGGACGGGGCAACCATCGTGCTGCAGTCACATCCTCCTTCTCTCTTCTAACGAAACGTTTTCCAATAAAGTGGGAAGATCGTGTCTTAAAACATGCAAATAGCTCTCTGTGGTCAATGTTTCTGGTAATTCAAATGGACCGATGATGTTGCCGTTTAGGATTCCAGTCAAAAGGTTTATTTTAAATTGATACTGGGACCCGTCTTCTCTCACTAAATGAGGGTTGGTGAGCTGCCAACTGTGCAGATTGTGCATATTAAAATATCCGTCTTTTTTGCACGTGGACTCGTCGCTCCACAGAATTTTATCGAAGAATTCGGGATCATTGTTCAATTTTCTTAGCATATTTTCGCAGAATTCAACTCTTGCAGGATAGTCTCTTGGTGGCAAACATTGAACGCGCTGATAATGAAATGGGTGTAAATTCTCTCGTTTTAATATCCTATGCACTGTTCTAGCCGATATGCCTGTGTGTCTTGCTATGGTGCGCACAGAGTGGTCAGATCAGCTGCGATTTCATGATGTACATCCTCTTCATTGTGTACTCGTGGCCTCCCGGAGCTCGTACCGTCGGTACCAGTTTCAGGTATTCTGCCTTCCATGAATGCATTATACACGCGAGTAAACACTCGATAATCGGGATGGCGTGCATTAGGGAATATTTCCCGATACAGTGCTGCAGCTCGATTGGCGTTACCATCACACTCGCCGTAGATTAAATGCATTTGGGCATAGTCAAAACTAGTGAGTAGCTGAGGCATTGCAGTTAATAGAAAATTCAAATCACGAAACAAATCAAGTCCGAAGTCACAGCACAAAGTCGTTACACCAAATTAAAAAGTCCAAATCGATAGGCAAAATCAAGTCCAAGATCACAGCACAAATCGATGAACTTCAATCCAAAGCAGGGTAAAGCGATGTTGCACAGGAGTAGTATGATAGCACACTGACTTAAAAAAGCGCTTAGCCCACAAACCACAAATATGAAAAGGATGTCTGTTACACGAGTGGGTCACTAACTCGTCTTTCTTTTTCACTCATGGCATGAAAGAGCAGAATAGATGTACCGTCGGTTTATTGTCTCTAGTGTAAGTAATCGATCTATTCCAAGAATTATATTCTCTATCTGACAGAGGGGTCGTTTCTGTGAATTCAATGGGCCGTTGTTCCAAACAATTTTAAAAACAAGGTTTACATTAAACTAAGCCTTTGACTCATTGTAATAGGAATTTCTTTTGTATTAAATGCTGGAAATACATTAAAATATACCATTTTGGAATTTCAATGAAACAGTCATGTTTTTTCTTAATTTGGCACTCAGGTAATCGTATTTTTTTTATCACCACGTTAGGTTAAACTTAGGAAAAAAATAAGCAAACCATGAAATTTGAGTAAAATCTTTGTTTAAAAATAAAACTATGCATGCACCTCAAAAATCATAGTCTACATTCGATAGCGCTTCTATCCAGAAATACTATTCAAAAAATAGATTGAAGGAATTTCTTCATTTGAAGTCTTGCTACGAAAGAGAGTGGCAAAGGCTGTAATTTTTTTGAATTTTTGATAATGTCGAATTATCTCGAAAACCGAGGGACTTTTACAAAACATGAAACATATTTTTCTGAACCGCCACAACGTCCACTACCCGCAGGTACTATATTATCCATTCATTACGCCACACCTGTATAATCCAGCTTCCATTTATTCCAAAAATGCTGACAGTATTTTTCTAGTTGTTTAAATCTGTTAAGACCGTTGAAACTCGTTGCAGTATGATCAGATGATGGTATCGTATCTAGAGCACGTCCGATGAGGAAATGACTGGGATTGAGTGGATGGAAATCATTAAGAGAGGACGACATAGCATATAGAGGGCGACTTTTCAGGATGGATTTAACTTGACTAAATAAAGTTGCCAGCTCTTCAAAAGGTAAATGTGTAGAACCAAGGGTTCGTTTAATGTGAAATTTAGCAGATTTTACGCCCGCCTCCCACAGACCGCCAAAGTGCGGCGCATAAGCCGGGGAAAAATGAAATTTTGTGCCTTCGTTCGAATCAAAATCGTAAATGGAACGTGAATTCGTGTTTAAAAAATTGCCTAGTTCTTTCGAGGCTGCCACAAAATTCGTGCCGTTGTCACAATAGATATCTGACGGCTTTCCTCTGCGAGATATAAACCGATGTAAAGCTAGTACAAGCGCATCTTTGCTGAGATCACTCCTACCACTTTGCTTCTAAATGAAGGCATTTATGTTTCATACAAATAAATAAACATAAATAGCATTTAGTTACGATTTTACAGCCTCTACCTTTACGATTAACCATAGAAAATGGTCCCGCAAAGTCTACACCAGTACTAATAAAAGGAAATCCAGCGTCTACGCGAACGGAAGGTAAGTTTCCCATTTTAGGGGTTACTGGTTTAGCAGCAAATCTACGGCATCTGACACACTGATGATAGACAGAACGAGCGACATCTCTGCCAGCTACGGGCCATACAGTGCGACAGACGGACGACAGCAGCAGCAGCGGCGCGGCATGCAGCAGGTGCAGGTGCTCACGCTCGAACAACAGCCGAGTGAAGCGATGCTTGCCGTGGACTAAGTTAGGATATCGTTTTTCGAACGAGTAGAGATTCCCCGTGTAGTGACCGGTAAGAATACTCACTACGCCATATCTTCCTGTGGGTATCGTAAAAGGCGACAGAGGGAACCTGAGACAGAAGATGGGCAGCAGCATCTTTATGATAACAACAAAACAACAATAAAAAAACTGCGGTTGCCAACCCGCTCGCCAAGCGTGGCAACTATGGCAATATACCCCCCATGAAAATAACGAAGTGACGGCCCCCAGTCCCCGGCGGCCCCGCTATTCCTGGCTACGGTGGCGACCATGGTAACGGCGGGGCAGGGGGTGCTAAGAATTTAGGGTGGAGGTTCGGTTGCCACCTAAGACAACTCGACCTGGTAATATACAACGCACGCACCCTGAGGACAGATGAGAAGATCCTGGCGCTGGAAGAAGAGATTGACAAGTTGCGCTGGAATGTCATAGGATTATCCGAAGTCCGAAGATAGGGGGAGGACACAGTATTCCTCGAATCCGGCAATTTGTTCCATCACCGGGAGGGCGTCCATCTGTCCCAAGGAGGTGTCGGATTTATCGTCCACAACACGTCGTTAACAACGTTGTAAATATTGGGAGTGTGTCGACGAGGGTTGCGTACCTTATACTCAGAATCACCAAACGGTATTCGCTGAAGGTCATACAGGATTACGCACCAACCTCGGCACACCCCGATGAGGAGGTGGAAGAAATGTATGAGGATATCTCTAGATCCATGCATTCCTCCAAAACCCACTATACGGTACTAATGGGAGACTTCAACGCAAAACTAGGCACAAGAGAGAACGCTGAGCTGAAAGTAGGGAAATTCGGAATAAATCAACGGAACCCAAGGGGCCAGCAGCTGGCCGACTTTATGGAGAAAGAGGGACTCTTTATGATGAACTCTTTCTTCCAGAAGCAGCCCCACAGGAAGTGGACCTGTTCGAGCCCCGACGGTTCCACAAAAATGAGATTGACTTCATTATGACGACCAGACGACAACTGTTCAGTGATGTCTCCGTGATCGCGGAGGTGAAATGAATGCGACGATATAATAATAATACGATGCGAATACGAATAATCAACACACCACATATATTAAATAACCGTTTATTTCTAAGAAGTTTAAAGTCGCGGATCGGAGCGCGGACGAGCGACCTCACGGCTTCGGACGGTCAGATCGACTGGCGAGGCAGCGAAAAACAAGCCGGTTGCTCCAGCGCAACTGAGCGCTCCCGACGATTGCCGAATAGTCAACAACTACGGCCGCGCTGCCCCATCAGCCCCCCCGGAGATCTTTACGGTCGGTAGAAATCCGTACTTCACTTTTCAACCAGATTTTGTGGTGTAGGCTGAGCTGGGTTCTTTATGCAGTTCTTCGGAGAGCTCCGTAGAATTGTTGAGAGTATGGGCTGGTTTCGATCTGTCAACAGAGACCGTAATAATTTTACCATTTACGTTAATTTTAAAAGTTTTATATCGCGTTCGATAACCTTTGGGATGATAACCACGTGATCGGGAACGAGAGCGGGATCGCGACATTGTCAGGGAGGCCACCTAATGAGATAAGTCATTTAAGCGGCGCCCTAATTCTTCAAATTCGGACGAAGTTGACGGTGTGGCTGAAGTGGCGGTGTAGTGTGGCGGTGTGGCTATGTGGTGCACCCGAGGTTGGAGAGTGATTTCGTTGATCTTATCCGCCAATGAAACTACATTATCCAATTTCACATCTGTCTGCGTAGCTATGATAGCTTGAATATGACTTGGTAGGCGACTCGTCCATAAAGATCGGATAAATTCTTCTGGGACATCGGTTCCAGTCAAATTGTGCAAATGCCATAGAAACTGCGAAGGTTTGCGGTCTAATTCCTCGTGTGCTACAAGCTGCCGAACTCTTTGCTCTTGAGAAGCCGATAACCTCGATATAAGCTCCTTTTTTAACTTTTCGTATTTATTCTCAACCGGTGGATTAGTTATAATGTCTTTAACCTCCGATTTGTATTTATAGTCCAGATTAGCAATTACATGGTAAAACTTTGTATTGGCCTGCGATATATTTGAAAGCACAAATTGTCCTTCTAACTGTACAAATCAAAACGCGGGCTCGTCCGGCCAAAATGGAGGTACCTTAATGGCCACTCGACACACTTCTTGTTCGTCACTTGTCGTATTTCCACTCTTTGATATCGTTATAACGGTCTATTTATATAAACCGTGTTTTGTGACACCGAGTTCCCAAAAAAAAGTTTTTTTTTAGAGAACTCGGGGTCACCAATTGTATGTGGGAATGCGAATAATCAACACACAACATATATTAAACAATCATTTATTTCTACGAAGTTTAAAGTCGCGGATCGGACCGCGTAAGAGCGGCCTCACAATGTACAATTTGCAACTATGTCTGGCGTATGTGGACTATGAGAAAACCTTTGATTCCGTCGAAATTTGGGTGGTGCTGCAGTCCCTTCAGTGATGCCAAGTTGACTGTCGGTATATCGAAGTGCTGAAGTGCTTGTACAGTAGGGCCACGATGGCTATCCGAGTACAGAACCAGAGTACGAAACCTATCTAATTGCAGAGAGGTGTAAGACAGAGTGACGTTATATCCCCGAAACTCTTCACCGCTGCATTGGAAGACGTTTTCAAGCTTCTGGACTGGAAAGGTTACGGTATTAACATCAATGGCGAGTACATTACTCACCTTCGATTTTCCGACGATGTAGTCTTTATGGCGTAATCGCTGGAGGACCTAAGCACTATGCTCAATGACCTCAATAGTGTCTCCCAACGGATAGGTCTTCAGATGAACATAGACAAAACAAAGATCATGTTTAATGTCCATGTCACACCTTGTAGTGTTATGCTACTTACATTTCATCGTACACTAATTCTCCATTCTGTTTTGATATTCTGCATTCATGTTTTGCATCACTTTATATTATTTTTTTCATTCTGTTTTTGATTTTCTGCATTTATATTTTGCATCACCTTTATTTATATAGGATCCTGTAACGTTTTTACACAATAACATATCATTTTACTGCGTATTTTCACACTATTTAGTACTTTTAAAATAGCTGTCAATGGAGTCTTACCTTTTTTGGTCTTTTATTGAATTCTCTGTAACTCTACAATTTCAGGCTTCGTGCACGCTGCCGTGCATTAGTTTTTCCTATGTGAATAATATCTCATTTCTTACTAAAATGTAATAGTTTCTTAATAATAGTCCAAAAACCAAAAATTGCTAAATATGACAACTATTATTTATGTCGTTGTTATGGTAACTTTTATTCAAATTCGTCTCTGGTATGATGTTCTTTCTACATAAATACTCTTTGGCTGTAGGTCATTTACAATAAATTTCGTTTTAATTTAAATTATTTCTCGTTCTCTCTAAAAAGGTATAAAAGCCGAGCAATTGGAGAATACAGGACAGTCTCGCTTCAGTTCTCAAAGGAGAAGCATCTACTAAAGGCCTTATCCTAATGCCCTACACCTACTGCCCGCGCTACCTTCGGGCACGCTACGACTGCTTGCTCCAGGCGCCGAGTGCACCTACTGCCCGCGCTACCTCTGGGCGCGGCGACTACTTCTCCAAGTACTGAGCGCACCTACCCCAGGCACTACGTGCGCCGGCTCCGGACGCTGCGTGTGCCCAGTCCAGGCGCTGTGTGCCGTCGCCGCTGAGAAACCTCAAGCTCTGCGTGTGCCTATTTCTACAAAAGCAGCGAGGCTCCAGGCTCCACTATAAAACTATATTGTCCTATTCTCCTACCTTTATTTTTTTTAAAAACCTAATTGTAATCTCATTTCATCCATCATCTTCATATTTCATTTTTTTTTATAAAATTGTAAATACTTTTCTGAAACTTTAAATATATTATTTTCTTGGTCTACTTTTGTTGTTTTGCTGTTCTTAGGTTAGGTTATATTTTTCTTTTCTTTAATTGTCGCTTCACGACAACCTATGCCGGTAGTTATTGTGATCACTAAGCTCAAAGTTGTTGACGAGCATGTTTACCTGGGACAAATAATCCGACTAGGTAAGTCCAACTTCAATCGAGAGGTCAATCGACGGGTTCAACTCGGTTGGGCAGCATTCGGGAAATTACGGCATATCTTCTTCTCAGGTATACCTCAAAACTTGAAAACGAGACTGTACAACCAGTGCGTATTGCCAGTGATGACCTATGGTAATGAGACGTGGTTCTTTACTGCTGGCCAGATGAGGAAGCTCAAGGTCGCTCAGCGAACTATGGAGAGGGCTGTCTTCGGAGTTTCTTTGCGTGATAAACTTAAAAATGAGGATATCCGCAGTAGAACCAGAGTGACCAACATAGCCCAACGGATAAGTAAGCTGAAGTGGCAATGGGCCGGCCATATAGCTCAAAGAACCGACAGCCGATGGGGAAAAAAGGTTCTCGATTGGCTGCCTCGTACTGGCGGACGAAGTGTAGGGCGTCCCCCCACTAGACGGATCGACGACCTGGTAAGATATGCAGGAAGTCCATGGATGCAGGTGGCTCAGGACCGTGCTTTGTGGCATTCCTTTGGGGAGGCCTATGTTCAGCAGTGGACTTGTGAAGGGCTGTAATGATGATGATAATGATGATGAGGAGGATTCATCGAGGCGGCTCCCCACACGTATTAAACCATCGCGTAGAAACGGACTTAAAGGTAAAATACTATTTTTAGAGTGTAACGGCTTATTATTTTGTAATAATTTTAATTCGGCAGGAAAAGATTCACGCTTAGAGAGATGTGCTAGTCTTTCAAATGATCGAGAAAGTTCCTCAGGCTGCAGCACATCGGTAAGTTTAGTTCTATTTTTATAAACATGTTATCAAACGTAAGACATAAGCGAAAATGCGTTGTAGTTTAGTAAGAGATGAGTAAGAATCCAAATCAATTAAATCTTGACTATCATCGTTTAAAGTAGTAACATTAACTTTCAATTCGGGAATATCGTCGCACGGATCTGTGCAGAATGTTGGCTAATCATAGGTCGGCAGCAAGAGGAAGTCTGGGCCGCGCCACCACAGTCACATGTGCTGCAGGCGGTCGGCACATACTCCGCGCGAGGGCAGATCGGCGGGATTCAAAACGCCACTCACATATGACGCTACCAACTCGAGCCGTATAAAGAACTGATGGCACTGTTGGCTACAAAAGTTTGTAATTTGCTAGGCTCGGTGCGAAGCCAGGCCAGGACTATGGATGAGTCCGTCCAGTAATAGTGTCGAGATATAGGCACACGCATAGCATTAGTGACGGCGGATGCGAGCTGAGCACCCAGAAGGGCGGCGCGGAGTTCCAAGCACGGTATAGTGTTGGGTTTAGTAGGCGCGACTCGGGCCTTAGCGCATAGCAACTGAACCTTGACATCGCCGTCATCGTTCGTAGATTGAATATAGATGCACGCGGCGTATGCGGTCTGCGATGCGTCACAAAAACAATGGAGCTCTACAGACGTAGTAAAATCACCCATGACATGCCTGGGAATTCGCAAAGTAAGTAAGCTAGTTAATTTTTGTATGAAGTAGAGCCACTCTTGTTTGATAGTATCAGGCACTGGGTCATCCCAGTTGACTTTGGATAACCATAATCTTTGAATAAGAATTTTAGGTTTTATAGTGAGTGGACTAAGAAGACCTAGAGGGACGAACACCTTACACGAATCGAAAAGGATTGATCTTTTAGTTGGATTTACATTTTGAATATTATAGTTAGTGGGGAAATTTATAAAATTTTCGCTAGGATTCCAACCGACACCTAAAATGTGAGAAGAACAGCTTATCACTAAATCTTTCTGAATGTCAGCCCCATCGGGCTTAAATAAAACAGATGGAGAGTTACAACGTAAAATAGTAGTTTAACACTGCTGTATTTCGTATGTTGAGTATAGAGAACTGGAGACTCTTTTCACTGGAAACGAAGCATATCATCTTAGTCCTCACGGGTGACAACGCATCGGCATCTTGATTCGTAATCAAGGATAGATGTAGATGTCTATGGGCTACAGCAACCAAATACTATCAGGTGGATTGTGTGCTCGCTTGACACCTTAATCCTATAAAAAGGATATAACCCAAAATCAAGACATAGAACATGTTTAAAATCGCTTCATCCATTTATCGACGTTAAAGTCATTCTTCGTGTAGGCGGGAGGCTGAGTAACGTATTTAGATTTCTCTCAGCAGTTTCCCATAATTTTTCATAAAAGTTGTCTCCTAACGAAAAATATAATAAAGACACGAGCTTTAGCTTTAATGCACGGCGGCTTAAAGCTAGTACTTAGCAGTACAAACATATATTAATAAATCCAATTGGGCATACCTTAGCGCATTAAAAAAATTACGTATAACATGATTATACGGAATTTTTAAAGTAGTTTAAATACATTTCGACAGCATTATCGGCATCAGCACCCCCGAAAACCATGAAAATGACACCAATGATGAAAAAATTTATATCTATTGCAACCGCCATCTTGGATTTACATTTCGATAGCACTATCAGCTTCAACACCCTCAAAAACCATGAAAATGACACCCATGAAGAAAAAATTGGTACCTACTACAGCTGCCATCTTGGATTTACATTTCAACAGCACTATCGGCTTCAACACCCTCGAAACCCATGAAAATGACACCCATGATGAAAAAATTTATACCTATTGCAGCCTCCATCTTGAATTTACATTTCGACAGCACTGTCGGATTCAACACTCTCGAAAACCATGAAAATGACACCCATGATGAAAAAATTGGTACCTACTTCAGCCGCCATCTTGGATTTACATTTCGACAGCACTATGGGATTCAACACCCTCGAAAACCATGAAAATGACACCCAAGATGAAAAACTTGATATCTATTGCAGCCGCCACCTTGGATTTACATTTCGACAGCACTATCGGCATCAGCACCCCCGAAAACCATGAAAATGACATCAATGATGAAAAAATTTATATCTATAGCAGCCGCCATCTTGGATTTACATTTCGATAGCACTATCGGCTTCATCACCCTCGAAAACCATGAAAATGACACCCATGATGAAAAAATTGGTACCTACTTCAGCCGCCATCTAGGATTTACATTTCGATAGCACTATCGGCTTCAACACCCTCGAAACCCATGAAAATGACACCCATGATGAAAAACTTGATACCTATTGCACCCGCCATCTTGGATTTACATTTCGATAACCCTATCAGCTTCAACTCTTTCGAAAACCATGAAAATGACACCCATGATGAAAAAATTTATACCTATTGCAGCCGCCATCTTGGATTTACATTTCGACAGCATTATCGGCTTCAACACCCTCGAAAACCATGAAAATGACACCCAAGATGAAAAAATTGATATATTTTGCAGCCGCCATCTTGGATTTACATTTTGACAGCACTATCGGCTTCAACACCCTCGAAAACCATGAAAATGACACCCATGATGAATAAATTGATACCTATTGCGGCCGCTTTCTTGGATTTACATTTCGACAACCCTATCGGTTTCGACACCCTCGAAAAGCATGAAAATGTCACCCATGACAAAAAAAAATTATACTACTTACTTTTAGTACGTACTACTATTATTTATTCTGTGCTTTTAAATATTGTAATAAAAAAATCTCTTATTATTATTATAATCAAGTATTTAAGAAATTTGGTTATTCGAATATTGTGTATTTGTACAGCGATCTTTTTGATTCGCTGCAAACAACCGAAACAATGTCCACTCACGACGGCGACTTTTAGTACCTAAATAAAAAGTACTCTGTGACGGCGACTGAAGCCGAACTAAACTACTCTGTGGCTGTAGCTCCCCATTTACAGAAATAATTTATTATACGAGGCTACCAAATCCACGAAAATTTCGCCATTTTGGAGCCGAAAAAAATTTATTATAGCTAAACAAAACAAAATTACACTGCCATTTACATTCAGTGGCTTCCCACATGATAGATGAAGAGATTAAATATAGATTGAGTTTAACAATTGATATTTTCAAAAGTTTGAGTCGTGTTTACAAGCCATGATAAATCCACACCATAAGCCACTAAAACCCTTTTTTTATTTAAAAGTAGCAATTAATCGATTTAAAAAAATTATTAATAAGTTCAACAATCATTTATCCTTCTAACAATGTGCTTTTTATATCATTTATATGTATAATATAATTGCTAGATACGATTTTATTCGATAAAATGTTGGAATCTTAATTTTTAGGCGATAGTAGAACATACCTTGCGTTTTCGCTTAAGGTATGCAATACTATATACATACACATTACATACATCAACAGAAACAAGGGATACGTTAATCCTAAATTATTTACGGCTTTATAGTTTAAAATATTTTTAGTTTCCATAAACAAGTTATATACGGATTGAAACCTCTTCTTTTCTATTTTCAAATATCTAAAATGTAAATAAAAAAAAACAAAAAAACATAATAATGCGGCAAAATTTTTAGTAATTCGTTACGTCTAGGAAAATTAAAATTGTTCCACTGATATTAATTAATAAAAAGGAATTAGATTGTTTTTCTTTTTTAATTTAACGTGCCGTGTGAACTTTAAGAGACATGTCATGTCGTCATTTCAGCCGTGATGAAATATTACGACCCGTTCTATCCGAACTATGACATCGGGACGTCAAACACCTCTGTCCCCCCCCCCCCCCCCCCCCCTGGACAATAGGTGCTGTAAAGCAGCAGAAATGTCAAGAATTAAAAAGTTTAATTTAGTGCGATAAAATCCGAAAAATTTGTTTCATTTAATGTGTAGTCTTCGCGTAAATATTAGAAATCATTATGAGAACAATATTGGTTTTACATTAAGTTTCAATTTCTGTATTTTAATTTTAAGTTATTTGAATTGTGTATTCGCTCCTTTTCTTCCTGTCCCAAGTTATATCAAAGAAATAAAAATAATAAAACTTGTTTTTTGAATGTTTCTTAATAACACGGAGTTCTATTTTTTTCGCTCTTCCTTTTTTGTACTTACACTTAAAAAGACGTCGTCATCATCATCATTACAGCAAGTCATACAAGTCCACTGCTGAACACAAGCCTCCCCCAAGGAATGCCACAAATCACGGTCCTGAGCCACCTGCATCCATCGACTTCCTGCATTTCTTACCAGGTCGTCACTCCATCTAGTGGGGGGACGCCCTACACTTCGCCTGCAGTTATGAGGCTGCCACTCGAGAACCTTTCTTCCCTATCGTCTTTTCGGGTCTTTGAGCTATAAGGCTGGTCCATTGCGACTTCAGCTTACTAATCCGTTAGACTATGTCGGTTACTCTGGTTCTACTGCGGATATCCTCGTTTTAAGTCTATCACTCAGAGAAACCCCGAGCATAGCCCTCTCCATAGCTCGCTAAGCGACCTTGAGCTTCCTCATATGACCAGCAGTGAAGGACCACGTCTCAAATCCATAAGTCATCAGTGGTAACACATACACAATATTGTTTTGAAGTTTTGAGGTATGCCTGACCAGAAGATGTGTCGTAATCTCCCGAACGCTGCCCAGCTGAGTTGAATCGTCGATTGACCTCTCGGCCGAAGTTGAACTTACTTACTCGGACTATTTGAACCAGGTAAACATATTCGTCAACAACTTCGAGCTTAGTGCTCCCAACAACTACCGGCATAGATGTGACATGGACATTACACCTGACTTTGAATATTAGGATTATGGACATTAGTTCGTCGCCGTCGCTGCTGCTCTACTGCATGTTGGCGTATTTCACATGTCCTCGATGCTGATTTTCAAACGATGTTTCCTTCACCGCTGAGCACTTGGTAAATCATCTTTAAATCATCTTTTTTAAATTACATTCCATTGGTGCCGACGGGGATCGAACACGGGCTGCTCGTGTACTGTGGGATTTACAGCGAGCACCTAACCGCTGAGCCACCATGGATATCAAAAAAATTTTTAAGAGAATAAATTATACTATCAGCCAATGCTTTTAAGGATAATTAACATCTCTGTAACAAATCATTTAAATATAAACAGGATGTGCTGTTAGACATAATGACGACACAAAGATTGGTCAGAGGTGATTATTCGCACATTATCATTATATTCAGTCAGATAAAATCACACGCAATGATGATACTATATATAAGTAACAGATTTTTGAACTAAAGATTAATCGTGTTGGATTTGCTTTGAGTAACTAACTTACTTTATTTTTGAAATACTTGTAAGTATTACAACATTTTTAAAATACGTAGGTACCATAATATTTAATTTATGGCTGTCGTCTTAACGCTCTCTCTAATCATCCGAAAATCGTACGAATAAAAATATTTGAGCGTCCGATAGTTTTGAAAAACAAAAAATTATCCTTTTAATAATAATATATTTAAATTTTTATGGTTAACATGTAGATTTTTTATTTTAATTTTAAAAGATCTGACCCCCACTCTAGGATTTTGTCCTGTATCGTGCATAGATAAATATATATGTAGCAAGCTAGTATCGTGGAGGCAATTAACATACATAAATTACACAAGGACAAACATCCAGACCCAGTACAATTACTTGTAGGCCATACAAACACATGTTCAGCTGGCAGCATCGTACTGCAAAGCACGGTGTTGGGCGACTCCCCACTAGATGGAGTAACGTGTATAAACATACAGAGAGGCGATTGTACATACAGGTGGCTTGAAACCGTGCTCTGTGATAAACTATGGTAAGGCCTAGTAATATGTACTTGGCAATGCGAATGTGAATGATGAAATCATAGCTTTCGATAATATTCGACGTTCTCACTGTGATCAAAATCGGACATGAGAAGAGATAAAATGTCTTTAAGTCTAACCTCACTTTTAACAAGATAATGGCAAGGGTTTGAAATCGTAATTAACAAAAGAATAATATGTAATTAACGTTTTCAGACAAAGATGTTGAAGACAGTTTTCATTTTGGTAATAGTTGCAATGCTGGTTGGTGAGGTAAGTGGTCATGCCATGTTTTTATAATATTAGAGTACAACTATTAACAGACTAAAGACACTTAAGTGTCAGAAATAGGTACCTAATACATTAATTTAAAAATAAAAATAAGCATGAATGTATCTCTACCATATACTAATCCATACATATAAATAAATAATATGTGTGTTTCTCAATTTTTTAGCTAGAGATTGGTAGGATTGTTTTGTTTGTGTTTTTGAATTTCTGCACGAATATCCGTGGTCGGTTCGACCGCGGAAGGACTCGCCCACACAGAATACCAGCTTATTGCTGCTGTAACAAACCAGGAGATGGGCAGTAGCATCTTCCTAATAACAACGAAAAATAAACTTATGATCGCTAATTGGGCTGCTGAGCGTGGCAACTATGGCAAATATCCCTCCCATGAGCCAGTCTGTGGTGGATGTCTGTGTTCGGCAGTGTTCTTTTAATAGGCTGTTACAATAATGGTATCTTGACGTCATGTGGTGGACTTTTATGGGCTGTAAAGAAAGAAAGCAGAACTGAAGTCTACCACAGTTTTCCTTTCTTTCTTTTCTTTTACGTGTTGGTCTATGTTTACGTATGACGTGCAGCAACGCTGATAATTCACAAAGTAACTTTTCATTTGTTATTGTTTCAGTCAATTCAACAAGCTCCGTCACCTCAAGGAGGTAAGATTTTCTTCCTTTTTGTAATGTTTTTTTTAATAACTATGTCCTTAAAAGTTCCAATTTATTTATTTGGTATAACTGATTTTATGAACATTTGTTGGTGGCGTGAGATCAATCATTGCACTCTTTTCTCCCATGGGTGACGTAAGGCGACTAGAGGAATTGCCAGTTAAAGCTAATAGCTTCCGATTTTTCGACAGATGCATATCTATATATAATACAACTGTCTCGTTTACTCCACACCTCAAGTACCCAGACCGTCAATGCACAGCAACGTTAAAAGTGCGGCGTGGTACTGCGATCGTCCATCCGCTAGCCAAGCGTGATGATTAAGCCAAAGAATCCCTTTTAGGTGAGAAGCTGAAAAAGAGAAGTACTTATAGTGAGTAACAAATTCTGTGAAAATAATAATTGCACTGGAGAACGATAAGTAAACTGATAGAAACTTTATTGTTATGAACTTTTATGAAATAAAGCAGACAATTTCTTTTATATGGAGAACGGTACCACCATAAATTATGGCGTAACTTAATGAAATACATGTCAATTTATACCTAGTAATCTAAAAATTACAATTGTAATATTAGTTCTACCATATCAAAAGGGAAAACTGAGAAATTAATATATGAATGTCACAATAACCTAAAAACAAACAAAAAACGATTATCTAGTATTAGTTTTCACCTGAAATATAAGTTTAAATAGTGCAGTGGTCAATAATTAATAGTATAAAATAAAGTTGTAGGTACATTCAGCATTTATACTTATATACTTTAAGATTGATGGGAAATCCTTTTAGTAGTTCGTTCTTAGTTAAACGCATTTTTTTTTATATTACGTAAGCTAGAACACGAATATCAAAACAAATCTTTTTTTCTTCAGATTTCCATAAAATAGATATTAGATAGTTAGATTTTCATAAAATTATTAGGCCGTTTACAATAATAAATTGGTATTTTTTATGTGTAATAAATATAAGTATACGTTAAAATTTCTGGTGGGCCTAAGAACGATTGTCTCCTTTCCTCGTCAGAGAAGTAAATTTATTTGTCTAGTGTGGCGTCTGCCATGTGATGATGACAATACCGAGTGGAGTAACATCACTTCACATCTCACCGTGTGTGTCAATAGAGTCGATTATGGAAGTACTGGAAAGGTCGCATGTTTTCTGATAGATGGTAATATAACCTTTTACGCCAGTCGTAAAATAACAAGCGTTGAAGATGCGAGACATTTGATATTTTAACAATGGTAGAGCCACGCGGCAGCTTTTGCTGACGCACGGATGGGCCGGCTCGAACCGGGGTGGTACCACCACCTCACAGAATACCAGCGTGAAGTAGAGGTTTACCTCTGCGTTTCGCTCGGTGAGTGCAGGTGGCCGGAGGCCCTTTTTACTGGAAATGAGGCATTCCATCTTAGTCCTCACGGGTGACAACGCATCTGCATTTTGATTCGCAAACGAGGATAGATGTAGATGTCTATGGGCAACAGCAACCACTTACCATCAGGTGAACTGTGTGCTCGTTTGTCACCCTTATCCTATAAAAAAAAAATCTGATACTACTGGTGATTATGACACATCCTCCCTACAACGAGAAAAGCTCAAGTCCAGCACTCCACCAACACTTTTACGAGCTGATGAGAGATGAGAGAGGAGGAAAAACATGTACAAAATATTTTGACTAGAAAAATAGTGAAAGGCGATTACGTAACTGTTGTACTCATAAATATCATTATTAATTTTACAGGTATGGGCGGCGGAAATGGTGGAGGTATGCAAACTATTTAAAAATATTAGAAAAACATAAGTAACTTTGTGTTTTTTTTTCTATTTATAAAGAAAATATCTCTCTTACAAAGCAATAAGGACCGTGGCCGAGCTCACTTGACTACTCTAGCGCCATCTATTATCTATCTACGGAAGCGGTTGCGATGTATATCGATATGAAAATTTGACGCGCTAAATACATCGTTCTTTATTTAATACATTTCCATAGATGTCGCTTCATGGTACCGCTAAGTAAGATTGACGAAGTCATTGGGCTCTAGTTATTATACAATTTATTAGATTAATGATACTTAATTATCCTCAAAATTCAATTCTAATTTGCGTAACTTTGCTTTGTGCGCAACCTTAAACAATGTTATACACATATAATATTTATATGTGTATAACATTGTTTAAGGTTGCGCACACATATAATACTTCACAGTATATATTTTACAAGTGTTATTTATATAAATTATTTTAGTACAAGTCTGTTAGCAAACTAGGACAATGTAGAGTAAAGGATTCTCAGGCATGTCAGTAACAACACTCGGCTAGTAATATTCTAATATATATCTTATATTTAAACTAAACCACAGTAAAAAGGCGGTTTTTGGCTGCTTTACCATAATAAACATAATAAGAGACGCGAATCACGCCAACAACATAAGCTTGTATCCGCTGCTTGCACACTTTTAACACTGGTAGAGCCACGCGGCAGCGTTTGCTGTCGCACGGATGGGACGGCTCGAACTGGGGTGGTACCACGACCTCACAGAAAACCAGCGTGAAGTAGATGTTTACCTCTACGTTTCGCTTGGTGAGTGCAGGTGGCCGGAGGCCCTTTTTACTGGAAATGAGGCATTCCATCTTAGTGCTCACGGGTGACATCGCATCTACATTTTGATTTGTAATAGAGGATAGATGTAGATGTCTATGGGCCGCAGCAACCACTTACACTTACCATCTGGTGGACTGTGTGCTCGTTTGTCACCCTTATTCTATAAAAAAACACTGTACACTTGCACACTGAAGAAATGCGGTGTGACATCGATAATGGCGCAAGTGTTGATCGTGTCGTCTTTTATGCCTTTTATACGTGTGTGTGATGCAGTCGGCGAACCTCTGCGCGCGGGTTAATCAATCTCGAAGATTACATAAAGGCTCATTGGAGTAGCGAGTCGAATTCACTCTCGCGGGGTTAGTCGAGTTGTTTTCTACAATTGATATGGCTAGTAGATGGAACGCTAGCAGACGTTAAGTCTCGAGACACTCACGTGAACTTAAGCCCGGACTCCACCAAAGCGGAGGCGGGATGAGAGGAGACGTGTTTTAAGCAACCAATAGAATTTCGTTATTTACACATCTCATCTCTATTCAGTGTTAGTGGATACTACTGAGCAGAAATGTATCGTCGCAAGCTGGCGACAGCATGCAGCGGAGCCAGAAGAGATGTGAGCGGCGTGCAGTAAGCGGCACCGCTAGTGAAAGAAGATACAGTTTTTTTTTAATAGCGACATGACTGAGACGCCTGCCTTTGCTCAACTGTGCGTTCATTTCAACATCCAACGCTCGCCGCACGCAGCTCGGCTCTGCTCTAGCCAGCACACATCTCCGCCTCAGTCTAGTCAGTACTCATCTCTGCACAATTTCGATACATCCTAGCTGAAAGACATCTCTTCTTGTCTTCGCCTTGGACATCTTCGCACATCTCCGCTTTGGCGGAGTCCGGGCCTTATAGATGATTTTATTCCCTTTTATAGTTTTCTATTTGCGTTAACGATTGTAGGCCAATGTGTAGAAAGGACATTATAGAAACATCCTAGTTCAAAGCACAGTATACAGTATACAGTAGGATATTTTATTTGCTAATACTTTACCACCACACGTAGGTGGCTTCGATGTAGGAATGAGCGGGGGTGTTGGCGGCAATGGAGGCGGACAAGGTGGCGGACAAGGCGGCGGACGCGGTGGCCAGGGAGGTGGCAAATAATAAGGTACGTCTTAAAAATACATGTTATTAATTTATAGTATATTATAGTTATTAATTCCATGTAAAAAACTATAATGAAGTTTAAGTTTCATTGTATTATATATTTTATGATAAGATAATACAAATAATATTTTTAAATGTAGCAGAATTGGTTTTTGGGCTTTGTGACGTTGTGACGTCTGCCTTAAGAGCCGAGTAGGAAATGTTTGAAACATTAAAATTATAGAAGATATATTTTGAGGAGATTGCCCACAAATTACACGATTTATTACCTCGGTATATGATGATTCTCTCTCTATGAGACGAGAGGTGCTCTAAAACTAAGTACGACACATCATATTTTTGCGCTATTAATTCTATAATTTTAACATAATTAATGCTTAAACTCCACCATTCTACTAGCCATAATCAAACAACAATTTTGACTATGGTTAGGGGTTTTCCATCCTGTTGTTGAGTCTACTCAAGAATGCGGATGAAGTGTTTTGCTTTGTCGTTAATAATGTGTACAACAAAGGATTAGAATGAAGGTTTTGTTAATTCATTGTCATCTACAGCTTATAAGCAGATAATTTCGATGACATCAAAACGATAGTCACTTTGTAGTATATTGTGTCGTATGCTATATACAGGTAGATTTAATATAAGTGGTATGACTGCTCACAAAACATGACATAATGTACTACAAAATGGCTATTATTTCGATGTCAACAAAATTAGTGAAAAGGCTTGCAGCACATAATAAATAATATGCATATAATTTATTTAAAAAAAACATTACAAGCGAACGACAGCTAACGATGGCTAATCATTTCGTGGCTGCCAGATATACAATGGCTACTGCGAGCAGTGTCAAAGTTGCCAGATATCTGTTGATGCGATCTTCAAGCTTGCCAACTATTGTCATACTTTTCTATACATTAAAGAATTTATTCTTTACATCCTAACAAAATCCACTGCTGAACATAGGCCTCGTCTAAGATTTCTTCTAAGTTACGATTGACAAGCAGGTTGGCAACCGCCATTTTTTATTTTCTAGTAATTAAGAAGACGAAGAAGAAGAAGAGTGTAACAGTGGTAGAGCCAGGCGGCAGCTCTTGCTGTCACACGGATGGGCCGGCTCGAACCGGGGTGGTACCACGACCTCACAGAAAACCAGCGTGAAGTAGAGGTTTACCTCTGCGTTTCGCTTGGTGAGTGCAGGTGGCCGGAGGCCCTTTTTACTGGAAATGAGGCATTCCATCTTAGTCCTCACGGGTGACAACGCATCTACATTTTGACTTGTAATTGAGGATAGATGTAGATGTCTATGGGCCGCAGCAACCACTTACCATCAGGTGGACTGTGTGCTCGTTTGTCACCCTTATCCTATAAAAAAAAAAAAAAAAAAAAAAAGAATTATTCATCATCATCATCATTACAGCCCTTCACAAGTCCACTGCTGAACATAGGCCTCCCCCAAAGAATGCCACAAAGCACGGTCCTGAGCCACCTGCATCCATCGACTTCCTGCATGTTTTACCAGGTCGTCACTCCATCTCGTGGGGGGACGCCCTACACTTCGCCTACCGGTACGAGGCTGCCACTCGAGAACCTTTCTTCCCCATCGGTTGTCGGTTCTTCGAGCTATATGGCCGGCCCACTGCCACTTCAGCTTACTAATCCGTTGGGCTATGTCGGTTACTCTGGTTCTACTGCGGATAACCTCATTCCTAAGTTTATCACGCAGAGAAACTCCGAGCATAGCCCTCTCCATAGCTCGCTGAGCGACCTTGAGCTTCCTCATACGGCCAGCAGTGAAGGACCAAGTCTCAGATCCGTAAGTCATCACTGGCAACACGCACTGGTTGTACAATTTCGTTTTAAAGTTTTGAGGTATGTCTGACGAGAAGATTTGTCGTAGCTTCCCGAACGCTGCCCAGCCGAGTTGAATCCGTCGATTGACCTCTCGGTCGAAGTTGGACTTACCTAGTCGGACTATTTGTCCTAGGTAAACATACTCGTCAACAACTTCGAGCTTAGTGCTCCCAACAACTACCGGCATAGGTGTGACATGGACATTAAACATAATCTTTGTTTTGTCCATGTTCATCTTAAGACCTATCCGTTGGGAGACACTATTGAGGTCATTGAGCATAGTGCTTAGGTCCTCCAGCGATTCTGCCATAAGGACTATATCGTCGGCAAATCGAAGGTGAGTGATGTATTCGCCATTGATGTTAATTCCGTATCCTTTCCAGTCCAGAAGCTTGAAAACGTCTTCCAATGCAGCGGTGAAGAGTTTCGGGGATATAACATCACCCTGTCTTACACCTCTCTGCAATTGGATAGGTTTCGTACTCTGGTTCTGTACTCGGATAGCCATCGTAGCTCTACTGTACAAACACTTCAGCACTTCGATATACCGACAGTCAACTTGGCATCGCTGAAGGGACTGCAGCACCGCCCAAATTTCGACGGAATCAAAGGCTTTCTCATAGTCCACATACGCCAGACACAGTGGTAAATTGTACTCTTCGGACTTCTGTACAATCTGCCGAAGGGTATGTATGTGGTCTATGGTGCTAAAGCCCTTTCGGAAACCGGCTTGTTCGGGAGGCTGGAAGTCGTCAAGTCTGCGCGTGAGACGATTCGTAATGACTCTCGAAAACAGCACGTAGACGCGGCTCAGAAGGGAAATCGGTCTGTAGTTCTTCAAGAGAGCGTTGTCGCCTTTCTTGAAGAACAAGACCACCGCACCTCTGCTCCACGCCTCCGGTGTAATGCCACCATGGAGGACGGAATTAAAGAGCTTCTGAAGGACTTCAAGTACCGGTCTTCCACCCGCTTTCAGAAGCTCCGCTGTAATTCCATCCTCACCTGGGGCCTTGCCGTTTTTAAGGTGTTGGAGAGCCATTCTAATCTCGCTCAGACTGACGTCCGGGATATCTTCGGAATAGTGTCGAATAAGACTCGCTCTTGGATCGTTACTCACACTTGCGTGTGGCTCCAACGATGACGTGTACAGCTGCCCATAGAACCTCTCAATCTCACTCAAAATCTCAGGTACCCCGGAAACGATGCTGCCACATTCGGTCTTCAGCTTTGACAGTTGGCTCTTTCTGGCAGACAGATCTCTGGCAAAGACTTTGGAGCCTTGGTTCCGCTCGATCGCTTCTTCAATACGAGCTGTATTGAAGTTGCGCAAGTCCCGCCGCATGCATTTGGAGATCTGTCTGTTCAGTTGCCTGTATGCTGTCAAATCTGTTGAAGAATGTAGCCTCATCTCCCGTCTAACAGCCATGAGATTAAGAGTGTGATCGGAGAGTTTTTGTGTTCTTCTGCGGCGGGTCTTGCAGAACTTAGCTCCGACCGCATGGACAGTTTCCACGAGCTTGTCATTCATATCGTCCACTTCATTGCAGTCTTCTAGGCACTGAAAACGATTTTGTAACTCGAGCTGAAAGGTTTCGGGACTTTGGATTAGAGCACGAGGGGGACGGAGCGTTGACTTCATCAGACGAGACCTCTCCAACTTAACATTTAGGTTCAGTGTGCCTCTAACCATTCGGTGATCGCTGCCGGTTTTCACCCTCGCGATCACTGAGACATCACTGAACAGTTGTCGTCTGGTCGTCATAATGAAGTCAATCTCATTTTTTGTCGAACCGTCGGGGCTCGACCAGGTCCACTTCCTGTGGGGCCGCTTCTGGAAGAAAGAGTTCATCATAAAGAGTCCCTCTTTCTCCATGAAGTCGGCCAGCTGCTGGCCCCTTGGGTTCCGTTGCCCTATTCCAAATTTCCCTACTTTCAGCTCACCGTTCTCTTTTGTGCCTAGTTTTGCATTGAAGTCTCCCATTAACACCGTATATTGGGTTTTGGAGGAATGCATGGCTCTAGAGATATCCTCATACATTTCCTCCACCTCCTCATCGGGGTGTGCCGAGGTTGGTGCGTAAACCTGTATGACCTTCAGCGAATACCGTTTGGTGATTCTGAGTATAAGGTACGCAACCCTCGTCGACACACTCCCGATCTTTACAACGTTGTTAACGAGAGACTTGTGGACGATAAATCCGACACCTCCTTGGGACAGATGGTCGCCCTCCCGGTGATAGAGCAAGTTGCCGGATTCGAGGATTACCGTGTCCTCCCCCTCTCTTCGGACTTCGGATAATCCTATAATATGCCAGCGCAACTTGTCTATCTCTTCTTCCAGCTCCACGATCTTCTCGTCAGTCCTCAAGGTGCGTGCGTTGTACGTTGCCAGGTCGAGTCGTCTAAGGTGGCAACCGAACCTCCACCGGAGATTCTTAGCACCCCCTGCCCCGCCGTTACCATGGTCGCCACCGTAGCCAGGAATAGCGGGGCCGCCGGGGACTGGGGGCCGTCTCTTTGTTACATTCATAGAGGGGTATTTGCCATAGTTGCCACGCTTGGCGAGCGGGTTGGCAACCGCAGTTTTTTTTTTTTATTGTAACTTTGGCTATTATCAGGGAGATGCTGCTGCCCATCTCCCGCCTGTTTCCCATTGTCGCCTTTTACGACACCCACGGGAGGATATGGGGTAGTGGATATTCTTGACCGCCACTACACGGCTGACGGTGAATTATTGGGAAAGCCTATTTCCAACAGTAAATAAGCTGTTGACTAGACGCTATGTGAGTCTCAGTGAAACTCAGTGTTCTAAGATCTCATTAGATATTAGAACACTGAGTTTCACTGTCTTATCATTAGACATCAACATCATCAACATCATTACAGCATCTTACAAGTTCACTTCTGAACATAGACCTCCCGCAATGAATGCATCCATCGAATTTTCGCATGTCTAACCAGGTTGTCTAGTTGGTGGCTGTCATACACTAAACTTACGGAAACGAGTCGTCCACTCGAGAACCTTTCTTCTTCAGCCGTTGTTGGTCTTTAGAGCTACACGGCTGACCCATTAACGGCTTACTGATCCGTTGGGCAACGTCGGTTACTCTGGATCTATTATATTGCATTATTTAGTAAAAAGTTTTACTTAAAGCATTAGGTTAATGCACGTACATATTTTTGTTTCAGATTAACATATTGGTCATCAAAAATTGTACCGTGATTGCACTTACAATGTAAATAAACGTCTACAAAACTAACTGTGCGTGTTTTATTTAAATTTTTACTATATTCTATATACCTTTATACATATGTATAAATAAATTGAAGTGTCGGACCATAATACTCAAATTACTGTCTTTTATCGAACTCAAAGGGTTATTGTCGTGCAATTAAAGCCGAACGTCTACCGCAAACCAAACTTAGTTTTACTTAGTTTGCATAACTGAGCCAGTTTTTCATACATGTGCGTCCACCGCAAATTATGCCAGCTAAGCTAAGTAAAATAGCCAAACTAAGTGAAACTTAGTTCTGTAGACCGATCCGAAACTACGCGAACTAAGCTATGCGCCTCTCACCCCCTTACCTTACCCCTCTGGCGCCTTTCACTTAGTGTTGTTTGTTTTGTGTGATAATGCACACTGCACAGGCAGTGAAACACGTATTTGCAGCACGGAGCTACATATTTATTGAATACGTCAAACGTAATAACCCCTGTTGTACAATCTATACAAATAAATAAAATTGAAATGTCTGTTTGTAATATCAACATTACAGCTTTTTACTAAATGCATATGGAAGTATATACGGCTATGTATTATAACAGAAATACAATTTTTCAGTTTGTTCCGGCTAATCTCCGAAACGGCTGGACCGATTTTGACGGGACTTTCACTGGCAGATGTCATAAGGAGTAACTTTACCTACTTTTATTTTAGAAAAAGAATTAGGGTTCGGCGGAAAAAATTAAAATCCCAAATAACACGCGGGCAATGTCGCGGGGAACAGCTAGTTCGGAAATAAAAGAGTACTTGCGTTTTTTTTTTTATGAAATGAGCAATAATCAATCTTCTTTTCCTATTCTCTTGTTCTTGCATTAATTCTAATCAACTCAACATACCAGCACAAACTGGCCATCACTAACGTAGTTTTAGCTTATTTTTCGGTGGACGTGCAATGATTTTCAGTATTAGCTTAGCTTAGTTCACTGAGCCTAGTTTTCATATAGTTTAGTTCGTGGTGGACGTTCAGGTTAAGATTGTCATTTGAAAAAAATGAGCATTCATTTGTAAAACTTTTCTAAGCATAAATAGCTATTTATAAAAATTATGTTGAAACTTCGCGAAAAGATGAAAGCAATGTGCTAGGAGTGATATGAATATTAGATAATATATAATGCAATTTCGACTCCGTAATTTCCCTCCACGATTTGTCGATGGTAGCATTTCCCCAAACCGTGATGATAAAGGCTCATACAGACTCAATGGTGCCCGATTCCTGCTATTGCTGACTGATGAAAGATAGCACTATTACAAGTACATAAGTATCAATTAGCCCAGTATGTATTTTTATACGCGGTAGAGCCATGCTGCAGCTATATTAGTAACACGAATGGATCTGCTCGACTGGGAAAGGACCACGCTCTCACAGAATACCAGCGTAAAATAGCAGCTTAACACCGCTGTGTTGCGTATGGTGGTGTAGAGAAACAGAGACCCTTTTTACTGGAAAAGCGGCATTCCATCTTAGTCCTCCCGGGTGACAACGCATCTGCATTTTGATTATTTAAATGCAGATGTCTATGGGTCACAGCAAGCACTTACCATCAGGTGGACTGTGTGCTCGTTTGTCTTACTTACTTACTTATCGTCACGCACAATCCCTGACGGGGTAGCCAGAGAGAACAGATCGCCAAGTGTCACGATCCTTACATACCTCTTTCGCTTCTTTCAGATTCATCATCTTCTTCATACATGCACGTCTAGGTATCCGAGTACTCTTGACCCTCCCCTCTTCGAGCAATTTGCTCACATGGTCTTCGAAAGTTAGTCTCGGTCTACCTCGACACTTTTTAATATTAACTTTCGCGCTATATATTTTCTTCACTATTCGGTCTTCACTCATTCGCTCAACGTGCCCAAACCATCGAAGCACGCCCTTATCAATTTTTGTGATAAGGTCATCTTTCAAACCTGCCATATTGCGAATCTCTTCGTTTCGCTTTCGGTCAGCCATGGTGACGCCGCACATTTTACGAAGAGATCGCATCTCCACTGCATTCAACTTGCTTTTATGCTTCTTCTGGCATACCCAGGTTTCGCTGCCATATAACAAAGTCGGTACCAACACTGCGTTATGTATTGCAAGCCGTGCACTCTTCACTACGCCTTGCCTTTTGACTAACGCAGTCAGGGCACCATTGACTTTGTTCCCGGCAGCGACACGCCTGTCCACATCTAAATCACATCTTCCATCCCGGCTAAAAGCACTCCCCAAGTATACAATTTCAATAACCTGTTCTAGACATTCCTGATTTACCCATATTTCACACTTCGTTCTCTCTTCCTCCCTTTCAAATACCAGAACCTTAGTTTTATTAGCATTCAAGCGGAGACCTTTAATTTCACATTCCTCTTTCATACACGTGACTAATGCCTGCAGTTCTGCCTCTGATGGTGCAATAAGCACTGCATCATCAGCATACAGCAGACAATTTACTTTAATGTCACCCAATTTCACACCCAAACAGCTATCTTTCAGTTTCTGTAAACAGCTGTCGAGATACAGTATGAACAGCCAGGAAGACATGACACAACCCTGTTTTACGCCCGTTTGGACGCTAAACATGGGTGACATGTCATGCCCTACCCGCACACAGGCTTTACAGTCACAGTAAAGTGACTGCACAGCCCTTAGCAATCGACCATCCACACCATACCCCGGCAACAGTTCCCACATTTTCTTCCTTACAACCTTATCAAATGCTTTCTCAAGATCCACAAAAGCACAGAAAATCTTCTGGTTAGCAGCCAGAAGCTTTTCCGTGATCATGCGGAGAGAAAACATTTGATCCGTGCATCCTCTTCCAGGTCTAAATCCTGATGACCTCAGTGTCATCGAGGTCCGGGTCTGGCGTACCAGTCTCGACGTCATCCCCGGATCCCTCACTAAAATCATCACACGCATACATTTCTCTATAAAATTCGCTCCATCGCTGCATGACGTCCGATTTTTCTGAGAGGACGTCATTAGTTCTCGAAAGCACTTTGTTCATTCTTAAGGCCGTCACACCACTTCGGGTCCTTCCAACCTCTTTCCAGAAGAGTTTGGAGTTCTCCTTAAAGTTGTGCGACAACCTTTCGTCCGCTTCCATTCTACACCTTTCACGCACTTCCTCAATCAATGCTTTCGTGTGAACTTTCTGCAGCTTATATCTTTCTTTCATCTTCTCTCTCATATCCTTATCATTACTAGAGGCCAAGTAGTCTAACCATGCTTTCTTCTTCTTCTTTACAGCTTCTTTCACTTCATCATTCCACCATGCATCTCTTCTTTTACTACTGCCTCTTTTAATCGTTCCACACACTTCTTCCGCTGCACTTACCATTCCATCCCTAAGGTTCTGCCATGTTCTTTCAACACATTATTTTCTGCCATCGATGTTGTCAAGCTTTTCGGCTACCCTCGCATGATATTTGTCCCTAGTATCCGCTTCCTAAAGCTTCCAGCTTCGGATGCGACAGACCGACTGTGTTTGTGTGCTCGTTTGTCACTCTATACTATAAAGAAATAGTTTATATGGACAAGTAACTCTAGTCACTGAATGCTTGTTCGTCGAAATCGAAAAATTATTATTTAATTGACGATCGCAGCATTAAATATCCAGTACCATATCGCTCGCATTCTGGTACTGGCTGCCCGTCGCCGGTTTCGGTATTTTATGTCCGGCGGAAAACATATACGCGAGTATAGGGACGAGAAAGTGGGTTGAATGAATCCCTTTAAGTCGCCAGCGTGTGGTGGGAAACGAATTAATTATATAAATTACTAGCTCATTCGGTTCAACGAACGCAGTCTCGGGCAAAGGCACACAAAATATTCGTACTAGTAGTTCATTAAAAACAATCATTAAAACATTTAACATAAAAAAAATTAACTTAAATAGCTCGGAGCTGTTGAATTATAGGAATAAACAGTATATTTTAAAGAACACAATGGATCATTTTTTACTATGTCGTGCCGATTATTGTGAAAAGTAGTCAGTCAATTCCATTACCACGATTTAATATCACAATATGAATATTTGCTAGTTTCATTCGCTACCCTGCGCTATTTTAGCCGAAGAGCTAATGACTTCGTTCGTGGGTCGTTGGTGGATAAATTACCAATGGTAATTCATCCACGAACACGACACCACCAAGTAACTCCTTATTCTTCGACAGTTGGTCTGAAAATAAATTATTAGCAGATAAATTATTAATTTCCCTAAGAAATGTTAAAAGTGTTAGTAGGCCTGAAAGTAACACCACAATTCAAGCGAGCACTTCTGATAACAGACGGCAAAAAGTCTTTAACTTGATACCGGGTAGTTCTGATATTAAAACTGAACCAAAATGTTATAACTGTGGTGAGGAAGGACACCCATATTTTAAGTGTAAACATACTATTAAATGGTGTAACACGTGTCATAAGATAGGTCATTTAACTGATAGTTTTTTGAAACATGGTTCGGTAGACAGCAAGACTGTTTTAGTTATATGCAAAAATATTGATTATGATTTATAATACTTTAAATCAGCCAAGGTTAATGACATAGAATTAGACTGTTCCATAGATTTTGGTAGTGAATGTACCATGTTGTTGAAGGAATCTGTTGCTAAATGTCTAATTGGTTCATGGTCAACGAATAATTTGCCAGTTTTACGAGGCTTTGGAGATTCTGTACTGAAATGTCTCGGTACGTGTGAAGTCGAAATTCAATTGGATCTTGATAAAGCTACGATACAAGTTCTTATTGTGGCAGATGAGTTACTAAGAGTTCCGTTATTGCTGGGACAAACGTATACTTAACAAGATCACATAGTTGTTTATAAAAATAAGGATAGCTTAAAAATAATTTCAAGAGATTTACAAAAAGAAACTAAGGTTTTGCTGTACGTCGCTGAATCTACATCAGTTGCTTTTGGTTATAATGATATATATGTTTACTCATCTCCAAATTATAAGGGTCAGTTATTTATAGAAGCTAGTAGTTGCCAATTACCTAAACGTGAGTATGAAGTTATTCAGAGTGTCATGCAGCTATACAATGGTCAGGGACGAGTAGTGATTAAATGTGTATCTTCAACTCTATATTCTTTAACAAAAGATATGCTACTGGTTCGAGCTCTACCCTTAAAAAACGTTCAGAATATTTATGTAAATAAAATTAAACATAACTCTGCTCTTCCTGTTACATTAATAGAAATTTCAATGTTAAAAATAGGTAAAGACTTGGTCCATAGTGATAAAATTAAATTACTAAATCTTCTAAACGAATTCAGGCAATGTTTTGCTTTTGCAATAAATGAAATTGGGTTCTAAAAACAAAAAAAAAACAAGGTTCAGAAATGAATATTAAATTAAATGACAATAATTCCGTAGTATATAGATCGTACCATTTGTCTCAACCAGAACGCGAGCAGAGTGTTAGAGCTGTGGTAGAAGAATTAGAAAACTGGAAATATCAGAGAGTCTACGTCAGAATACGCGTCACATATTATCCTTATTAAGAAAAAACAGGAGATTATCGTCTTTGTATAGATTTTCGGGCATTAACCAAAAAAATCTGTAAAGGAACATTACCCTTTACCGCGAATTGATGATCAATTAGATATTTCATCTGAATTGAAATATTACACTTCTTTAGATTTTGCATCTGGCTATTATCAGGTACCTATGTCTGAATCTTCAAAACATCTCACAGCTTTTATTACTTCTGATGGACACTATGAGTTTAATAGGATGCCATTTGGGCTAGCTAACGCCCCTTCTACCTTCCAAAGAACTATTAACAAGATTTTGGGCAATGCAAGATTTAAAGAAGCTTTTGCGTATATGGATGATGTGACAATTCCATCAAAAACAATTGAGGAAGGGTTTCAAAAACTACGTGATACTTTGATATTGTTCAAAAGGGCAGGCTTAACTTTAAAATTGGATAAATATCAATTCTTCAAGTAAAATATCGATTAGTTGGGATTTGAAATAAGTAAAGATGGCGTGCGACCTGGAAAGAAAAAAATAGAAGCCGTTGAAAAGTTTCCTGAACCCGCTAACCAACACAATGCTAGACAATTACTGGGATTGGCTAGTTTTTTTCGTATATTCATAAAAGGATTTTCTACTATCGCAAGACCATTAACACAACTCTTGAAAAAGGATTCTAAATGGAGATGGGGTACGGAAGAAACTAAAGCATTTTTATCTTTTAAAGAAGAATTAGTTAAACGCCTCGTCCTTGCTTTTATAACCAGTCATATGAAACACAAGTTCACACTGACGCTTCTAAGGTCGGTATTGCAGGCATTTTGTTGCAGAGACCCAACAAGGAATATCCTTTTAATGCTGTAGCCTATTACAGTAGACAGACTACACTTGAGGAGAGTCGTCTTACAGCTTACGACTTGGAAACGTTAGCAGTTGTCACATCATTGCAGCGGTTTCGTGTATATTTATTAGGTATATGTTTCACAATAGTTACTGATTGTAATACTTTAAGAGCAACGTTTGAAAAACGTTATATGAGGCCTAGAGTTGTTCGATGGTGGAATATAATGCAAGAGTATTATTTTAACACAATATATAGACCAGGGCTGTCCATGTCACACGTCGATGCTCTTAGTCGTAATCCGGTTAAGTATAACGAAAATTTCGTTGATGTTTGTACAATTGATTTGAACTGGATTTCTACTGTACAGCAGAGCGATTCAGAACTACAACGAATTGTAAATATATTACAGGATCCCAATACAAGTAATATTTTAGAAATAAAAAACAACTTTGTAGTAAAAAGAGGTCTGCTGTATAGAAAAACGCAAGATGGCGATCGCTGGGTTGTACCAAAGGGAGTACAATGGCAAGTATTAAAGGCTAATCACGATGATATTGGTCATTTTAGTGTTGATAAAACTTACGATAAGAACAAGGGTCAATACTGGTTTGCTAAAATGCGGAGATTTGTAAAAAAGTATGTGAATTCTTGTCTAGATGTGCTCACAGCAAAATTCCAGCTGGCAAGAAATTTGGGGAATTGCATTCAATACCAAAAAGGGCCCTTTGTGCGCAGTAAAAAGAAAAACTTTTATTTGTGTCTAATAATAGATGCATTCACTAAATTTATTATCCTAATACCAGTAAAAAGCATGAAAACAATTCATTCCAACAGAGCAATAAACATTATTTTCACACTTTTAGCGTTCCGAGAAGACTTATTTCTGATAGAGGAACCTCATTTACATCTAAACGGATCAATGAATATTTAGACTCGTTCGGTGTCAAGCACGTGCTGAATGCTGTTGCCACCCCTCGTGCTAATGGGCAAATAGAACGATATAACCGCACAGTATTAGCTTCTTTAACAGCGTCATATTTTGGAAAGCCTGAACATTTATGGGGCGAATGTGTAAGTGACAGTCAGTGGGGATTAAATAATACAATAAATAAAACAATTGGTAAAACTCCTTCAGAAGCTTTATTTGGTATTAAAACAATAGGAACCAATGATTCTTTGGTGCAGATTAATGTCTTAAGTGATTCCGATAATGAAAATGCACAAAATACTAATAATATTGACAGTATTAGGAACGAAATATCGCAACGAATTAAAATTGACCAAACAAAACAAAAGGAGCGTTTTGATAAGAAGCGGGATATCTTAAAGTTCGTTGTAGGTGATTTGGTTAGAATAGAGAGAGAGATTCCTTCAACAGGTAAAATGTCAGTCGCGTGCGCGCGCTCGTACGAGTTGGCTGTGTTGCCTTTTACGTTGCGTTAACGAGCGCTTTTCAATAAATATGACCAATTTTGTGAAGTGCAATATATGTAACATCGTTATCGACGAGATGTTATCATATATACAAAATAAAGTAACGATCGCAGACGAGGAAACTCTAGTGCGTATTTGTACGTCGACATTTACTTGTGAAGATATTAAGAACTCCAAGACACTTCTGTTTGAGTCTATCCCAACGGACAAAAGAAAAATATTACGAAAGAATAAAGGGAAAGAAGAGCGTGACGTAGCAGATATTATAAACTTATTTAAAACTACGGAGCCTGACATTATACCAGTTTTTGTGGCAAGACAATTGGATAAATTACCACCAATTTTGTGGGATCATTTGGATTGCTCTAAACTGTTGAAGGACATGATAACGATGAAGACTGAGATCGAAGGCATAAAGTCAACTTATGCTACGATGGAGTGTGTAAACGAATTAAGAACGAAAGTTTATCGGCTAAAAACCGATTCCTTACCACCATCGGCTTTAAAAATGAAGATGAATCGAGGTGCGTGGCTAAACATTGGCCCGATGGGACTCTCACAGGATTATGTGTTGAGCAATGAGAAAAGTACTAAAAACATAAATGAATCGTTGAACATGAAATCGCCTTTGACGCCATCTGAAAAATTGAGGGTAAAACGAGATGAGCCAACGAAAAATATAATAAACGACCGGCAAAGGTCGTCGGTTGAACGGGTTCAGGCAAGCGCAAGTGCAGGCAGCAGCGAGGGAAGAGTATGACCAAACGTGAGTCAGAAAGCGAGCGCTCAAACCGTTTCGATGGTGACGTCAGACGAATTGAGCACGACTCCACAGTTAGCAGATTAGCTGACCACTACTGAAAAGGCGTGCGATAGAGGCGTGTTTAGAAATGTGTGGATCGGAACGCTCGCAAAATATTAACAGCGAAGACTGGCAAAAAGTGGTATATCGTAAAAAACAAAACAAATATTGTAACGTGGGAAAGTCGGGAATAGCACGGGACATAGAACGCACCTTCAGAGCTGCCAATAAGAAAATTCCTATGTTTATTACGAATGTGCATACCTCAGCAACAGAAAAAGACATAACTAACTATATTTATAATAAGACAGAGGAAATAGTGACTCTAGAGAAAATAAATATGAAAGTGGAACGAGGACACAAAGCATATAAATTTTTATATCTGAGTCTAATTTATCGAGATACATGGACGAAACGCTATGGCCCGAAGGTGTAATTTTCCGACGTTTTGTAAACTTTAAATACAGAAAAACGAACGTTGCAAGTTCTGCCAACGTAGACGGTTCAATCAAACGAAAACATGGATAGTTCCCCATTTAGACTTGCCACTTTTAACTGTAAAAATATAAAAAGATCAATAGGCGATGTCCGATTACTATGCCGTTCGTGTGATGTGGTGTTTCTTCAGGAAACATGGCTAATGTCGCACGACATACCCTACATCGGTACCATTGACAGCGGTTTCGGATACACGGCGACATCAGCGATGGATACGTCTACGGGCATCCTTAGAGGACGTCCGTATGGGGGAACGGCAGTGTTGTGGAGATATAGTGCGTTTCAGCAAGTGTCGGTATTCATCATCATCATCATTACAGCCCTTCACAAGTCCACTGCTGAACATAGGCCTCCCCCAAAGAATGCCACAAAGCACGGTCCTGAGCCACCTGCATCCATCGACTTCCTGCATATCTTACCAGGTCGTCACTCCATCTAGTGGGGGGACGCCCTACACTTCGCTTGCCGGTACGAGGCTGCCACTTGAGAACCTTTCTTCCCCATCGGTTGTCGGTTCTTCGAGCTATATGGCCGGCCCATTGCCACTTCAGCTTACTAATCCGTTGGGCTATGTCGGTCACTCTGGTTCTACTGCGGATATCCTCATTTCTGAGTTTATCACGCAGAGAAACTCCGAGCATAGCCTTCTCCATAGCTCGCTGAGCGACCTTGAGCTTCCTCATACGGCCAGCAGTGAAGGACCACGTCTCAGTTCCGTAAGTCATCACTGGCAACACGCACTGGTTGTACAATTTCGTTTTAAGGTTTTGAGGTATGTCTGACGAGAAGATGTGTCGTAGATTCCCGAACGCTGCCCAGCCGAGTTGAATCCGTCGATTGACCTCTCGGTCGAAGTTGGACTTACCTAGTCGGACTATTTGTCCCAGGTAAACATACTCGTCAACAACTTCGAGCTTAGTGTTCCCAACAACTACCGGCATAGGTGTGACATGGACATTAAACATGATCTTTGTTTTGTCCATGTTCATCTTAAGACCTATTCGTTGGGAAACACTATTGAGGTCATTGAGCATAGTGCTTAGGTCCTCCAGCGATTCTGCCATAAGGACTATATCGTCGGCAAATCGAAGGTGAGTGATGTACTCGCCATTGATGTTGATACCGTATCCTTTCCAGTCCAGAAGCTTGAAAACGTCTTCCAATGCAGCGGTGAAGAGTTTCGGGGATATGACGTCACCCTGTCTTACACCTCTCTGCAATTGGATAGGTTTCGTACTCTGGTTCTGTACTCGGATAGCCATCGTAGCCCTACTGTACAAGCACTTCAACACTTCGATATACCAAGAGTCAACTTGGCACCGCTGAAGGGACTGCAGCACCGCCCAAATTTCGACGGAATCAAAGGCTTTCTCATAGTCCACATACGCCAGACATAGTGGCAAATTGTACTCCTCGGACTTCTGTACAATTTTCCGTAGGGTATGTATGTGGTCTATGGTGCTAAAGCCCTTTCGGAAACCGGCTTGTTCGGGAGGCTGGAAATCGTCAAGTCTGCGCGCGAGACGATTCGTAATGACTCTCGAAAACAGCACGTAGACGCGGCTCAGAAGGGAAATCGGTCTGTAGTTCTTCAAGAGAGCGTTGTCGCCTTTCTTGAAGAACAAGACCACCGCACTTCTGCTCCACGCCTCCGGTGTAATGCCACCATGGAGGACGGAATTAAAGAGCTTCTGAAGGACTTCAAGTACCGGTTTTCCACCCGCTTTCAGAAGCTCCGCTGTAATTCCATCCTCGCCTGGGGCCTTGCCGTTTTTAAGGTGCTGGAGAGCCATTCTAATCTCGCTCAGACTGACGTCCGGGATATCATCGGAATAATGTCGGATAAGACTCGCTCTTGGATCGTTACTCACACTTGCGTGTGGCTCTAACGATGACGTGTACAGCTGCCCATAGAACCTCTCAATCTCACTCAAAATCTCAGGTGCCCCGGAAACGATGCTGCCACATTCGGTCTTCAGCTTTGACAGTTGGCTCTTTCTGGCAGACAGATCTCTGGCAAAGACTTTGGAGTCTTGGTTCCGCTCGATCGCTTCTTCAATACGAGCTGTATTGAAGTTGCGTAAGTCCCGCCGCATGCATTTGGAGATCTGTCTTTTCAGTTGCCTGTATGCTGTCAAATCTGTTGAAGAATGTAGCTTCATCTCCCGTCTAACAGCCATGAGATTAAGAGTGTGATCGCAGAGTTTTTGTGTTCTTCTGCGGCGGGTCTTGCAGAACTTAGCTCCGACCGCATGGACAGTTTCCACGAGCTTGTCATTCAAATCGTCCACTTCATTGCAGTCTTCTAGGCACTGAAAACGGTTTTGTAACTCGAGCTGAAAGGTTTCGGGACTTTGGATTAGAGCACGAGGGGGACGGAGCGTTGACTTCATTAGACGAGACCTCTCCAACTTAACGTTTAGGTTCAGTGTGCCTCTAACCATTCGGTGATCGCTGCCGGTTTTCACCCTCGCGATCACTGAGACATCACTGAACAGTTGTCGTTTGGTCGTCATAATGAAGTCAATCTCATTTTTTGTCGAACCGTCGGGGCTCGACCAGGTCCACTTCCTGTGGGGCCGCTTCTGGAAGAAAGAGTTCATCATAAAGAGTCCCTCTTTCTCCATGAAGTCGGCCAGCTGCTGGCCCCTTGGGTTCCGTTGCCCTATTCCAAATTTCCCCACTTTCAGCTCACCGTTCTCTCTTGTGCCTAGTTTTGCATTGAAGTCTCCCATTAACACCGTATATTGGGTTTTGGAGGAATGCATGGCTCTAGAGATATCCTCATACATTTCCTCCACCTCCTCATCGGGGTGTGCCGAGGTTGGTGCGTAAACCTGTATGACCTTCAGCGAATACCGTTTGGTGATTCTGAGTATAAGGTACGCAACCCTCCTCGACACACTCTCAATCTTTACAACGTTGTTAACGAGAGACTTGTGGACGATAAATCCGACACCTCCTTGGGACAGATGGTCGCCCTCCCGGTGATAGAACAAGTTGCCGGATTCGAGGATTACCGTGTCCTCCCCCTCTCTTCGGACTTCGGATAATCCTATAATATGCCAGCGTAACTTGTCTATCTCTTCTTCCAGCTCCACAATCTTCTCGTCAGTCCTCAGGGTCCGTGCGTTGTATGTTGCCAGGTCAAGTCGTTGTAGGTGGCAACCGAACCTCCACCGGAGATTCTTAGCACCCCCTGCCCCGCCGTTACCATGGTCGCCACCGTAGCCAGGAATAGCGGGGCCGCCGGGGACTGGGGGCCGTCTCTTCGTAACTTTCATTATGGGGGGTATATTGCCATAGTTGCCACGCTTGGCGAGCGGGTTGGCAACCGCAGTTTTTTATTGTATTTTGCCGTTACCAGGAAGATGCTGCTGCCCATCTCCTGCCTGTGTCCCTTTGTCGCCTTTTACGACACCCACGGGAAGATATGGGGTAGTGGATATTCTTAACCGCCACTACACGGCAATGTCGGTATTACAGTGCAATAATAGCCGTATTTGTGGTATAAAAATTATAACATGTGATAGACCTATCATTGTAATGAGTGTCTATATGCCAACAAATTCGGTAGATAATTTACCAGAATTTATAGACTGTTTAAGTGCGGTGAGTGCGATTGTTGACGAATACGGAATTGACGCCGTATTTATTTTGGGAGACTTTAATGCGGACGCGGGTGAGTTGTTTCACAATGAACTTATTAATATGTGTAATGAACAACTATGGTCATGTGTAGATAAAGAGATATTAGGGTTACACTCGGGCACTTTTACTTTTATTAGTGATGTGTTCGGGACCTGCAGTTGGCTGGATCACTGTACTACACAGTCGAATAAGCAGTCTGTAATTAATGTCAATGTAATATATGACACTCAATGGTCGGACCACTTCCCGCTGATTATACATTGCGACTTAATATTACTAACCCCTAAAATATTGCCCAAAATTATTAATGCTAATAACGATGTATTATGGGGTGAAAGAAGTGCTGAACAAATTTCTATGTATACCAGTGAGTGTCATAAAAGACTGAGATTGATTGACTTTCCTTCGGATTGTGTGAGCTGTGCTGATCGTGCTTGTAATGACCGTGGCCACTGGCATACTCTAGATGCACTTTACAACGACATTGTGACCGCCCTTCGTGACGCAGCGGTGGCAAGTCGTAGAAGCAGGAGAGGAGGGTGTGGGAGTGGCTCGCGCGTAGTGGGTTGGAACAAACACGTTAGCGCGGCTCATGGGGAGGCTAGGTAAAAGTTCCATGAATGGGTGATGTGCGGAAAGCCAAAGTCGGGTCCTGTTTACCAAGAAATGTGTGAAAGCAGACGAATTTTCAAATCCAGATAAAAGTGGTGCCAAAACCACTAAGAACAAATAAAAATGGACTCTCTTGCGGAAAAACATTCAAAGGGGAACTTTAAGGGTTTCTGGAAAAATACTGGTAAAATTAATGTACGACCTGGCCTTCCTGTAAGCGTTGACGGCGTAAACGACTCCAGGGACATTGCAAATGTCTTTAGGGATATTTTTTCTATTAAATCGCCACTGGGCCCGGCTGGGGAGGTGCTTAATAGTAACATGAGTAGTCAAGTGGTAACGACCGCGTTTCTTGCGAAAGATATTTCAAAAGCCATAAAAAGTATATTAAGAGGGAAGTCACCGGGGCATGACGGTCTTAGTATTGAGCACCTGCAGTACGCCGGGCCACATGTCACGAGGGTATTGGCAATGTTCTATTCGCTATGCGTGAGCCATTCTTACTTACCAGCCGATTTTATGAGGACAGTTGTAGTACCTGTAGTGAAAAACAAAACTGGTGATCTTACCGACAAAAGTAACTACAGGCCTATCTCCCTTGCCACTGTCATAGCAAAAGTTTTTGACGGTTTGCTTAATGCACAGTTAAACAAATACGTAAAGCTGAATGATAACCAGTTCGGGTTTCGACCGCAGCTGTCGTCAGAAAGTGCAATATTGTGTTTTAAGCATAACGTTAAATACTATACAAACCGCAAGACGCCCGTATACGCCTGTTTCCTGGACTTGTCTAGGGCTTTTGATTTAGTTCGATACGACCGCTTATGGGAAAAACTGAAAAGTATCAACTTACCCGAGGAACTCATCAACGTGTTCCAGTACTGGTATTCACACCAGTCTAACATCGTGCGTTGGGCGGGTGCAGTGTCGGATCGGTATCAGCTCGAATGTGGAGTCAGGCAAGGTGGATTAACATCTCCGCACTTTTCAATTTATATATAAACGATTTGATCGACGCTCTCAGCAGCCAGCGCGTCGGCTGCCATATTGACGGCGTCTTTGTTAACAATCTGAGTTACGCTGACGACATGGTTTTGCTGAGTGCGTCGATCTGTGACGTCGCATTTGTGAGGAGTATTCGAGTGGACACGGTCTAAAGTACAATGTAAAGAAAAGTAAATGTATGGTCTTTAAGGCAGGTACCAAGTGTCCCCAGGATTTACCGCCAGTATTATTGAATAGTGTGCCCCTAGAGGTTGTCTAAGTACCTGGGACATCTAATCACTAATGACCTCAAGGACAATGCGGACGTTGAGCGGGAGCGGAGAGCGTTGTCTATTAGAGCTAACATGCGCGATGCTCACAGGAGGTAAAAATTACACAATTTAGAGCTTATTGTACATCACTCTATATATCCAGCCTGTGGGAAGACTATAATGAGCGAAGTTACAATCATCTCCGCATCCTGTTCAATGACGTTTTTAGGGTGATCTTGGGGCTGCCCCGCTTCTGCAGTGCATCTGGCATGTTTGCAGAGGCGCGCACTGCCTGCTTTCATACGACCATGCGTAAGCGGTGTGCGTCACTGGTGCGCAGAGTGCGGGTAAGCTAAAATATTATCCTGAAAATGATAGGTGACAGATTGGACTGTCCTCCCCTCCGGCATTGCTGCGACAGACATGTCCCAGTAATTGTGGGAGCGAGAGGGTATTATTAATAATTATGTGTAATTTGTATTCTGATTCTAATTTATTTTATTTGTATTTCAATGTATTTTAATTTTTTTTATTTAAAATATACAATACTAAAAACTATAATAATAATTAAAAAAAAAAAAACTAAAACTAGAAACTTAAATATCATATAGTCCTACTCCCCGCGGTATCGTGCCAAGAACGCTGGCTGCGTTTCCCCGCTGAATGGCTATACTTAGCCTTTGAGCAAGGAAAGAACCAGCCCTCTTATCACCAGCAGCAACGACCAGCCGCGGATGAAGTTCCTTTAGGAACCTCACCGCACGTGGTCCCCACGGACCGATAGTCTCTACAGCAAATGGCACAAATATGTAGTCATCTCTCAGAGACTCATATTTGCGCCACTTACTCAGTTCAGCTGCCTCTGATGCCGCCCCGGCTCTAAACGAGGTACCCCTGAGATGAGAGACCGCCAGAGTGTCTACGCAAGTAGCATCCCACACTAGGGCTTTACCTCTCTCCCAAGGGACCAATGTCATACCGTCGGGTCTCCTGCCATCGTCTCTAAATATTCCACAAGGCTCTAAAACCGAGGGAACATTTATAGAGACAAGAGCCCTTCGGATGACATCGTTCAAAGAACTGTGTCGTGAAAATCTACCAGCGCTTTTCTTACATGAAAGTCCGTGGAGCCCAAACCTGTCGACGCTGCTACCACAGGGACACTGATGGGGTTGACAAATCGCCGCTCCTAGTCGGATTCCTACGGCAATGCGTAAGCTTTCCGCATCAAGTAATGTGCCGAGATTACTTGATGGTAAAGCGTGTAACCAGTGACTAGATTCCTTAGTCGAAACAGCTAGAAGGCGTGCCTTATCTAGGTCACTCTGGAGATTATGAAACAAATCCTTCTGCACGCCCCGTACTAATGGAATATCCCACTGTTTTTGTTGGTTAACTTCCAGTGGAACATTTTCACCAGGACAGAGCGTTTGCCATGTCTGCCCCGCCTCCGTAGCAAAACATAGGTCTGCTTTATTATTTAAAATTATATTACATAAGTCACTGACACTATGTAGGAAGTATTTTAATGTATTTTAATGACATATTATTATTTTTATTATCAATTATTCAATGTTTTTCAATGATATGGATCTTATGTTATCTGAAATAAATTAATTTGAATTTGAAAAATATAAAAGCAGAAGGTTAATTTCTAAAGTTCGCGATCCTTATCGTATATGTAAGGTTCTCGATAACGATAGATATGTAGTCGAAGATACACCTATATCACGCAAGGGTAGACGTTTTATTGGTATATTTTCCGTTGATAAAATTCATCCTTGGTTGGTTTATCAACGAAACTATGAGTCTGATACTCAAAGTTCAAATAGTAATACCGATGAATGAATAAGTATATGATTACCAATAATTTGTTATTATTAGTGTTGCATGGATCATTTTCTTCCTTTATGTAATGATTGGAAATAAATAATATTTTTTGATTTAGTTAGTTACTATTTAAATAATTTTAGTTGTTAAAAACAATACTAGTCATAGTACATTATATTAATGTCATCATTTATTAGGAAAATGAATATTGAAGACATGAATGGGGCTTCAGTATTCTTTACTTATTTCTTGCCTGTTGAGAACATGAAGGGGTCTCATGCAGGTGAATATTGAAGACATGAATGGGGCTTCAGTATTCTTTACTTATTTCTTGCCTGTTGAAAACATGAAGGGGTCTCATGCAGGTGAATATTGAAGACATGAATGGGGCTTCAGTACTCTTTACTTTTTTTACCTGTTGAGAACATGAAGGGGTCTCATGAAGGTGAATATTGGAGACATGAATGGGGCTGCAGTACTCTTTACTTATTTCTTGCCTGTTGAGAACATGAAGGGGTCTCATGCAGGTGAATATTGAAGACATGAATGGGGCTTCAGTATTCTTTACTTACTTCTTGCCTGTTGAGAACATGAAGGGATCTCATGCAGGTGAATATTGAAGACATAAATGGGGCTTGAGTATTCTTTACTTACTTCTTGCCTGTTGAGAACATGAAGGGATCTCATGCAGGTGAATATTGAAGACATGAATGGGGTTCAGTATTCTTTACTTCTTTCTTACCTGTTGAGAACATGAAGGGGTCTCATGCAGGTGAATATTGAAGACATAAATGGGGCTTGAGTATTCTTTACTTACTTCTTGCCTGTTGAGAACATGAAGGGATCTCATGCAGGTGAATATTGAAGACATGAATGGGGTTCAGTATTCTTTACTTCTTTCTTACCTGTTGAGAACATGAAAGGGTCTCATGCAGGTGAATATTGAAGACATGAATTGGGCTTCAATATTCTTTGCGTTGTAATTTCATTAATTTAAAATAAACTGTAATATTACAAATAACATTAACTTAATATGATAATACATTTTATACTTTCCTTTTACGGGACGTGAAAATGTCAGGAAAGGCCGATTGTTAGCAATTAAGTATAAAGAACAATTAAGTATAATATAGTGAATGACCCTAATTTTAATGTAGTTATCTCTTGAAATATACATCTAACTTTAATAAATCTAAATCGGATTTCCGCTTTTGTGGCTTTGAATTTGCGGTAAGATTTTTATTGTAATAGTTTCGGATTTGACTCCTAACAAAAGAAGGATAAAAAAATGGTTCATTCAGTTCAGTTCTAAGGTATTTAGACTTAAGAGACTTGACTGTTTTTGTGTAAAGATATAGTGAAGGTACTAATTAATAGTGATTATTTGTACGATAAATAAATTGTGAGTTATAAACGGATGAAATAAAAGTGATATGCTGTAACATAAATTGTATTATTTGCTATCACTTATCATTAAGGACGCGTTTGCAAAATTGATAGGTATAGAATCGAACTACTACATTGACACGGGTCACACACACGCACTGTTAGCAGCGGGAATCGTAATGAACTAAAATATTTTGATACTTTGAAAGATTGATTTTTTTTCTCATTTCTTATACCTACCAAAATATACTTACATACGAAATTCGAATACCTATCTATGTGATCAGAAAGTGTACTTCGGTGAGTGCTGCTGGAACTCCTGGACGAGTAGAATAAGGTGTGCCGAGTTTAGGCTCGTTTTGTTAGTAATGATGAGACCTTACCTCCGGACTTGATGAAGATACCTGATGGTGTACTTCAGTGACTGCTGCTGGAACTCCTGGACGAGTAGAACTAGGTGTGCCGAGTTTGGGCTTGACTTGCTACTTATAATGAGACCTTACCTCTAAGCTTGATGGAGAGACCTGATGGTGTACTTCAGTGACTGCTGCTCAGTAACTCCTCGACGAGTAGAACTAGGTGTGCCAAGTTTGGGCTGGATTTGCTAGTTATGATGAGACCTTACCTCTGGACTTGATGAAGTGACCTGAAGGTATACATAAGTGACTGCTGCTCTGTAACTCCTCGACGAGTAGAACTAAGTGTTCCAAGTTTGGGCTCGATTTGCTAGTTATGATGAGACTTTACCTCCAGGCTTGATGGAGAGACCTGATGGTGTACTTCGGTGACTGCTTCTGGAACTCCTCGACGAGTAGAACTAAGTGTGCCGAGTTTGTGCTTGTTTTGTTAATAATGATGAGGCCTTACCTCCGGACTTGATGGAGAGACCTGATGGTGTGCTTCAGTGACTGCTACTATGTAACTCCTCTACGAGCAGAACTAGGTGTGCCAAGTTTGGGCTCAACTTGCTAGTTATGATGAGACCTTACCTCCAGGCTTGATGGGGAGACCTGATGGTGTACTTCAGTGACTGCTGCTCTGTAACTTCTCGACGAGTAGAACTAGGTGTGCCGAGTTTGTGCTTGTTTTGTTGCTATACGTGGTAGAGCCATGCTGCAGCTGTATTAGTGGTATAGTTGTAGCACGAATGGGTCGGCTCGACTGGAGAAGGACCACGCTCTCACAGAAAACCAGCGTAAAATAGCAGCTTAGCGCTGCTGTGTTTCGTATGGTGAGTGTAGAGAACCGGATACCCTTTTTACTGGCAAAGAGGCATTCCATCTTAGTCCTCATGGGTGACAACGCATTTGCATCTTGAGTCTTTATTTAGGATAGATGTAGATCTATGTATGTAGTCTATGGGTCGCAGTGGCCACTTACCATCAGGTGGACTGTGTGCTCGTTTGTCACCCTATCCTATAAAAAAAATAAAAATAAAAATATTGATAGACATTTACCAAAAGTCTTATATCTCGGCATCTAAAACAATAATTGAGTTATGAAAGTTATACAATATACACTTTACTACAAAAGATAAGAGGCATAACTAATAGAAGCATTCACCGAAGTACACCTTCAGGTCTTTCCATCAAACCCCGAGGTATGGTCTCATCATAACAAAACAAGCCCAAACTCGACACACTTAGTTCTACTCGTCCCGGAGTTCCAGGAGCATTCACTGATGCACACCATCAGGTCACTCCATCAAGCCCGGAGGTTAGATCTCATCATAACTAACAAAACGAGTCCGAATTCGGCACACTTAGTTCTACTCGTCCAGGAGTTGCAGTAACAGTTACCGAAGTACAATTTCAGGTCACTCAATTAAGTTCAAAGGTAAGGTCTGACCATAGCGAACAAAATGAACCCAAACTCGGCACACCTAGTTCTACTCGTCCAGGTGTTCCCGTAGCAGTCACTGATGTACACCTTCAGGTCACTCCATCAAGTCCGGAAGTAAGGTCACATCATAACTAACAAAATGAGCCCAAACTCGGCACACCTAGTTGTACTCGTCCAGGTGTTCCAGTAGTAGTCACCGAAATACACCATCGGGTTTCTCCATCAAGCCCTCCAGGCTTGATGGATGGATGGGCTCGTTTTGTTAGATATGATAAGACCTTACCTCCGGACTCGGTGGAGTGACCTGAAGGTGTACTTCAGTGACTGCTACTCTGTAACTCCTCGATGAGTAGAACTAGGTGTATCAAGGTTGGGCTCGACTTGATAGTTATAATGAGACCTTACCTCTGGACTTGATGGAGTGACCTGAAGGTATACATCAGTGACTGCTGCTCTGTAACTCCTCGACCATTTCTCCATCAAGCCTGGAGGTAAGGTCTCATCATAACTATCGAGTCAAGCCCAAACTTGGCACTCCTAGTTCTACTCGTCGAGGAGTTACAGAGTAGCAATCACTGAAGTACACCTTCAGGTCACTCCACCGAGTCCGGAGGTAACGTTTTATCATAACTAACAAAACTAGCCCAAATTCGACAGCTGGTTCTACTCATCCAGGAGTTCCAGTAGCAGTAACCGATGTGCACCTTCAGGTCACTCCATCAGGTCCGGAGGCAACGTCTCATCATAACTAACAAAACGAACCCAAATTCGACACACTTAGTTCTACTCGTCCTGGAGTTCCAGTAGCAGTCACTGATGTACACCTTCAGGTCACTTCATCAAGTCCCGAGGTAAGGTCGCATCATAACTAACAAAATGAGTCCAAACTCGGCACACCTAGTTCTACTCGTCCAGGTGTTCCCGTAGTAGTCACGGAAGTACACCATCAGGTTTCTCCATCAAGCCCGGAGGTTAGATCTCATCTTAATTAACAAAACAAGCCCAAACTCGGCACACTTAGTACTACTCGTCCAGGAGTTCCAGTGGCAGTCACTGATGTACACCATTAGGTCACTCGATCAAGCCTGGAGGTAAGGTCTTATCATAACTAACAAAACAAGCCCAAACTCGACACATGTAGTTCTACTCGTCGCGGAGTTCCAGTAGCATCGCCGAAGTTCACCTTCAGGTCACACCAGTCCAAGATGAATAGGTATTTCTTGATAATCATCATTACAAGTCCATTGCTGAACATAGGCCTCCGCCAAGGAATGCTACAAAGCACGGTCCTGAGCCACCTGCATCCATCGACTTCCTGCATGTCTCACCAGGTCGTCATTCCATCTTGTGGGGGGACGCCCTACACTTCGCCTTTATTTATTTATATGTAAAATACACTTTTAGCGAGACAAAATATTATAATAAAAAAAAACATACAGTCGAATTGAGTACGGTCTCCTTTTTGGAAGTCGGCAGAAAAATGATATACAATATTATTTTACCTTGTCAAGTACCTATGTATCAAATTCCAATATTTTGTGTATGTACAGCGATCTTTATTCATAGAGGGCTCATATTGAAGAGCCCCTGCAATCAGGCAATACACTATCATTCACGACGGCGGCCGAGCGCGAACCAGGCCGTGTCAACTTCCTAATAGCAGATTGGTACCGAGAGATGACCTTGGGGGGCTTTAAGGAAGCGAGATGGAATAATATCTATCTCCCTCGCACTTTATGTTATCTTGCCATGAAAGAAATATTATTTTAAAAGACACATCATTTTTATCATTTTTTTTATTTAATAATTATAATACTTTATTATATAACTAATATATTTCGTTAAACATATATTTATTACGACTTTATTGAAGTAACAAAGTGTATGAATATGAAACTGCATACTATAATAAAAAGGCAAGTTATGGCAACAACAAATAAACAAAATTACAAAATACAAATGGCAGATCCCATGCGCTTGCGGTTGTGTTCTTGTTTATTTGTGTTGCAAATTAAGTTTATATTTTGATATTAACTTATTTCTTACATTACTAACGTTGAGTTGAATATCCCGTTCCTCCGTTTTAGTGTTTACAGTGAGAAAGAGACTCAAAAACAAGTGATGTGCATTGTGCTAAAGAGACAGAGACTCAATTTTATCTTTCATCATGAAAGAAAACGAAAGGAAATGTTACAAGTGTGGATGTTCGCCTGCTCATGATCGTAACATCACCATGCATCGTTTTCCTAAGAGGACCTGGGAGAACAAATAGCTTACGGTACGTATACTAAATAGCTTTTTGATTACTGATTAAAACAGTTTTTAAATGTTTAAATTTGAACCACTGAATTAATAAAGTAACAGAAATAAAAATTATTATGGGCCGCATCGGCTAATAAAACATAAGATACATATTAAGCGATTTAAAAACGTGTGCAAATAAATCTGAAAATTAAAGAGAAAGTATGCAGAACAGCATGAGGTGTATCACATAGAAATCATAACATAATAAAGTAGTTATAGATGTATTGGTACACATAGAAATAACTTGTGGAATATAAAAAAAGTTCGCTAATAAATAGTCTTTTGTCAATCTGCCGCCGTATAGCGCCGGCGTTTGTTTCCTTTTGAAAACACTTTCTTTTTATAGGAGAGGGGGCAAACGCGCATGCGGCTCACCTGATGGTAAGTGACTACCGCCGCCCATGAACAACTGCAACACCAGGGAGGGAATTGCAGATGCGTTGCCGGCCTTTTAAAAAAGAGTACGCTCTTTTCTTGAAGGTCTCTAAGTCGTATCGGTCCGAAAAAATCGATGATGGTAATCGATTCCACAAGGAAGTCGTGCGAGGAAGAAAACATCTTCTAAATCGCACAGTGGTGGACCGATAATCATCCAGATGGTGTGGATGGTATCGGGAGTTCTGCCGCGATGTACGTTCGTGAAATATGGCGACTGGAATTAATCCGAACAATTCCTCCGAGCACTCCCCGTGGTAGATGCCAAAGAAAATGCACACTTGTTTTGCTATTCCTACTAATTAGACGTTTCCGAATCGAGTTTACTTTTACATTTGTATAACATTATATAATATTTAACATTTGTAAATATTAATGAATCATAAACCTTATTTTTTCCAAATTAAGGTTCTTGATTGTTTGATATTTACAAATATTATTATTAGGTGAAAATTTAATTTAATAAAAACCAAGGTTTTTCAGGGTGATTTAGCTGTACCTACTTATATAAATATTTTTTTTATAAAACAATAAATAGTAGAAAAGGTTTGTAACCTCTTCATAAAAAAGTCACTTACTCTCAATTTCAAAGAAAACACGTAAAAAAACACGTAGTTACCCACTAAAAACAAATATCCTTCCATTTGTAAGTTATGTTTGATGTCAAATAAACTTAATTAGGTCTCTGAACAAGTAATAAAAGCATAAAAAAGAACATTACTTTTACACATGGCCGATGGCACAACAGGCGTGTCATGAAACATTTATTCGCCGCCACAGCTAAAAGTTGTCAAAAATCGGTGCCGCAACGAATCGGTTAAAAAGGAACTAGGCTCTCCCATGTACAAATTGTTTATTGTGTGATATGTGATATTTTTTTTGAGTTGTCTTGTGACATACTCGTACTTTAAATCATATTTCTTTTATCCTAATAGTAAGATCTTAAATTATGTGTTGTTTACAGGGAAACTCCAGAGGCCGTCACTACAGCTAATGTTATTGCAAATATGGACAAGCTGTTTGATTGTGTCAACGATGCACACCAGACCTAAGAAGGGGGAAACCAATTTCGACAAACATGACAAATAATACTAATGTAAAAAAGCTGTTGACTAGACGCTATGTGAGTGTCAGTGAAACTCAGTGTTCTAATATCTCATTAGATATTAGAACACTGAGTTTCACTGTCTTATCATTAGACATCAACATCATCAACATCATTACAGCATCTTACAAGTTCACTTCTGAACATAAACCTCCCGCAATGAATTCATCCATCGAATTTTCGCATGTCTAACCAGGTTGTCTAGTTGGTGGCTGTCATACACTAAACTTACGGAAACGAGTCGTCCACTCGAGAACCTTTCTTCTTCAGCCGTTGTTGGTCTTTAGAGCTATACGGCTGACCCATTAACGGCTTACTGATCCGTTGGGCAACGTCGGTTACTCTGGATCTATTGTATTGCATTATTTAGTAAAAAGTTTTACTTAAAGCATTAGGTTAATGCACGTACATATTTTTGTTTCAGATTAACATATTGGTCATCAAAAATTGTACCGTGATTGCACTTACAATGTAAATAAACGTCTACAAAACTAACTGTGCGTGTTTTATTAAAATTTTTACTATATTCTATATACCTTTATACATATGTATAAATAAATTGAAGTGTCCGACCATAATACTCAAATTACTGTCTTTTATCGAACTCAAAGGGTTATTGTCGTGCAATTAAAGCCGAACGTCTACCGCAAACCAAAATTAGTTTTACTTAGTTTGCATAACTGAGCCAGTTTTTCATACATGTGCGTCCACCGCAAATTATGCCAGCTAAACTAGGTAAAATAGTCAAACTAAGTGAAACTTAGTTCTGTAGGCCGATCCGAAACTACGCGAACTAAGCTATGCGCCTCTCACCCCCTTACCTTACCCCTCTGGCGCCTTTCGCTTAGTGTTGTTTGTTTTGTTTAGTGTGTGATAATGCACACTGCACAGGCAGTGAAACACGTATTTGCAGCATGGAGCTACATATTTATTGAATACGTCAAACGTAATAACCCCTATTGTATAATCTATACAAATAAATAAAATTGAAATATCTGTTTGTAATGTCAACATTACAACTTTTTACTAAATTCATATGGAAGTATATACGGCTATGTATTATAACAGAAATACAATTATTCAGTTTGTTCCGACTAATCTCTGAAACGGCTGGACCGATTTTGACGGGACTTTCACTGGCAGATGTCATAAGGAGTAACTTAACCTACTTTTATTTTAGAGAAAGAATTAGGGTTCCGCGCAAAAAATTAAAACCCCAAATAACATGCGGGCGAAGTCACGGGGAACAGCTAGTTCGGAAATAAAAGAGTACTTGCGTTTTTTCTTTATGAAATGAGCTATAATCAATCTTCTTTTCCTATTCTCTTGTTCTTGCATTAATTCCAATCAACTCAACATACCAGCACAAACTGGCCATCACTAACGTAGTTTTAGCTTATTTTTCGGTGGACGTGCAATGATTTTCCAGGTTAGCTTAGCTTAGTTCACTGAGCCTAGTTTTCACATAGTTTAGTTCGTGGTGGACGTTCAGGTTAAGATTGTCAATTGAAAAAAATGAGCATTCATTTGTAAAACTTTTCTAAGCATGTATAGCTATTTATAAAAATTATGCTGAAACTTCGCGAACAGATAAAAGCAATGCTAGGAGTGATATGAAAATTAGATAATATATAATGCAATTTCGACTCCGTAATTTCCCTCCACGATTCGTCGATGGTAGCATTTCCCCAAACCGTGATGATAAAAGCTCATACAGATTCAACATACAGCAGACAACATACATACAGATACAAACTCACTCAACGGTGGCCGATTCCTGCTATTGCTGACCGATGAAAGATTTTATTATTACAAGTACATAAATAACAATTAGCCCAGTATGTATTTTTATACGCGGTAGAGGCATGCTGCAGCTATATTAGTAACACGAATGGATCTGCTCGACTGGGGAAGGACCACGCTCTCACAGAATACCAGCGTAAAATAGCAGCTTAACACCGCTGTGTTGCGTATGGTGAGTGTAGAGAAACAGAGACCCTTTTTACTGGGAAAGCAGCATTCCATCTTAGTCCTCCCGGGTGACAACGCATCTGCATTTTGATTATTTAAATGCAGATGTCTATGGGTCACTGCAAGCACTTACCATCAGGTAGACTGTGTGCTCGTTTGTCACTCTATCCTATAAAGAAATAGTATATATATATATGGACAAGTAACTCTAGTCACTGAATGCTTGTTCGTCGAAATCGAAAAATTATTATTTGATTGACGATCGCAGCATTAAATATCCAGTACCATATCTCTCGCTTTCTGGTACTGGCTGCCCGTCGCCGGTTTCGGTATTTTATGTCCGGCGGAAAAGATATACGCGAGTATAGGGACGAGAAAATGGGTTGAATGAATCCCTTTAAGTCGCCAGCGTGTGGTGGGAAACGAATTAATTATATAAATTACTAGCTAATTCGGTTCAACGAATGCAGTCTCGGGCACAGGCACACAAAAAAATCGTACTAGTAGTTCATTAAAAACAATCATTAAAACATTTAACATAAAATAAATTCACTTAAATAGCTCGGAGCTGTTGAATTATAGGAATAAACAGTATATTTTAAAGAACACAATGGATCATTTTTTACTATGTAGTGCCGATTATTGTAAAAAGTAGTCAGTCAATGCTATTACCACGATTTAATATCAAATTATGAATATTTGCTAGTTTCATTCTCGACGAGCATTAAGCACTAATTCTTTTAAATTTCTCTGCGCTATTTTACCCCACGAGGTCATTGGTAATTTATCCACGAACACGACACCACCACGTCACTCCTTATTCTTTGACAATTGGTCTGAAAATAAATTATTAATTTCCCTAAGAAATGTTAAAACTATTAGTAGGCCTGAAAGTAACACCACAATTCAAGCAAGCACTTTTGACAACAGACGGCAAAAAGTCTTTAAGCCGATACCAGGTAGTTCTGGTATTAAAACTGAACCAAAATGTTATAACTGTGGTGAGGAAGGACACCCATATTTTAAGTGTAAACATACTATTAATAGGTGTAACACTTATCATAAGATAGGTCATTTAACTGATAGTTTTATGAAACATGGGTCGGTAGACAGCAAGACTGTTTTAGTTATATCCAAGTATATAGTATAGTGAAGTCGAAATTGAATTGGATCTTGTTAAAGCTACGATACAAGTTCTTATTGTGGCAGATGAGTTACTAAGAGTTCCGTTATTGCTGGGACAAACGTATACTTAACAAGATCACATAGTTGTTTATAAAAATAAGGATAGCTTAAAAATAATTTCAAGAGATTTACAAAAAAAAAACTAAGGTTTTGCTGTACGTCGCTGAATCTACATCAGTTGCTTTTGGTTATAATGAAATATATGTTTACTCATCTCCAAATTATAAGGGTCAGTTATTTATAGAAGCTAGTAGTTGCCAATTACCTAAAGGTGAATATGAAGTTATTCAGAGTGTCATACAGCTAAACAATGGTCAGGGACGAGTAGTGTTTAAATGTGTGTCTTCAACTCTATATTCTTTAACAAAAGATATGCTACTGGTTTGAGCTCTACCCTTAGAAAACGTTCAGAATATTTTGTAAATAAAATTAAACATAACCTTACTCTTCTTGTTACATTGTCAAATTTCAATTTTAAATATAGATAAAGACTTGGGCCATAGTGATAAAGTTAAATTACTAAATCTTCTAAACGAATTCAGGCAATGCTTTGCTTTTGCAATAAATGAAATTGGGGTTCAAAAAACAAAAAAAAAATCAAGGTCCAGAAATGAATATTAAATTAAATGACAATAATCCCGTAGTATATAGACCGTACCATTTGTGTCAACCAGAACGCGAGCGTGTTAGAGCTGTGGTAGAAGAACTAGAAAACTGGAACTATCAGCGAGTCTACGTCAGAATACGCGTCACATATTATACTTATTAAGAAAAAAAACAGGAGATTATCGTCTTTGTATAGATTTTCGGGCATTAAAGAAAAAAACTGTAAAGGAACATTACCCTTTACCGCGAATTGATGATCAATTAGATATTTTATCTGGAATTAAATATTACACTTCTTTAGATCTTGCATCTGGCTATTATCAGGTACCTATGTCTGAATCTTCAAAACATCTCACAGCTTTTATTACTTCTGATGGACACTATGAGTTTCATAGCATGCTATTTGGGCTAGCTAACGCCCCTTCTAGCTTCCAAAGAACTATTAACAAGATTTTGGGCAATGCAAGATTTAAAGAAGCTTTTGCGTATATGGATGACTTGATAATTTCATCAAAAACAATTGAGGAAGAGTTTCAAAAACTACGTGATACTTTGATATTGTTCAAAAGGGCAGGCTTAACTTTAAAATTGGATAAATATCAATTCTTCAAGTAAAATGTCGAGTAGTTGGGATTTGAAATAAATAAAGATGGCGTGCGACCTGGAAAGAAAAAAATAGAAGCCGTTGAAAAGTTTCCTGAACCCGCTAACCAACACAATGTTAGACAATTACTGGGATTGGCTAGCTTTTTTCATATATTCATAAAAGGATTTTCTACTATCACAAGACCATTAACACAACTCTTGAAAAAGGATTCTAAGTGGAGATGGGGTATAGAAGAAACTAAAGCATTTTTATCTTTAAAAGAAGAATTAGTTAAACGCCCCGTCCTTGCTTTTATAACCAGTCATATGAAACACAAGTTCACACTGACGCTTTTAAGGTCGGTATTGGAGGCATTTTGTTGCAGAGACGCAACAAGGAATCTCCTTTTAATGCTGTAGCTTATTACAGTAGACAGACTCCACTTGAGGAGAGTCGTCTTACAGCTTACGACTTGGAAACGTTAGCAGTTGTTACATCATTGCAGCGGTTTCGTGTATATTTATTAGGTACGAGTATATGTTTCACAATAGTTACTGATTGTAATTCTTTAAGAGCAACGTTTGAAAAACGTGATATGTTGCCTAGAGTTGCTCGATAGTGGAATATAATGCAAGAGTATGGATTTTAACACAATATATAGACCAGGTCTGCCCATGTCACACGTCGATGCTCTTAGTCGTAATCCGGTTAAGTATAACGAAAATTTCGTTGATGTTTGTACAATTGATTTGAACTGGATTTCTACTGTACAGCAGAGCGATTCAGAACTACAACGAATTGTAAATATATTACAGGATCCCAATACAAATAATATTTTAGAAATAAAAAACAACTTTGTAGTAAAAAGAGGTCTGCTGTATAGAAAAACGCAAGATGGCGATCGCTGGGTTGTACCAAAGGGAGTACAATGGCAAGTATTAAAGGCTAATCTTGATGATATTGGTCATTTTAGTGTTGATAAAACTTACGATAAGATCAAGTGTCAATACTGGTTTGCTAAAATGCGGAGATTTGTAAAAAAGTATGTGAATTCTTGTCTAGATGTGCTCACAGCAAAATTCCAGCTGGCAAGAAAGCTGGGAAATTGCATTCAATACCAAAAAGGGCCCTTTGTGCGCATTAAAAGAAAAACTTTTATTTGTGTCTAATAATAGATGCATTCACTAAATTTATTATCCTAATACCAGTAAAAAGCATGAAAACAATTCATACCAACAGAGCAATAAAACATTATTTTCACACTTTTAGCGTTCCGAGAAGACTTATTTCTGATAGAGGAACCTCATTTACATCTAAACGGATCAATGAATATTTAGACTCGTTCGGTGTTAAGCACGTGCTGAATGCTGTTGCCACTCCTCGTGCTAATGGGCAAATAGAACGGTATAACCGCACAGTATTAGCTTCTTTAACAGCGTCATATTTTGGAAAGCCTGAACATTTATGGGGCGAATGTGTAAGTGACAGTCAGTGGGGATTAAATAATACAATAAATAAAACAATTGGTAAAACTCCTTCAGAAGCTTTATTTGGTATTAAAACAATAGGAACCAATGATTCTTTGGTGCAGATTAATGTCTTAAGTGATTCCGATAATGAAAATGCACAAAATACTAATAATATTGACAGTATTAGGAACGAAATATCGCAACGAATTAAAATTGACCAAACAAAACAAAAGGAGCGTTTTGATAAGAAGCGGGATATCTTAAAGTTCGTTGTAGGTGATTTGGTTAGAATAGAGAGAGAGATTCCTTCAACAGGTAAAATGTCAGTCGCGTGCGCGCGCTCGTACGAGTTGGCTGTGTTGCCTTTTACGTTGCGTTAACGAGCGCTTTTCAATAAATATGACCAATTTTGTGAAGTGCAATATATGTAACATCGTTATCGACGAGATGTTATCAGATATATAAAATAAAGTATCGATCGCAGACGAGGAAACTCTAGTGCGTATTTGTACGTCGACATTCACTTGTGAAGATATTATGAACTCCAAGACACTTCTGTTTGAGTCTATCCCAACGGACAAAAGAAAAATATTACGAAAGAATAAAGGGAAAGAAGAGCGTGACGTAGCAGATATTATAAACTTATTTAAAACTACGGAGCCTGACATTATACCAGTTTTTGTGGCAAGACAATTGGATAAATTACCACCAATTTTGTGGGATCATTTGGATTGCTCTAAACTGTTGAAGGACATGATAACGATGAAGACTGAGATCGAAGGCATAAAGTCAACTTATGCTACGATGGAGTGTGTAAACGAATTAAGAACGAAAGTTTATCGGCTAAAAACCGATTCCCTACCACCATCGGCTTTAAAAATGAAGATGAATCGAGGTGCGTGGCTAAACAGTGGCCCGATGGGACTCTCACAGGATTATGTGTTGAGCAATGAGAAAAGTACTAAAAACATAAATGAATCGTTGAACATGAAATCGCCTTTGACGCCATCTGAAAAATTGAGGGTAAAACGAGATGAGCCAACGAAAAATATAATAAACGACCGGCAAAGGTCGTCGGTTGAACGGGTTCAGGCAAGCGCAAGTGCAGGCAGCAGCGAGGGAAGAGTATGACCAAACGTGAGTCAGAAAGCGAGCGCTCAAACCGTTTCGATGGTGACGTCAGACGAATTGAGCACGACTCCACAGTTAGCAGATTAGCTGACCACTACTGAAAAGGCGTGCGATAGAGGCGTGTTTAGAAATGTGTGGATCGGAACGCTCGCAAAATATTAACAGCGAAGACTGGCAAAAAGTGGTAAATCGTAAAAAACAAAACAAATATTGTAACGTGGGAAAGTCGGGAATAGCACGGGACTTAGAACGCACCTTCAGAACTGCCAATAAGAAAATTCCTATGTTTATTACGAATGTGCATACCTCAGCAACAGAAAAAGACATAACTAACTATATTTATAATAAGACAGAGGAAATAGTGACTCTAGAGAAAATAAATATGAAAGTGGAACGAGGACACAAAGCATATAAATTTTTATATCTGAGTCTAATTTATCGAGATACATGGACGAAACGCTATGGCCCGAAGGTGTAATTTTCCGACGTTTTGTAAACTTTAAATACAGAAAAACGAACGTTGCAAGTTCTGCCAACGTAGACGGTTCAATCAAACGAAAACATGGATAGTTCCCCATTTAGACTTGCCACTTTTAACTGTAAAAATATAAAAAGATCAATAGGCGATGTCCGATTACTATGCCGTTCGTGTGATGTGGTGTTTCTTCAGGAAACATGGCTAATGTCGCACGACATACCCTACATCGGTACCATTGACAGCGGTTTCGGATACACGGCGACATCAGCGATGGATACGTCTACGGGCATCCTTAGAGGACGTCCGTATGGGGGAACGGCAGTGTTGTGGAGATATAGTGCGTTTCAGCAAGTGTCGGTATTACAGTGCAATAATAGCCGTATTTGTGGTATAAAAATTATAACATGTGATAGACCTATCATTGTAATGAGTTTCTATATGCCAACAAATTCGGTAGATAATTTACCAGAGTTTATAGACTGTTTAAGTGCGGTGAGTGCGATTGTTGACGAATACGGAATTGACGCCGTATTTATTTTGGGAGACTTTAATGCGGACGCGGGTGAGTTGTTTCACAATGAACTTATTAATATGTGTAATGAACAACTATGGTCATGTGTAGATAAAGAGATATTAGGGTTACACTCGGGCACTTTTACTTTTATTAGTGATGTGTTCGGGACCTGCAGTTGGCTGGATCACTGTACTACACAGTCGGCTAAGCAGTCTGTAATTAATGTCAATGTAATATATGACACTCAATGGTCGGACCACTTCCCGCTGATTATACATTGCGACTTAAAATTACTAACCCCTAAAATATTGCCCAAAATTATTAATGCTAATAACGATGTATTATGGGGTGAAAGAAGTGCTGAACAAATTTCTATGTATACCAGTGAGTGTCATAAAAGACTGAGATTGATTGACTTTCCTTCGGATTGTGTGAGCTGTGCTGATCGTGCTTGTAATGACCGTGGCCACTGGCATACTCTAGATGCACTTTACAACGACATTGTGACCGCCCTTCGTGACGCAGCGGTGGCAAGTCGTAGAAGCAGGAGAGGAGGGGGTTGGAACAAACACGTTAGCGCGGCTCATGGGGAGGCTAGGTAAAAGTTCCATGAATGGGTGATGTGCGGAAAGCCAAAGTCGGGTCCTGTTTACCAAGAAATGTGTGAAAGCAGACGAATTTTCAAATCCAGATAAAAGTGGTGCCAAAACCACTAAGAACAAATAAAAATGGACTCTCTTGCGGAAAAACATTCAAAGGGGAACTTTAAGGGTTTCTGGAAACATACTGGTAAAATTAATGTACGACCTGGCCTTCCTGTAAGCGTTGACGGCGTAAACGACTCCAAGGACATTGCAAATGTCTTTAGGGATATTTTTTCTATTAAATCGCCACTGGGCCCGGCTGGGGAGGTGCTTAATAGTAACATGAGTAGTCAAGTGGTAACGACCGCGTTTCTTGCGAAAGATATTTCAAAAGCCATAAAAAGTATATTAAGAGGGAAGTCACCGGGGCATGACGGTCTTAGTATTGAGCACCTGCAGTACGTCGGGCCACATGTCACGAGGGTATTGGCAATGTTCTATTCGCTATGCGTGAGCCATTCTTACTTACCAGCCGATTTTATGAGGACAGTTGTAGTACCTGTAGTGAAAAACAAAACTGGTGATCTTACCGACAAAAGTAACTACAGGCCTATCTCCCTTGCCACTGTCATAGCAAAAGTTTTTGACGGTTTGCTTAATGCACAGTTAAACAAATACGTAAAGCTGAATGATAACCAGTTCGGGTTTCGACCGCAGCTGTCGTCAGAAAGTGCAATATTGTGTTTTAAGCATAACGTTAAATACTATACAAACCGCAAGACGCCCGTATACGCCTGTTTCCTGGACTTGTCTAGGGCTTTTGATTTAGTTCGATACGACCGCTTATGGGAAAAACTGAAAAGTATCAACTTACCCGAGGAACTCATCAACGTGTTCCAGTACTGGTATTCACACCAGTCTAACATCGTGCGTTGGGCGGGTGCAGTGTCGGATCGGAATCAGCTCGAATGTGGAGTCAGGCAAGGCGGATTAACATCTCCGACACTTTTCAATTTATATATGAACGATTTGATCGACGCTCTCAGCAGCCAGCGCGTCGGCTGCCCTATTGTAGGCGTCTGTGTTAACAATCTGAGTTACGCTGACGACATGGTTTTGCTGAGTGCGTCGATCTGTGACGTCGCATTTGTGAAGAGTATTCGAGTGGACACGGTCTAAAGTACAATGTAAAGAAAAGTAAATGTATGATCTTTAAGGCAGGTACCAAGTGTCCCCAGGATTTACCGCCAGTATTATTGAATAGTGTGCCCCTAGAGGTTGTCAATCAATTTAAGTACCTGGGACATCTAATCACTAAGGACCTCAAGGACAATGCGGACGTTGGGCGGGAGCGGAGAGCGTTGTCTATTAGAGCTAACATGCGCGATGCTCACAGGAGGTAAAAATTACACAATTTAGAGCTTATTGTACATCACTCTATACATCCAGCCTGTGGGCAGACTATAATAAGCGAAGTTACAATGATCTCCGCATCCTGTACAATGATGCTTTTAGGGTGATCTTGGGGCTGCCCCGCTTCTGCAGTGCATCTGGCATGTTTTCGGAGGCGCGCACTGCCTGCTTTCATGCGACCATGCGTAAGCGGTGTGCGTCACTGGTGCGCAGAGTGCGGGCAAGCTCCAATATTATCCTGAAAATGATAGGTGACAGATTGGACTGTCCTCCCCTCCGGCATTGCTGCGACAGACATGTCCCAGTAATTGTGAGAGCGAGAGGGTATTATTAATAATTATGTGTAATTTGTATTCTGATTCTAATGTATTTTATTTGTATTTCAATGTATTTTAATTGTATTTTAATGTATTTTAATGACATATTATTATTTTTATTATCAATTATTCAATGTTTTTCAATGATATGGATCTTATGTTATCTGAAATAAATTAATTTGAATTTGAAAAAAATAAAAGCAGAAAGTTAATTTCTAAAGTTCGCGGTCCTTATCGTATATGTAAGGTTCTCGATAACGATAGATATGTAGTCGAAGATACACCTATATCACGCAAGGGTAAACGTTTTAGTGGTATATTTTCCGTTGATAAAATTCATCCTTGGTTGGTTTATCAACGAAACTATGCGTCTGATACTCAAAGTTCAAATAGTAATACCGATGAATTAATAAGTATATGATTACAAATAATTTGTTATTATTAGTGTCGCAAGGATCATTTTCTTCCTTTATGTAATGATTAGAAATAAATAATATTTTTTGATTTAGTTAGTTACTATTTAAATAATTTTAATTGTTAAAAACAATACTGATATTTGTTTAAAATTATTTTTGTTTATCATAGTACATTATATTAATGTCATCATTTATTAGGAAAATGAATATTGAAGACATGAATGGGGCTTCAGTATTCTTTACTTATTTCTTGCCTGTTGAGAACATGAAGGGGTCTCATGCAGGTGAATATTGAAGACATGAATGGGGCTTCAGCATTCTTTACTTATTTCTTGCCTGTTGAGAACATGAAGGGGTCTCATGCAGGTGAATATTGAAGACATGAATGGGGCTTCAGTACTCTTTACTTTTTTTTACCTGTTGAGAACATGAAGGGGTCTCATGCAGGTGAATATTGAAGACATAAATGGGGCTTCAGTATTCTTTACTTACTTCTTGCCTGTTGAGAACATGAAGGGATCTCATGCAGGTGAATATTGAAGACATGAATGGAGCTTCAGTATTCTTTACTTCTTTCTTACCTGTTGAGAACATGAAGGGGTCTCATGCAGGTTAATATTGAAGACATGAATTGGGCTTCAATATTCTTTGCGTTGTAATTTCATTAATTTAAAATAAACTGTAACATTACAAATAATATTAACTTAATATGATAATACATTTTATACTTTCCTTTCACGGGACGTGAAAATGTCAGGAAAGGCCGATTGTTAGCAATTAAGTATAAAGAACAATTAAGCATTATATAGTGAATGACCCTAATTTTAATGTAGTTATCTCTTGAAATATACATCTAACTTTAATAAATCTAAATCGGATTTCCGCTTTTGTGGCTTTGAATTTGCGGTAAGATTTTTATTGTAATAGTTTCGGATTTGACTCCTAACAAAAAAGGATAAAAAATGGCCGTCACGTCCCAGGCTGAGCATTCAGTTCTAAGGTATTTAGACTTAAGAGCCTTGACTGTTTTTGTGTACAGATATAGTGAAGATACTAATTAAAAGTGAATATTTGTACGATAAATAAATTGTGAGTTATAAACGGATGAAATAAAAGTGATATGCTGTAACATAAATTGTATTATTTGCAATCACTTATCATTAAGACTTAAACCATTTTTTGGTTTAGCACTCCCATCGAATACAGTTCGCAATTTATTGGTTTGTTTCTCAGGGCGCAATACTGCATGATGCGGTTATATTTTACGATTTTTTAAGCAATGAAAAAAATATATGTAAAGGTGGGTGTTCACGCGCATAACGCGTGGTAGTTACGATACAGTTTTTAAATAAAAATCTTCGTCTTCATAATATATAAATTATAATATCGTACTTGGATAACAAATTAAATGAAGTGATACAATTCAAGAGAAGACTTCATGTTTTAACATTCACAGAAAAAACATTCTCTTGTTTCTCAATACTCGTGACATCTGTCTATTTTATTTTTTACAATTATTTAAAAAACTAAAATAAAATCATAATATATAAAACTCCACAAACATACTCCGCCCCTCTGGAAGCTTCAGCTTTCAGTCTTCGTATTGGAGATCCAGTAGAGGACACAGGTATTTAATACCACGTTTGATGACTCCGGTGGACGTTAGAACGTCTGCCACACGGTTTATTCCATCTGGTCCGGTTCAAAACTTTATGATACGTCCGAGTTTCCACTGTACTTGAGGAGCGTTGTCATCCTTGAGTAAAATCAATTCTCCAATCCGTAATTCTCGAGCTGGTACTCGCCATTTATGTCGCTGTTGCAATTCAGATATACAGAATGTGGCGTAATGAATGGATAATATGGTCCCTGCGGGTAGAGGACGTTGTGGCGGTTCAGAAAAATATGTTTCATGTTTAGTAAAAGTCCCTCGGTTTTCGAATAATTCGACATTATCGAAAATTCAAAAAAATTACGGCCTATTTTTTGGATAGTATTCCTGGATAGAAGCGCTATCGAATGTAAATTATGATTTTAGGGGAGCAAGCATAGTTTTTTTTAAACAAACATCTAACTCAAATTTCATGATTTGCCTATTTTTATCCTAAGTTTAACCTAACGTGGTGTAAAAGAAACATGGTCACCTGAGTGCCAAATTAAGAAAAAACATGCCTGTTTCATTGAGATTCCGAAATGGTATAACTCACAGTATTTCCAGCATTTAATACAAAATAAATTTCTATTACAATAGTGCTAAAATTTACTTCGTTACTTGAAATTAAGTTAAAAATATTGATTTCATAACTGTAGGATTTAAAATGAAGGAAAACGAGAGAAAATAACAATTTTAAAATATCGTTTTATTAAATTAAATTTTACAAAGGCTGTTCAAATTGGCCACCATGAGATACATGCTCTACACCTTCTAATGAATGATCCCTTTATTCTGTTTGCATGTCTCATTTCAGTAATTTTTTGTGCAGCCATTTGCACACGCTCCCGTAGCTGGTCCACTGAGGTAATAGGATCTTTATAGACCTTCTCTTTGAGGCATCTACAGTAAAAAAAGTCGACGGGGTTAAGGTTCGGTGATCGCGGGGGCCACATAATAGTCCCTAATCGCCCGATCCATCTTCTGGGATACATTTCGTCGAGATAATCTCGAACGCTACGGGCGCGTAATGGACGGGGCAACCATCGTGCTGCAGTCACATTCTCCTTCTCTCTTCTAACGAAACGTTTTCCAATAAAGTGGGGAGATCGTGTCTTAAAATATGCAAATAGCTCTCTGTGGTCAATGTTTCTGGTAATTCGAATGGACCGATGATGTTGCCGTTTAGGATTCCAGTCAAAAGATTTATTTTAAATTGATACTGGGACCCGTCTTCTCTCACTAAATGAGGGTTAGTGAGCTGCCAACTGTGCAGATTGTGCATATTAAAATATCCGTCTTTTTTGCACGTGGACTCGTCGCTCTACAGAATTTTATCGAAGAATTCGGGATCATTGTTCAATTTTCTTAGCATATTTTCGCAGAATTCAACTCTTGCAGGATAGTCTCTAGGCAGCAAACATTGAACGCGCTGATAATGAAATGGGTGTAAATTCTCTCGTTTTAATATCCTATGCACTGTTTTAGCCGATATGCCTGTGTGTCTTGCTATGGTGCGCACAGAGTGGTCAGATCAGCTGCGATTTCATCATGTACATCCTCTTCATTGTGTACTCATGGGCTCCCGGAGCTCGTACCGCCGGTACCAGTTCCAGGTATTCTGCCTTCCATGAATGCATTATTCACGCGAGTAAACACTCGATAATCGGGATGGCGTGCATTAGGGAATCTTTCCCAATACAATGCTGCAGCTCGATTGGCGTTACCATTACACTCGCCGTAGATTAAATGCATTTGGGCATAGTCAAAACTAGTGAATAGCTGAGGCATTGCAGTTAATAGAAAATTCAAATCACGAAGCAAATCAAGTCCGAAGTCACAGCACAAAGTCGTTACACCAAATTAAAAAGTCCAAATCGATAGGCAAAATCAAGTCCAAGATCACAGCACAAATCGATGAATTTCAATCCAAAGCAGGGTAAAGCGATGTTGCACAGGAGTAGTATGATAGCATACTGACTTAAAAAAGCGCTTAGCCCACAAACCACAAATATGAAAAGGATGTCTGTTACACGAGTGGGTCACTAATCGTCTTTCTTTTTCACTCATGGCATGAAAGAGCAGAATAGATGTACCGTCGGTTTATTGTCTCTAGTGTAAGTAATCGATTTATTCCAAGAATTATATTCTCTACCTGGCAGAGGGGTCGTTTCTGCGAATTCAATGGGCCGTTGTTCCAAACAATTTAAAAACAAGGTTTACATTAAACTAAGCCTTTGACTCATTGTAATAGGAATTTATTTTGTATTAAATGCTGGAAATACAGTAAGATATACCATTTTGGAATCTAAATAAAACAGGCATGTTTTTTCTTAATTTGGCACTCAGGTGACCGTATTTTTTTTAACACCACGTTAGGTTAAACTTAGGAAAAAAATTAGCAAACCATGAAATTTGAGTAAAATCTTTGTTTAAAAATAAAACTATGCATGTAACTCAAAAATCATAGTCTACATTCGATAGCGCTTCTATCCAGGAATACTATCCAAAGAACAGATTGAAAAAATTCTTTCATTTGGAGTCTTGCCACGAAAAAGAGTGGAAAAGGCTGTAATCTTTTTGAATTTTCGAAAATGTCGAATTATCTCGAAAACCGAGGGACTTTTACAAAACATGAAACATATTTTTCTGAACCGCCACAATATCCTCTACCCACAGGTACCATATTATCCATTTATTACGTCATATTCTGTATAATCCAGCTTCCATTTATTCCAAAAATGCTGACAGTATTTTTCTAGTTGTTTAAATCTGTTAAGACCGTTGAAATTCGTTGCAGTATGATCAGGTGATGGTATCGTATCTAGAGCACGTCCGATGAGGAAATGACCGGGAGTGAGTGGATGGAAATCATTAGGAGAGGATGACATAGGATATAGAGGGCGACTTTTCAGGATGGATTTAACTTGACTAAATAAAATTGCCAGCTCATCAAAAGTTAAATGTGTAGAACCAAGGGTTCGTTTAATGTGAAATTTAGCAGATTTTACGCCCGCCTCCCATAGACTGCCAAAGTGCGGCGCATAAGCCGGGGAGAAATGAAATTTTATGCTTTCATTCGAAGCAAAATCGGAAATGGAACGTGAATTTGTGTTTAAAAAATTGCCTAGTTCTTTCGAGGCTGCCACAAAATTCGTGCCGTTGTCACAATAGATATCTGACGGCTTTCCTCTGCGAGATATAAACCGATGTAAAGCTAGTACAAACGCGTCTTTGCTGAGATCACTACTATCACTTTGCTTCTAAATGAAGGCATTTATATTTCATACAAATAATAAACATAAATAGCATTTAGTTACGATTTTACAGTCTCTACCTTTACGATTAACCATAGAAAATGGTCCCGCAAAGTCTACACCAGTACTAATAAAAGAAAATCTAGCGTCTACGCGAACGGAAGGTAAGTTTCCCATTTTAGGGGTTACTGGTTTAGCAGCAAATCTACGGCATCTGACACACTGATGTTAGACAGAACGAGCGACATCTCTGCCAGCTACGGGCCACACAGTGCGACGGACGGACGACAGCAGCAGCAGCGGCGCGGCATGCAGCAGGCGCAGGTGCTCACGCTCGAACAACAGCCGAGTGAAGCGATGCTTGCCGTGGACTAAGATAGGATATCGTTTTTCGAACGAGTAGAGATTCCCCGTATAGTGACGGGTACTATATACTATATACTCACTACCCCATATCTTCATGTGGGTGTCGTAAAAGGCGACAGAGGGAACCTGAGACAGAAGATGGGCAGCAGCATCTTTCTGATAACAGCAAAACAACAATAAAAAACTGCGGTTGCCAAACCGCTCGCCAAGCATGGCAACTATGGCAATATACCCCCCCATGAAAATAACGAAGTGACGGCCCACAGTCTCCGGCGGCCCCGCTATTTCTGGCTACGGTGGCGACCATGGTAACGGCGGAGCAGGGGGTGCTAAGAATCTAGGGTGGAGGTTCGGTTGCCACCTAAGACAACTCGACCTGGCAATATACAACGCACGCACCCTGAGGACTGATGAGATGTTCCTGGAGCTGGAAGAAGAGATTGACAAGTTGCGCTGGAATGTCATAGGATTATCAGAAGTCCGAAGATAGGGGGAGGACACAGTATTCCTCGAATCCGGCAATTTGTTCCACCACCGGGAGGGCGACCATCTGTCTCAAGGAGGTGTCGGATTTATCGTCCACAAGTCTCTCGTTAACAACGTTGTAAATATTAGGAGTGTGTCGACGAGGGTTGCGTACCTTATACTCAGAATCACCAAACGGTATTCGCTGAAGGTCATACAGGTTTACGCCCCAACCTCAGCACACCCCGATGAGGAGGTGGAGGAAATGTATGAGAATATCTCTAGATCCATGCATTCCTCCAAAACCCACTATACGGTACTAATGGGAGACTTCAACGCAAAACTAGGCACAAGAGAGAACGGTGAGCTGAAAGTAGTGAAATTCGGAATAAGGCAACGGAACCCAAGGGGCCAGCACCTAGCCGACTTTATGGAGAAAGAGGGACTCTTTATAATGAACTCTTTATAATGAACTCTTTCTTCCAGAAGCAGCCCCACAGGAAGTGGACCTGTTCGAGCCCCGACGGTTCCACAAAAATGAGATTGACTTCATTATGACGACCAGACGACAACTGTTCAGTGATGTCTCCGTGATCGCGTGGGTGAAATGAATGCGACGATATTATAATAATACGATGCGAATGCGAATAATCAGCACACCACATATATTAAATAACCGACTAAATCGACTGGCGAGGCGGCGAAAAACAAGCCGGTTGCCCCAGCGCAGCCGAGGGCTCCCGACGATTGCCGAACGTTCAACAGCTACCCGTGCTGCCACATTAGCCCCCCCCCCCGGAAATCTTTACTGTCGGTAGAAATCCGTAAACATCACTTTTCAGCCAGATTTTGTGGTGTAGGCTGAGCTGGGTTCTTTATGCAGTTCTTCGGAGGGCTCCGTAGAATCGTTGAGAGTATGGGCTGGTTTCAATCTGTCAACAGAGACCGTAATAATTTTACCATTTACGTTAATTTTAAAAGTTTTTTATCGCGTTCGATGACCTTTGGGATGATAACCACGGGATCGGGAACGAGAGCGGGAACGCGACATTGTCAGGAAGGCCACCTAATGAGATAAGTCATTTAAGCGGCGCCTTAATTCTTCAAATTCGTACGAAGTTGACGGTGTGGTTGAAGTGGCGGTGTAGTGTGGCGGTGTGGCTATGTGGTGCACCCGAGGTTGGAGAGTGACTTCGTTGATCTTATCCGCCAATGAAGCTACATCCAATTTCACATCTGTCTGCGTAGCTATGATAGCTTGAATATGACTTGGTAGGCGACTCGTCCATAAAGATCGGATAAATTCTTCTGGGACATCGGTTCCAGTCAAATTGTGCAAATGCCGTAGAAACTGCGAAGGTTTGCGGTCTAATTCCTCGTGTGCCACAAGCTGCCGAACTCTTTGCTCTTGAGAAGCCGATAACCTCGATATAAGCTCCTTTTTTAACTTTTCGTATTTATTCTCAACCGGTGGATTAGTTATGATGTCTTTAACCTCCGATATGTATTTATAGTCCAGATTAGCAATTACATGGTAAAAATTTGTATTGGCCTGCGATATATTTGAAAGCACAAAATTAGCCTTCTAACTGTACAAACCAAAACGCGGGCTCGTCCGGCCAAAATGGAGGTACCTTAATGGCCACTCGACACACTTCTTGTTCGTCACTTGTCGTATTTCCACTCTTTGACATCGCTATAACGGTCTATTTATTTAAACCGTGTTTGGTGACCACGAGTTCCCAAAAAAAAAGTTTTTTTTTTTGAGAACTTGTAGTGTTATACTACTTACATATCATTTTACATTATTTTTCCATTCTGTTTTTGATTTTCTGCATTCACATTTTGCATCACTTTTCACGCTATCAGTTATACTACTAACATATCATTTTACACTTTTTTTCCATTCTGTTTTTGATTTTCTGCATTTATATTTTGCATCACCTTTATTTCCATAGGATCCTGTAACGTTTTTACACAATAACAAATCATTTTCACTTCGTATCTTCACACTATGAGCACCTTTTAAAATCGCTGTCAATGGAGTCTTACCTTTTTCGGTCTTTTATTGAGTTCTCAGTAACTCTACAATTTAAGGCTTCGTGCGCGTTGCCGCGCATTAGTTTTTCCTATATGAATTATATCTTATTTCTTACTTAAATGTAATGATTTTTCAATTATATTCCTAAAAACCAAAAATTTTATATTTGACAGCCATTGTTTATATGGTTGTTATGGTAACTTTTATTCAAATTCGTCACTGGTGTGTTGTTTCTAATTTAATATTTTCACATAAATACTCTATGGCTATAGGTCATTTACAATAAATTTCCTTTTAATTTAAATAATTTCTCGTTCTCTCTGAAAAGGTATAAAAGCCGAACAATTGGAGAATACAAAAAAGTCTCGCTTCAGTTCTCAAACGGGAAGCATCTAATAAAGGCCTTATCCCGGGGCCGAATTGCCCCGGGATCCTGCAAGCCTCCATCTACATTTGAAGTCGTCGGCGGAGTCTACTTCAAGCGCGGAGCCGCACTACTCCGGGCGCTACGACTGCTTGCTCCAGGCGCTGAGTGCACCTACTGCCCGCGCTACCTTTGGGCGCGCTACGACTGCTTGCTCCAGGCGCCGAGTGCACCTACTGCCTGCGCTACCTTCGGGCGCTGCGACTGCTTGCTCCAAGTGCTGAGCGCACCTACCCCAGGCGCTACGTGCGCCGGCTCCGGACGCTGCGTGTGCCCAGGCCAGGCGCTGCGTGCCGTCGCCGCTAAGAAACCTCAAGCTCCGCGTGTGCCTACTTCTACAAAAGCAGCGTGTCACTTCAACCTTTAGGCTCCACTATAATACTATATTCTCCTATTCTCCTATCTTTATTTTTTTTAATCTAATTGTAATCTCACTTCATCCATCATCATCATCATAGTTCATTTTTTTATAAAATTGTAAATACCCTTTTAAAAAAAATTAAATATATTATTTTCTTGGTCTACTTTTGTTGTTTTGTTGTTCTTAGGTTAGGTTCTCTTTTTCTTATTAATTGTCGCTTCACGACAAACTCGGGGTCACCAATTGTATGTGGGAATGCGAATAATCAACACACAACATACATTAAACAATCATTTATTTCTATGAAGTTTAAAGTCGCGGATCGGAGCGCGGAAGAGTGGCCTCACGGCGTCGGACCGTCAGATCGACTGGCGAGGCGAGGAAAAACGAGCCGGTTGCTCCAGCGAAGCCGAGAGCTCCCGACGATTGCCGAACGGTCAACAGATACGGCCCTGCTGCCACAAACCTTTCTTCCAGAAGCGGTCCCACAGGAAGTGGAACTGGTCGAGCCCCGACGGTTCGACAAAAAATGGGATTGACTTCATTATGACGACCAGACGAAAACTGTTCAGTGATGTCTCAGTGATCGCGAGGGTAAAAACCGGCAGCAATCACCGAATTGTGAGAGGCACACTGAACCTAAGCGTTAGGTTGGAGAGGTCTCGTCTAATGAAGTCAACGCTCCGTCCCCCTCGTGCTCTAATCCAAAGTCCCGAAACCTTTCAACTCGAGCTACGACACCGTTTTCTGTGCCTATAAGATTGCAATGCAGTGGACGATATGAATGACAAGCTCGTAGAAACTGTCCATGCGGTCGGAGCTAAGTTTTGCAAGACCCGCCGCAGAAGAATACAAAAACTCTCCAATCACACTCTTAATCTCATGGCTGTTAGACGGGATTTGAAGCTACAGTCTTCAGTAGACTTGACAGCATACAGGCAACTGAACTTAAAGAAGCGATCGAGCGGAACCAGGGCTCCAAAGTCTTTGCTAGAGATCTGTCTGCCAGAAAGAGCCAACTGTCGAAGCTGGAGACCGAGTGTGGCAGCGTCGTTTCCGGGACACGTGAGATTTTGAGTGATATTGACAGGTTCTATTGGCAGCTGTACACATCATCGTTGGAGCCACACGTAAGTGTGAGTAACGATCCAAGAGCGAGTCTTATGCGACACTATTCCGATGATATCCCGGAACTCAGTCTGAGCGAGATTAAAATGGCTCTCCAGCACCTTAAAAACGGCAAGGTCCCAGGCGAGGATGGAATTACAGCGGAGCTTCTGAAAGCGGGTGGAAAACCGGTACTTGAAGTCCTTCAGAAGCTATTTAATTCCGTCCTCCATGGTGGCACTACACCGGAGGCGTGGGGCAGAAGTGCCGTGGTCTTATTCTTCAAGAAAGGTGAACACGCTCTCTTGAAGAACTACCGACCGATTTGCCTTCTGAGCCGCGTCTACGTGCTGTTTTCGAGAGTCATTACGAATGGTCTCACGCGAAGACTTGACGATTGCCAGCCTCCCGAAGAAGCCGGTTTCCGAAAAGGCTTTAGCACCATAGACCACATACATACCCTACGGCAAATTGTACAGAAGTCCGAAGAGTAAAATTTGCAACTATGTCTGGCGTATGTGGACTATGAGAAAGCCTTTGATTCCGTCGAAATTTGGGCGGTGCTGCAGTCCATTCAGCGATGCCAAGTTGACTGTCGGTATATCGAAGTGCTGAAGTGCTTGTACAGTAGGGCTAAGATGGCTATCCGAGTACAGAACCAGAGTACGAAACCTATCTAATTGCAGAGAGGTGTAAGACAGATTGACGTTATATCCCCGAAACACTTCACCGCTGCATCGGAAGACGTTTTCAAGCTTCTGGACTGGAAAGGTTACGGTATTAACATCAATGGCGAGTACATCACTCACCTTCGATTTGCCGACGATGTAGTCCTTATGGCGGAATCCCTGGAGGACCTAAGCACTATGCTCAATGACCTCAATAGTGTCTCCCAACGGATAGGTCTTAAGATGAACATAGACAAAACAAAGCTCATGTTTAATGTACATGTAACACCTATGCCGGTAGTTGTTGTGATCACTAAGCTCGAAGTTGTTGACGAGTATGTTTACCTGGGACAAATAGTCCGACTAGGTAAGTCCAACTTCAATCGAGAGGTCAATCGACGGATTCAACTCGGTTGGGCAGCGTTCGGGAAATTACGGCATATCTTCTCCTCAGGTATACCTCAAAACTTGAAAACGAGACTGTACAACCAGTGCATATTGCCAGTGATGACCTAAGGTAATGAGACGTGGTCCTTCACTGCTGGCCGGATGAGGAAGCTCAAGGTCGCTCAGCGAACTATGGAGAGGGCTATGCCCGGAGTTTCTTTGCGTGATAAACTTAGAAATGAGGATATCCGCAGTAGAACCAGAGTGACCGACATAGCCCAACGAATTAGTGAGCTGAAGTGGCAATGGGCCGGCCATATAGCTCAAAGAACTGACAGCCGATGGGGAAAAAAGGTTCTCGAGTGGCGGCCTCGTACTGGCGGACGAAGTGTAGGGCGTCCCCCCACTAGACGGATCGACGACCTGGTAAAATATGCAGGAAGTCCATGGATGCAGGTGGCTCAGGACCGTGATTTGTGGCATTCCTTTGGAGAGGCATATGTTTAGCAGTGGACCTGTGAAGGGCTGTAATGATGATGAGGAGGATTCATCAAGGCGGCTCCCCACACGGATTAAACCATCGCGTAGAAACGGACTTAAAGATAAAATACTATTTTTAGAGTGTAACGGCTTATTATTTTGTAATAATTTTAATTCGTCAGGAAAAGATTCACGCTTAGAGAGAAGTGCTAGTTTTTCAAATGATCGAGAAAGTTCCTCAGGCTGCAGCATATCGGTAAGTTTAGTTCTATTTTTACAACATGTTATGAAAGGTAAGACATAAGCGAAAATGCGTTGTAGTTTAGTAAGAGATGAGTAAGAATCCAAATCTATTAAATCTTGTCTATCATGGTTTGAAGTAGTAATATTGACTTTCAATTCGGGAATATCGTCGCACGGATCTGTGCAGAATGTTGGCCAATCATAGGTCGGCAGCATGAGGAAGTCTGGGCCGCGCCACCACAGGGACATGTGCTGCAGGCGGTCGGCACATACTCCGCGCGAGGGCAGATCGGCGGGATTCAAAACGCCACTCACATGACGCTACCAACTCGAGCCGTATAAAGAACTGATGGCACTGTTGGCTACAAAAGTTTGTAATTTGCTAGGCTCGGTGCGAAGCCAGGCCAGGACTAAGGATGAGTTCGTCCAGTAATAGTGTCGAGATATAGGCACACGCATAGCATTAGTGACGGCGGATGCGAGCTGAGCACCCAGAAGGGCGGCGCGGAGTTCCAAGCACGGTATAGTGTTGGGTTTAGTAGGCGCGACTCGGGCCTTAGCGCATAGCAACTGAACCTTGACATCGCCGTCATCGTTTGTAGATTGAATATAGATCTGCACGCGGCGTATGCGGTCTGCGATGCGTCGCAAAAACAATGGAGCTCTACAGACGTAGTAAAATCACCTATGACATGCCTGGGAATTCGCAAAGTAAGTAAGCTAGGTAATTTTTGTATGAAGTAGAGCCACTCTTGTTTGATAGTATCAGGCACTGGGTCATCCCAGTTGACTTTGGATAACCATAATCTTTGAATTAGAATTTTAGGTTTTATAGTGAGTGGACTAAGAAGACCTAGAGGGACGAACACCTTACACGAATCGAAAAGGATTTGATATTTTAGTTGGATTTACATTTTGAAAATTATAGTTAGTGGGGAAATATATAAAATTTTCGTTAGGATTCCAATCGACACCTAAAATGTGAGAAGAACAGCTTATCACTAAATCTTCCTGAATGTCAGCCTCATCGGGCTTAAATAAAACAGATGGAGAGTAACAACGTAAAATAGTAGTTTAACACTGCTGTATTTCGTATGTTGAGTATAGAGAACTGGAGACTCTTTTCACTGGAAACGAAGCATATCATCTTAGTTTTCACGGGTGACAACGCATCGGCATCTTGATTCGTAATCAAGGATAGATGTAGATGTCTATGGGCCACAGCAACTACTTACTATCAGATGGATTGTGTGCTCGCTTAACACCTTAATCCTATAAAAAGGATATAACCCAAAATCAAGACATAGAACATGTTTAAAATCGCTTCATCCATTTATCGACGTTAAAGTCATTCTTCGTGTAGGCGGGAGGCTGAGTAACGTATTTAGATTTCTCTCAGCAGTTTCCCATAATTTTTATTAAATTTGTCTTTTAACGAAATATATAATAAAGACACGAGCTTGAGCTTTACTGTATGGCGGCTTAAAGCTAGTACTTAGCAGTACAAACATATATTGGTAAATCCAATTGGGCATACCTTAAGCGCATTAAAAAAATTACGTATAACATGATTATACGGAATTTTTAAAGTAGTTTAAATACATTTCGCCAGCATTATCGGCATCAGCACCCCCGAAAATCATGAAAATGACACCAATGATGAAAAAATTTATATCTGTTGCAGCCGCCATCTTGGATTTACATTTCGATAGCACTATTGGCTTCAACAACCTCGAAAACCATGAAAATGACACCCATGATGAAAACATTGGTACCTACTACAGTGCCATCTTGGATTTACATTTCGACAGCACTATCGGCTTCAACACCCTCGAAACCCATGAAAATGACACCCATGATGAAAAAATTTATACCTATTGCAGCCGCCATCTTGGATTTACATTTCGACAGCACTATCGGCTTCAACACTCTCGAAAACCATGAAAATGACACCCATGATGAAAAAATTGGTACCTACTTCAGCCGCCATCTTGGATTTACATTTCGACAGCACTATCGGATTCAACACCCTCGAAAACCATGAAAATGACACCCAAGATGAAAAACTTGATATCTATTGCAGCCGCCACCTTGGATTTACATTACGACAGCATTATCGGCATTAGCACCCCCGAAAACCATGAAAATGAAACCAATGATGAAAAAATTTATATCTATAGCAGCCGCCATCTTGGATTTACATTTCGATAGCTCTATCAGCTTCAACACCCTCGAAAACCATGAAAATGACACCCATGATGAAAAAATTGGTACCTACTTCAGCCGCCATCTTGGATTTACATTTCGACAGCACTATCGGCTTCAACACCCTCGAAACCCATGAAAATGACACCCATGATGAAAAACTTGATACCTATTGCACCCGCCATCTTGGATTTACATTTCGACAACTCTATCAGCTTTAACTCTCTCGAAAACCATGAAAATAACACCCATGATGAAAAAATTTATACCTATTGCAGCCGCCATCTTGGATTTACATTTCGACAGCATTATCGGCTTCAAAACCCTCGAAAACCATGAAAATGACACCCAAGATGAAGAAATTGATATATTTTGCAGCCGCCATCTTGGATTTACATTTTGACAGCACTATCGGCTTCAACACCCTCGAAAACCATGAAAATGACACCCATGATGAAAAAATTTATACCTATTGCAGCCGCCACCTTGGATTTACATTTCGACTGCACTATCGGCTTCAGCACCCTCGAAAACCATGAAAATGACACCCATGATAAATAAATTGATACCTATTGCGGCCGCCATCTTGGATTTACATTTCGACAACCCTATCGGTTTCGACACCCTCGAAAAGCATGAAAATGTCACCCATGACAAAAAAAATTATACTACTTACTTTTAGTACGTACTACTATTATTTATTCTGTACTTTTAAATATTGTAATAAAAAATCTCTTATTATTATTATAATCAAGTATTTAAGAAATTTGGTTATTCGAATATTGTGTATTTGTACAGCGATCTTTTTGAGCCGCTGCAAACAACCGAAACAATGTCCACTCACGACGGTGACTCTCAGTACCTATATAAAAAGTACTCTGTGACGGCGACTGAAGCCGAACTAAACTACTCTGTGGCTGTAGCTCCCCATTTACAGAAATAATTTATATACGAGGCTACCAAATCAACGAAAATTTCGCCATTTTGGAGCCGAAAAAAATTAATTATAGCTAAACAAAACAAAATTACACTGCCATTTACATTCAGTGGCTTCCCACATGATAGATGAAGAAATTAAAATATAGATTGAGTTAAACAATTGATATTTTCAAAAGTTATCGTGTTTACAAGCCACAGGGACATGATAAATCCACACCATAAGCCACTAGAACCCTTTTTTTATTTAAAAGTAGCAATTAATCGATTTTAAAAGATTATTAATAAGTTCAACAATCATTTACCTTTCTAACAATGTGCTTTTTATATCATTTATATGTATAATATGATTGCTAGATACGATTTTATTCGATAAAATGTTGGAATCTTAATTTTTAGGCGATAGTAGAACATACCTTGCGTTTTCGCTTAAGGTATGCAATACTATGTACATACACATTACATACATCACCAGAAACAAGGGATACGTTAATCCTAAATTATTTACGGCTTTATAGTTTAAAATATTTTTAGTTTCCATAAAAAAGTTATATACGGATCGAAACCTCTTCTTTTCTATTTTCAAATATCTAAAAATGTAAATAAAAAAACAAACAAAAAAAAAACAAAATAATGCGGCAAAATTTTTAGTAATTCGTTACGTCTAGGAAAATTAAAATTGTTCCACTGATATTAAGAATTAAATTGTTTTTCTTTTTTAATTTAACGTGCCGTGTGAACTTTAAGAGTCATGTCACGTCGTCATTTGAGCCGTGATGAAATATTACGACCCGTTCTATCCGAACTATGACATCGGGACGTCAAACACCTCTGTCCCCCCCCCCCCCCCCCCCCCCCGGACAATAGGTGCTGTAAAGCACCAGAAATGTCAAGAATTAAAAAGTTTAATTTAGTGCGATAAAATCCGTAAAAATTAGTTTCATTTAATGTGTAGTCTTCGCGTAAATATTAGAAATCATTATGAGAACAATATTGGTTTTACATTAAGATTCAATTTCTGTATTTTAATTTTAAGTTATTTGAATTGTGTATTCGCTCCTTTTCTTCCTGTCCCAAATTATGTCAAAGAAATAAAAATAATAAAACTTGTTTTTTGAATGTTTCTTAATAACACGGAGTTCTATTTTTTCGCTCTTCCTTTTTTGTACTTACACTTAAAAAGAAGTCATCATCATCATCATTACAGCAAGTCATACAAGTCCACTGCTGAACACAAGCCTCCCCCAAGGAATGCCACAAATCACGGTCCTGAGCCACCTGCATCCATCGACTTCCTGCATTTCTTACCAGGTCGTCACTCCATCTAGTGGGGGGACGCCCTACACTTCGCCTGCAGTTATGAGGCTGCCACTCGAGAACCTTTCTTCCCTATCGTCTTTTCGGGTCTTTGAGCTATATGGCTGGTCCATTGCGACTTCAGCTTACTAATCCGTTAGATTATATCGGTTACTCTGGTTCTACTGCGGATATCCTCGTTTTAAGTCTATCACTCAGAGAAACCCCGAGCATAGCCCTCTCCATAGCTCGCTGAGCGGCCTTGAGCTTCCTCATATGACCAGCAGTGAAGGACCACGTCTCAAATCCATAAGTCATCAGTGGTAACACACACACACAATATTGTTTTGAAGTTTTGAGGTATGCCTGACCAGAAGATGTGTCGTAATCTCCCGAACGCTGCCCAGGTGAATCCGTCGATTGACCTCTTGGCTGAAGTTGAACTTACCTACTCGGACTATTTGTACCAGGTAAACATATTCGTCAACAACTTCGAGCTTAGTGCTCCCAACAACTACCGGCATAGATGTGACATGGACATTACACCTGACTTTGAATATTAGGATTATGGACATTAGTTCGTCGCCGTCGCTGCTGCTCTACTGCATGTTGGCGTATTTCAAATGTCCTCGATGCAGATTTTCAAACGTTGTTTCCTTCACCGCTGAGCACTTGGTAAAACATCTTTAAATCATCTTTTTTAAATTACATTCCATTGGTGCCGACGGGGATCGAACACGGGCTGCTCGTGTACTGTGGGATTTACAGCGAGCACCTAACCTCTGAGCCACCATGGATATAAAAAAAAATTTTAAGAGAATAAATTATAGTTACTGTCAGCCAATGCTTTTAAGGAAAATTAACATCTCTGTAACAAATCATTTAAATATAAACAGGATGTGCTGTTAGACATAATGACGACACAAAGATTGGTCAGAGGTGATTATTCGCACATTATCATTATATTCAGTCAGATAAAATCACACGCAATGATGATACTATATATAAGTAACAGATTTTTGAACTAAAGATTAATCGTGTTGGATTTGCTTTGAGTAACTAACTTACTTTATTTTTTAATATACTTGTAAGTATTACAACATTTTTAAAATACCTACCATAATATTTAATTTATGGATGTCGTAATGATTTCTTATATTTACGCGAACACTACACATTGAATAAAACTGTTTTTACGGATTTTATCGCGTTTATTTTCTTATTTTTATTCCCGACGTTTCGAGTGCTTTTCAGCAACCCATGGTCACGGGGGGGACTGAGATGTTTGACGTCCCGATGTCACAGTTAGCCCGGCTACCTTCAGTTTTATGGGTTGCTGAAAAGCACTCGAAACGTCGGGAATAAAAATAAGAAAATAAACGCGATAAAATCCGTAAAAAACAGTTTTATTCTATGGATGTCGTCTTAACGCTCTCTCTAATCATCCGAAAATCGTACGAATAAAAATATTTGAGCGTCCGATAGTTTTGAAAAACAAAAAAATATCCTTTTAATAATATTATATTTAAATTTTTATGGTTAACATGTAGATTTTTTATTTTAATTTTACAAGATCTGACCCCCACACTATGATTATCTCCTGTATCGTGGAGGCAATTAACATACATAAATTACACGAGGACAAACATCGAGACCCAGTACAATTACTTGTAGGCCATACAAACACATGTTCAGCTGGCAGCATCGTACTGCAAAGCACGGTGTTGGGCGACTCCCCACTAGATGGAGTAACGTATATAAACATACAGAGAGGCGATTGTACATACAGGTGGCTTGAAACCGTGCTTTGTGACAAACTATGGTAAGGCCTAGTAATATGTACTTGGCAATGCGAATGTGAATGATGAAATCATAACTTTCGATAATATTCGACGTTCTCACTGTGATCAAAATCGGACATGAGAAGAGATAAAATGTCTTTAAGTCTAACCTCACTTTTAACAAGATAATGGCAAGGGTTTGAAATCGTAATTAACAAAAGAATAATATGTAATTAACGTTTTCAGACGAAGATGTTGAAGACAGTTTTCATTTTGGCAATAGTTGCAATGCTGGTTGGTGAGGTAAGTGGTCATGCCATGTTTTTATAATATTAGAGTACAACTATTAACAGGCTAAAGACACTTAATTGTCAGAAATAGGTAATACATTAATTTAAAAATAAAAATAAGCATGAATGTATCTCTACCATATACTAATCCATACATATAAATAAATAATACGTGTGTTTCTCAATTTTTTAGCTAGAGATTGGTAGGATTGTTTTGTTTGTGTTTTTGAATTTCTGCACGAATATCCGTGGTCGGTTCGACCGCGGAAGGACTCGCCCACACAGAATACCAGCTTATTGCTGCTGTAACAAACCAGGAGATGGGCAGTAGCATCTTCCTAATAACAACAAAAAATAAACTTATGATCGCTAATTGGGCTGCTGAGCGTGGCAACTATGGCAAATATCCCTCCTATGAGCCAGTCTGTGGTGGATGTCTGTGTTCGGCAGTGTTCTTTTAATAGGCTGTTACAATAATGGTATCTTGACGTCATGTGGTGGACTTTTATGGGCTGTAAAGAAAGAAAGCAGAACTGAAGTCTACCACAGTTTTCCTTTCTTTCTTTTCTTTTACGTGTTGGTGTATGTTTACGTATGACGTGCAGCAACGCTGATAATTCACAAAGTAAGTAACTTTTCATTTGTTATTGTTTCAGTCAATTCAACAAGCTCCATCACCTCAAGGAGGTAAGATTTTCTTCCTTTTTGTAATGTTTTTTTTTTAATAACTATGTCCTTAAAAGTTCCAATATATTTATTTGGTATAACTGATTTTATGAACATTTGTTGGTGGCGTGAGATCAATCATTGCACTCTTTTCTCCCATGGGTGACGTAAGGCGACTAGGGGAATTGCCAGGTTAAGCTAATAGCTTCCGATTTCTCGACAGATGCATATCTATATATTATACAACTGTCTCGTTTACTCCACACATCAAGTACCCAGACCGTCAATGCACAGCAACATTAAAAGTGCGGCGTGGTACTGCGATCGTCCATCCGCTAGCCAAGCGTGATGATTAAGACAAAGAACCCCTTTTACGTGAGAAGCTGAAAAAGAGAAGTACTTTTAGTGACTAACAAATTCTGAGAAAATAATAATTGCACTGGAGAACGATAAGTAAACTGATAGGAAGTTTATTGTTATGAACTTTTATGAAATAAAGCAGACAATTTCTTTTTATATGGAGAACGGGACCACCATAAATTATGGCGTAACTTAATGAAATACATGTCAATTTATACCTAGTAATCTAAAAATTACAATTGTAATATTAGTTCTACCGTATCGAAAGGGAATACTGAGAAATTAATATATGAATGTCACAATAACCTAAAACCAAACAAAAAACGATTATCTAGTATTAGTTTTCACCTGAAATATAAGTTTAAATAGTGCAGTGGTCAATAATTAATAGTATAAAATAAAGTTGTAGGTACATTCAGCATTTATACCTACTTATAGACTTTAAGATTGATGGGAAAACCTTTTAGTATTTCGTTCTTAGTTAAACGCATTTTTTTATATTACACAAGTAAAAGGCCAGTTACGTGGGCTAAGCCCACTCAGGACATGTTATCTCTAAAATCACTGGTCAAAGACCTTTAGATTGATATAAAATAATAAGCAAAATGTCCAAAGTCCAAAAGTCGCATCTCAGCTACTCAGCTGTCATTGTCAATTATGTTTAGATAAGCCAGAACACGAATATCAAAACAAATCTTTTTTTTTCAGATTTCCATAAAATAGATATTAGATAGTTAGATTTTCATAAAATTATTAGGCCGTTTACAATAATAAATTGGTATTTTTTATGTTTAATAAATATAAGTATACGTTAAAATTTCTGGTGGGCCTAAGAACGATTGTCTCCTTTCCTCGTCAGAGAAGTTTTATTTGTCTTGTGTGGCGTCTGCCATTTGATGATGACCATACCGTGTGGCGTAACATCACTTCACATCTCACCGTGTGTGTCAGTAGAGTCGATTATGGAAGTTCTAGAAAGGTCGTATGGTTTCTGATAGATGGTAATATAACCTTTTACGCCAGTCGTAAAATAACAAGCGTTGAAGATGCGAGACATTTGATATCTGATACTACTGATGGTTATGACACATTCTCCCTACAACGAGAAAATTAGATCTTGGAATACTGTTTGATGAAAAGCTTACGTTCCGCGATCATTACGATCATGTGGTATCTAAAATTACAAAACTTCTTGGTTTTATATTCAGAACTGCCAAGGCTTTTAAATATCCGCGAAGCTTTCTCATTTTGTCCGGTCTCTAGTACGCTGTATTTTAGAGTACAACATAATTATTTGGTTTCCATACTACGCTGTCCACATAGATCGTATTGAACGTGTTCAAAAAAAAATTTCTATCAATCTTGTGCTATAGGTATGGTTTAAATAGAAGTCTGCCCTCGTATGAAGACAAACTTAAAAAGTTTAACATTATGTCACTACAAACCCGGTGTAAATATCAGGATATGACTTACCTTTTCAAAATTATTCATTCCCTTATTGATTCCCCCACTCTCCTTACATTTGTCAAGATTAATACTAAGCCCCATCGTCGCTATACTTTCCTAAACACTTTTGTTTTGCAAGTTTACAGAAATGATACGTCCTATTATAATCCTCTAGTAAGAAGGTGTCGCCTCTACAATGACTTATTGATTAATAATAGTAAAAATATCGACATATTTAATAGGAAAGTAAACAATTTCAAAAAATCTGTATTAGATATACTTTGTAAATAAGGCAATATTTTTAATAAAGAATTAATTTTTCAAAATTTTCCACAACTTAAGTTTATAAGTAAGATTATAAGTATTTGCGCTGTAAACTCGTTACTGTTACCTAATATCATGTTGTGTGCACATGTTTTGGAATACCATCCAGATTGTTATTTTGCATTTATTATGTTCAATTGTTCATGTTTTGATGTTATTCTGTTTTGTGTACCTAAATAAATAAAAAAAAAATCGGTTGTCTGTAAAGTCGGTTTACTGTCGATAGTTGAACGTGACAATGTCATAAGAAATATTTAATATCGAAAGAATCATTAGCTTTATCGCCGCAATTATCGTTGCTATAAACAATTGACACCACATTCGCTTGTTCCGCGCTCTCCCTTGCACTTTAAATGGAACGCCTAGGTAACGCCGCATGAGTCATGTTTTTTCGTTCGTGCAGCGAGCTTCATCGATTTATAAGACGTTGTCACGTCAAAAAAAAAGCTCAAATGCATCACTCCACCAAAAATTTTACGACCGGATGAAGAAGGGAAGAGGAAAAGCATGTACAAAATATTTTGACTAGAAAAATAGTGAAAGGCGATTACTCATAAATATCATTATTAATTTTACAGGTATGGGCGGTGGAAACGGTGGAGGTATGCAAACTTTTTAAATATTATAAAAACAGCTTTGTGTTTTTTCTATATTTAGAGAAAATATTATTATACTATTTATTTGATTACTGGTAATAAATTATCCTCACAATTTATTTCTAATTTGCACATAGAAAATATATATACACATATAAAATATATAATAATTCACAGTATATATTTTACAATTTTTGTTATTTACATAAATTATTTTGGTACAAATCTGTTAGCAAACTAGAACAATAATATTCTAATATATGTTTTATATTTAAACTAAATCGTAGTAAAAAAAAGCGGTTTAGTGTCTTCTTTACCTTCATACTCATAATAAGAAACACGAATCACGCCAACAACATAAGCTCGTCCCCGCTGCTTGCTCAACGCACACTTGCACACTGAAGAAATTGGGTGTAATATCGATAATGCTGCAGATTTTGATCGTGGCGTCTTTTATGCGTTTTATACGTGTGTGTGATGCAGTCGGCGAACCTCTGCGCGCTAAAACATAAAGGCTCATTGGAGTAGCGAGGCTAATTCACTCCCGCGGGGTTAGTTGAGTTGCTTTCTACAATTGAAATGGCTAGTAGATGTAACCCTAGCAGACGTTAAGTCTCGAAACATTCACATAAACTTAAGCCCGGACTCCACCAAAGCGGAGGCGGGATGAGAGGAGATGTGTTTTAAACAACCAGTAGAATTTCGTTATTTACACATCTCGTCTCCATTCAGCTTTAGTAGATACTACTGAGCAGAGATGTATCATATTTGTATGGCGCGATCGAAGCGCAGATGTGAGCTGTGCGTCGCAAGCTGGCGACAGCGTGCAGCGGAGCGAGTAGAGATGTGAGCAGCGTGCAGTAAGCGGCGCTGCTAGTAAAAGAAGATACAGTTTTTTTTAATAGTGACATGACTGACACGTCTGCTTTTCGTGTCAAATCGCGCTCAACTGTGCGTTCATTTCAAAATCCAACGCTCGCCGCACGCAGCTCAGCTCCGCTCTAGCCAGTACACATCTCCGCTCCAGTCTAGCCAGTACTCATCTCTGCACAGTTTCGGTGGATACAATTTAGCTGACAGACATCTCTTCTTGTCTTCGCTTTGCACATCTTCGCAAATCTCCGCTTTGGCGGAGTCTGGGCCTTATAGTTCATTGTATTCCCTTTTATAATTTTCTATTAGCGTTAACGATTACAGGCCAATGTGTAGGAAGAACATTATAGAAATATCCTAGTTCATAGCACAGTTTACAGCAGGATATTTTTTTCTAATACTTTACCACCACATGTAGGTGGCTTCGATGTAGGAATGGGCGGTGGTGTTGGCGGCAATGGAGGCGGACAAGGTGGCGGACAAGGCGGCGGACGCGGTGGCCAGGGAGGTGGCAAATAATAAGGTACGTCTTGAAAAACCATGTTATTAATTTATAGTATATTATAGTTATTAATTCTATGTGATTAAAACTATAATAAAGTTTAAGTTTCATTGTATTATATATTTTATGAAAAATAATGTTTTTAAGCGTAGCTGAATTGGTTTTTAGGCCTTGTGACGGCCTGACGTCTCTGTCTTAATAGCCGAGTAATTGCCGCTTTAGTTATTGCCATTGCCAATTGCCAATTAGTAATTGCCTTAATAGTCGGTTTGAAACATTATAATTCTAGAGGATATATTTTGAGGAGATTGCCCACAAATTACACGATTTATTACCTCGGTATATGATGCCTCTCTCTCTATGAGACGAGAGGTGCTCTAAAACTAAGTACGACACATCATATTTTTGCGCTATTAATTCTATAATTTTAACATAATTGCTTGAACTCTTGCTTGCTGCTTGCTTGCTTAAACTCCGCCATTCCGCTAGCCATAATCAAACAACACTTTGACTATGGTTAGGGGTTTTCCATCCTTTTGTTGAGTCTACTCAAGAATGCAGATGAAGTGTTTTGCTTTGTCGTTAATAATGTGTACAACAAAGGATAAGAATGAAGGTTTTGTTTGTTCATTGTCATCTACAGCTTATTATAAGCAGGCCTTTTTGCTAATTTCGATGACATCAAAACGATAGTCACTTTGTAGTATATTGTGTCGTATGCTATATACAGGTAGCTTTAATATAAGTGGTACGACGGCTCACAAAACATAACATAATGTACTACAAAATGGCTATTATTTCGATGTCAACAAAATTAGTGAATAGGCTTGCAGCACATAATACAAAGTTGTTGACTGGGCGCTTTGTGAGCCTCAGTGAAACTCAGTGTTCTAATATCTAATGATAAGACATCAACTTCATTAACATCATCACAACATCTTACAAGTTCACTTCTGAACATAGACCTTCCGCAATGAATTCATCCATCGAATTTTCGCATGTCTAACCAGGTTGTTTAAGTACGTGGCCGTCATACACTACACTTAGCGGAACGAGGCGTCCACTCGAAAAACTTTCTTCACCAACGGTTGTCGGTCTTTCGAGCTATAAGGCTGGCCTATTAACAGCTTACTGATCCGTTGGGCTACGTCGGTTACTCTGGATCTATTGTATTGCATTATTTAGTAAAAAGTTTTACTTAAAGCATTAGGTTAATGCACGTACATATTTTTGTTTCAGATTAACATATTGGTCATCAAAAATTGTACCATGATTGCACTTACAATATAAATAAACGTCTACAAAACTAACTGCGCGTTTTTTATTTAAACCTTTACTATAATCTATATATCTTTATACATAATATGTATAAATAAATTGAAGTGTCTGACCATAATACTCCAATTACTGTCTTTTATCGAACTGAAAGGGTTATTGTCGTGCAATTAAAGCCGAAAGTTTACCGCAAACCAAACTTAGTTTTACTTAGCTCACATATATAGCTAAGCCAGTTTTCCATACATGTGCATCCACCGCAAATTATGTCAGCTAAGCTAGGTAAAATAGCCAAACTAAGTCAAACTAACTTAGTTCTGTAGGCCGATCCGAAACTACGCGAACTAAGCTATGCGCCTCTCACCCCCTTACCTTACCCCTCTAGCACCTTTCGCTTAGTGTTGTTTGTTTTGTTTAGTGTGTGATAGGGGTGACCACTTAAAAAATATATCGATATTTATATTCGAAGAAAAACATCGGATCCCAGTATCGATGTTTATCGATATATCGCTTGAAAACATCGATATTTTTCCACTATCGAATACTTTCCGCAAAAGTTTAATATTACCTTTTTCCAGTAAAACGCGCAAAGTTTGTGGTCCTTGATTTTGTATGTGTGAATGTAGAATCAGAGACCAGAGTAACAAGTAAAAGTCTTACATAAACTTGTCTTAGATAAACAATCAAAACAATGATTTAATTATGTTACTACCAAATAGCCGAAGACGACGCAAGAAGAGTGTGAGTGAGTGAACGAAAGTAAATATAATGAACCTATAGAATCCACAGACTACATACATTTAGAGTGAATGGTCGATCGATCTGTCAGCATAGATTAGGTAATTAAGCTGGTCACTCACAGATCTAAATGAATTTTTACTTAAAATGAAAGTCATCAAGTAGTGTTAAAATTATTTAGTTTTTTAATAAATTCAACAAAAAAAGTATAAAAAGAAAATATTCGATGTTTCTATAAATATTTTTCTATAAATATTTCTATAAATAAATTTATCGATATATCGAATACAGTAAATATTTGTCAAAAGATCGAATTAATCCGATATGTCGTACGAAAAACATCGAATAAATTCGATATATCGATGTTGAGTGAATATCCCTAGTGTGTGATAATGCGCAGGCAGTGAAACACGTATTTGCAGCATAGAGCTATTTATTTCTTTATTAATTTAAGTACACCAACGATTGTTACAACAATGCAGAAATAGTAAACACACATCCACTTATATACTAATTGTAGAATCAATTAAAGGTATACACCACATGCTTCAAGATACTAAAAAGTTACCAAGTAAAAAACAAAAAAAAAATACAAAAACTTAGAATAGAACAAAATAATATTATGAAGGTATATGAAACAATGACTTTACTTAAATAATGTATCGTTTACTGTGGCCTTAAACTTAGCTAGAGACATAACATTAACATCTATTGACCCTCCGCACTTATTATATAGTTGGGAAATTCTGGAAACCGGTGAATTGGCTCCCAAAACTGTTTTGCGAAATGGACGAGAGAGAGGTTCGATGGGCTTACGAGGCATTCGTGACGGAACTTTAAAATTAAATTTTATCAGGAGAGCAGGACAATGCAACTGATATCTTATTAGCTATTTATTGAACACGTCAAATTATTGTATAATCTATAGAAATAAATAAAATGGAAGCGTCTGTTTGTAATGTCAACATTAGAGATTATTACTAAATGCATATGAAATTATATACGACACTTATGACAAAAATATAATTTTTTAAATTTTTGTCTGTCTGTCTGTTTGTCTGTCTGTTTGTTTGCTAATCTCCGAAGCGGCTGGACCGATTTTGACGGGGCTTTCACTAGCAGATAGCTGATATCGTAAGGAGTAACTTAGGCTACTTAATTTCAGAAAAAGAATTAGGGTTCCGCGCAAAAAAAATTAAAACCCCAAATAATACGTGGGCGAAGTCGCGGGGTAAAGCTAGTTCGGAAATAAAAGACTACTTGCGTTTTTTCTTTATGAAATGTGCAATAATCAATCTTCTTTTCCTATTCTCTTGTTCTTTCATCAATTCCGATTAACTCAACATACCAGCACAAACCGGCCATTACTAACGTAGTTTTAGCTTATATTTCGGTGGACGTGCAATGATTTTCCAGGTTAGCTTAGCTTAGTTCACTGAGCCTAGTTTTCATATAGTTTAGTTCGTGGTGGACGTTCAGCTTAAGATATGAGTAGTCATTTGTAAAACTTTTCTAAGCATGAATAGCCATTTGTAAAAACTATGTTGAAACTTCGCGAAAAGATAAAAGCAATGCTAGGAGTGATGTGAAAATTAGATAATATATGATGCAATTTTGACTCCGTAATTTCCCTCCACGATTCGTGGATGGTAGCATTTCCCCAAACCGTGATGATAAAGGCTCATACAAACTAAACGGTGGCTGTTTCCTATTATTGCTGACTTATGAAAGAAAGCAGTTTTACAAGTACATAAGTAACAATTAGCCCAGTATGTATTTTTTATACGTTGTAGAGTCATGCTGCAGCTATATTAGTAGTATAGTTGTAGCAAGAATGGGTCGGCTCGACCGGGGAAGGACCACGCTCTCACAGAATACCAGCGTAAAATAGCAGCTTAATACTGCTGTGTTTCGTGTGGTGAGTGTTGAGAACTGGAGACCTTTTTTACTGAAAAAGCGGCATTCCATCTTAGTCTTCACGGGTGACAACGTATCTGCATTTTGATTATTTATTGAGGATAGATGTAGATGTCTTTGGGTCACAGCAACCACTTACCATCACATGGACTGTGTGCTCGTTTGTCACTCTATCCTATAAATAAATAGTTGAAATGGACAAGTAACTCTAGTCACTGAATGCTTGTTCCTCGAAATCAAAAAATTTATTTGATTGACGACGATCGCAGCACTAAATATCCAGTACTAGATCTCTCGCTTTCTAGTACTCGCTGCCCGTCGCCCGTTTCGGTATTTTACGTCTGACGAAAAAGAGATGGTTACCCACGCGAGTATAGGGATGAGAAAATGGGGTAATAGATCCTTTTGCGCCGCCACCGTGTCATGGCATACGAATTGATTATATAAATTACTGGCTCATTCGGTCCAACGAACGCAGTCTCTAAATAAATATCACTTAATAAATTTATTAAAAAAATAAACTTCGCCCTAACAGTTTATTAAAAACAATAATTTATAGAATTATAGGAATAAACCTATAACATAAAATAAATTAACTTAAATAGCTTAGAGCTGTTGAATTATAGGAATAATTAAACAGTATATTTTAAAGAACACAATGGATCATTTTTTACTATGTCGTGCCGATTATTGTGAAAAGTAGTCGGTCAATGTCATTACCACAATTTAATATCTCTTATGAATATTTGCTAGTTTCATTCTCGGTGAGCATTCAGCACTAATTCTTTTAATTTTGCCTGCGCTACTTTACCCGACGAGGTCATTGGTAATCTATCGACGAACACGACACCCCCACGTAACTCCTTATCCTTTGACAGGTGGTCTGAAAATAAATTATTAGCATCTTTACAGATCTTCTTTCCTTTGAATTTCCTATAAGTCTTCTTCTTCAACACCCAGCCGTGGTATATCAGGGGCTAAACACTCGCTGTAAAATTCACAATACGTGGGCAACTCAGATTCAATTCTCGCCGGCACCAATAAAATTGTTGATTGGAGTTTTAAGTGCTGATTTACCACGTTCTCGATAGTTAAGGATATGTATATTTGAGAAATTAAAACAAAAATTTTGAAGAAACCCGCCAACGCGCACGAGTGTAGCGCGGCGGATATTTCCCTGAACCGTCTCAAAAGTGAGAGGAGGACTGTGCCCAGCAATGAGACGTATAGCCTGAACTTATCGTCACAAATAAGCTCAGAACATGGTTCATCCATTCATTATAACCTACTAAAAATCCATTGGTGAAGTGCTGAACATGGCCTCCATCCTCATAGATTGTCTCTATAGAGGGATATATGCCATAGTTGCTACGTGGCTGCCACGCTCGACCGGCGGGTGAGCAACCACAGATTTTGAAGTAAAAACCTCTTTAGAATCGTTGCAATTTGAAAGTCGGTGACTTACACATCTATAGCATATAGCCTGCGAGAGAATGATATAGAATGTAAACTGTGTCTCCTATTTTCTCGATCTCCTTTTCTATAAGTTTCACTTCTGTCGCCTATGAACTGCACACTTTTTTTATTATTATTTTGAGTTGCCATTAGGAAAATCCTTCTGCCCATCTCTAGTTTTATTTTCCTCTGTCCCCTTGTTCTTTTTTTATAGAAATAGGATTACAAAGGAGCACACAGTCCACCTGATGGTAAGTGGTTGCTGTGGCCCATAAACATCTACATATATCCTCGATTACGAATCAAAATGCAGATGCGTTGTCACCCGTGAGGACTAAGATGGAATGCCTCGTTTCCATTAAAAACGGTCTCCGGTTCTCTACACTCACCATACGAAACACAGCAGCGTTAATCTGCCATTTTACGCTGGTATTCTGTGAGAGCGTGGTCCTTCCCCGGCGGAGGTGACCCATTCGTGCTACAACCAGTATACCAGTAATATAGCTGCAGCATGGCTCTACCACGTATTAAACGACATTGTACGACATCCACAGCTCTACCATGTACTTTATTATTATCATCATCATCAACAGTCCGTTAGAGTTCCCTGCTTGACATGGTTCTCTCCTGTTTTTGAGAGGCTTTGCCTTAATGGCCATGCTTGGCAAGCGGATTGTCGATTGTAGCACCTGCGGTGCTGCACCCCGTCACCGGTATCATAAACAAGATGACTTACCCCACCATCTACCGGATGCCATATGGTCACATTTTCCTTTGTCGCCTCTTACGACATCAACGGAGAGAAAGGGGGTAACGGATTCAGGTACTCCGCCTCCACGCGGCCATTTAGTTACGAGTACATAACACTTACTGCAAACTAATTCTTTTATCTCCTGTGCTGTTACGGTGGATTCTGGTTTTCGAACGACACACGCCACTGGATGCTGGCCGTCTTCTTGATGCGGTATGCTGGTTACACAAACATCCAACACGCCATTATGTTGTAGGATTAGTTCCTCTAGCTCTGACGGAACTACCTGCAAAGTAATTCGAAAATTTTCTAGATAAAAAAGAACTGATACTTGCTGTTTTATAGTATATTTTAGTAAGGTTTCTTAAAATCAGTTTTAATAACTATTTTATTATTTTAATTTTAATACCTTTTTGAAAATTTGGTCCCATTCTATGAAGGGCTTCACTACACAAGCATAAAAGTACGCGGCGCCTTGTAGTTCAAGTTTCTGACGAAGACGCGTGGGCTTGATATGTGATATCACAAATTACAAACCGTCGAAAGTTCTCTTTGTGTACCACGTTCCCAATTACGTCCAGTTGTTATATAAAAAGTATTTTTAGTTGAAAAACGAGATACCAAACGTAATGCATTTTTTTATTAATTGGTACCAATTACTAAAATAAAAACTACCAATGCATTACCCAAAACGTCGGGAATTAAAAATAAGTATAATAATTAAACACGATAAAATCCATAAAAGTAGTTTTATTAAATACATTTTCTGCTGAACATAGGTCTCTCCCATAAATTGTCTCATAGGGGTAATTTTGTCATAGTTACCTCACTTATCAGGCGAATCGACAACCGCAGTTTTTTTTTATAATTTTGAGTCGTTACCAGGAAGATACTGCTGTGTATGAGCTGTTTCAGTTTCCCTCTGTCGCCTCTTCCGACACCCACGAGATGATAAATGGTTATTATGGTTAATATTCTTACTCCCCCAGTACAAGATCAATTAGGTGACACCAAAGACAATATTAACTACTATTTTTAGATTGAAAACTGAGACCAACAGACTCATATATTATAACGGAAGTTGAGCTGTGGCAGGTTTGTGCTTTTAGCGTATGCATTATTTTACTGCATTTATAAGAGTATAATAATCACAAGAATTGACTTAGGTATAAACTACTGCGTGTTAAATCAATGATCACTAGCGTACGTATATCAAAAAAGTAGGCAAAGTTGTTAGAACATGTAACCTAAAAATAGATGAAATAAGACCTTCTCCTACTTTCGTATATTGGAAAAAAATAGTAGAGAACATCCGGGAGAGGTAGCAGCACTCGATGGCGGTGCAAGATGGCGCGGACAATAAGACATTTCTTGTTTATTTCGTTTCTTCTGTGTGACTTTTTTATTACATAAAATGCAAAAAATAACACAAATACGGCCGAAGTAAGAACGCTGCTTTCGTTATGCGGCATTACGAAATTGAAACCAAAATTGGGACAACGTGACGCCCGATATTGCAAACCAGCAGTGCGATTGTGTAACTGTGGTTGGTGGCGTCAATCACTGCAACTTACCGCAAATGCGTTAATATTTTGTTTTATCCACTTTGTAACCTGAAATAAGATATTAATAAAAATATACATCGACTTTTAATCGATACTGATACTATATGTTATTAAAGTGATACATTTACACAATATGACGAAACCAAACGTCAAGACATCAAAACAAATTACACAGTCGCACTATAGTTCCACCTGCGATATTCCAGGCCGTGGGATGCCACCATTATTACTTTTTGAAACTAATACATACGTGAACATTGCGGTACTTGATGAGCAACTTTATTCGGTCAACAAAAAAGTAGTTGTCGCTCTCGTCCCTGTATAAAAGATCGCCGCTCTTGACATAGCCATCTTCCGTGAATGCCTTTTTCGTCTCTTCTGGATTTCCCAAATATTCCTTAATAAAAAACTGATATTGTAATTTGTGATTTAACTCACGATTATGTAAAACAAGTACAGTGTCAATACAAATCACAAATGCAGATGAAGTTTCACCAAGTGATAATAATCGCAAGTATAAATTAGGTACCTATATGAAATTAGGTTGGTAGTTATTGGTTGGTAAACAACGTAACATATTCTGCTTTAGATAGTTTGTTACAAGTTACTGTTTGTAGCAATGAAATTACAAAATAGTTGATAAACAGTAAGTAACAAAAATTCTTCCGTCACTAGCCTACTGATATTAATAGTATCACTAGTATTAGTCTTGGACTTTTCCTTACAATGGTATATATAATATAATGAATTAGTACTTTTAATACTGTTTTCCGTCGATGGTCTCGGCATTTTATTATAGGGCACTCTGTGATTTTATAGATTAGGCACTAGCAATAACCGTAAAGGTTCTACATCTATCTATCGGGAACCATGAATCATTTCTGTCATTTCAGATAGTCGATTTTTGCGATAACCTTAGGACGAAATGGCGTAAGAGAATTAATGAATTAATTAATGAAATAAAAATAACTTTATTGTACAATGATAAGTAAGAGATTAAATAATATAAGAGAATTCATCTCTAACGCTGCCACCCCCCCACAAACGCAAACGAAATATTAAAAACACACCGTAAAACACAAGCCCTTCGCTAACAATTCACCGTTTTTGTACGGTTCTTTTATTTCCAATCCAGTATCGGGATCTACTAGCTGAAACAAATTGAAAAAAATGTTTGATTTACGTATGAAAATTAAAATTGGATTTTACTTACGTAAAGGTTTTATAATGATCTGGACGGTTGGTCACAAAAATCTTAATATTTCCCAAAATAATAGATGATGGTAGAGCCATGCTGCAGCTATATTAATAGTATAGTTGTAGCACAAATGGTTCGGCAGGACCACGCTCTCACAGAATACCAGCGTAAAATAGCAGCGTAACACAGCAGTGTTTCGTATGGTAAGTGTAGAGAACCGGAGACCCTTTTTACTGGAAAAGAGGCATTCCATCTTAGTTCTCACGGATGACAACGCATCTGCATTTTGATTATTTATTGAGGATAGATGTAGATGTCTATGGGTCACAGCAACCACTTACCATCAGGTGGACTGTGTGCTCGTTTGTTACCCTATACTATAAAAAATATAGACCAGTGAAAAGGATCTTCGGTTCACTAAGCTCACTATATAAAACACAGGAGCATTAAGCAGCTATTTTACGTATATTATATTATAGTAGACTGGTATTCTGTGAGAGCGTGGTCCCTCTCCGGTCAAGCCGATCTATTCGTGCTACAAACATAATATATCTGCAGCTTGGCTCTACCACGTGTAAATAATCCATTACAGACGATCGACTGTTTGCTACTGGACATAGGGCTCCTACATATACGGCATATTTGTCATAGTTACCTCGCTTGATAGGCGTGTTAAAAGTCGTTTTTATATTATTTCGTGTAGTCATCAGGAAGATGCTGCTGCCCATCCCCTGTTTCAAATCTCTCTGTCGCCTGTTACGCCACCCGCGGGACGACATAGGCTAGTGCATTCTCTTAGGCCGCCTATACACGGTTCTTTTTATACTAACATTTAGTTACCTTTATATCATAGCCAATTGTAGGCTTGCCGCAACTGCCACTTGGGCCATTCACGTTTGGCGTCAACACTGCTCCCAAAGTCTCCGTCATACCGTACGCTTCCATAACAATTGTGCTTTTTTGAAGACAAGCCTGTTAATCAATTCACACAAATTTTATTTTTTATCTATTTAAAAAGCTTAAATGTAACACCTTAAATAGAGGGTACATAGGGCGGACTTTATGGCATGTGGCAGTCTCTGCCAGTCAACCCTAGGGGCCAAAGACAATTTTTGACAGGTGCAAAAATTCTTATTTACTTATATAAAGTGTACATATTATATTGAAAACATATAAACATAGTATACATATCTTAGCCCAAAAGGAATCGACGCATGAGTATCGGAAACTATTCCACCTCAATTTTTTATTCGATTCTTTTCAAATTGTCCTACTGATGATATAAATGCATATTACCATGGGGCAACTTGGTGCCATATTTTTTAAATATTTTTTTTAATGGCAATGAATTGTTATTTTCACACGGGACTATTTTTTTATATTTTTGGATGAAATACAAATAAAGAAGGTCCTATGACTATTTACGATAAAATTTATTAATATATAATAAAAAATAATATATAAGATTAAAGATAAAGTTCGAATCCGAACATTTTGTTCGGATTCGAACTCACTGACTTATGACTAGTTCGCCGTCGTATCGTCTACTATGTTTTGAGCGTGTGTCTAAATTATTGCTACTGACAAATGATTTAAATAAACTTAAATGTTTGGAATGACAGAAAGTGGATAATATGGACTGGTCGCCCTGGGTTGCAAAGTGCTGAAGTTTATCAGCCTATGTTCTGGAATCTGTAAGACATGACGACTACATTTCATAAATTCATAGGAACTAAAAATAAATGGTTCAACGGTGATCAAAGGAACCAAAACAAAATGGTGGACGGGACGATGCGATATAGGTGTGCGAACGCATAGGGGACTATAATATTATTTGCGTAAAGTTGATTAAATTAAAATTAAAAAGCTTGGCGTGCTCAGCAAAGCGGGACAATATTTCATGCCTGCACAACGCCTGCAACTTTACAAGGCGCAGGTTCAGCCTTACATGGAATACTGTTCCCATCCCTGGGCTAGGGCACCCCAATGCCAGCTCCTTCCAATTGACCGCATCCAGTGCAGTGAGGCTCGAATCGTCGACGACCGAGTCCTTTCCGATCGGCTCGGATTCATTGTTCAATGTTGCATCGCTTTGCATTTTCTTTCGCATTTACCACGGGGAGTGCTCTGAGGAATTGTTCGGACTAATTCGAGCTGCTAAATTTCACGAACGCACATCGCGGGAGAACTCCCGATACCATCCACACCATCTGGATGATTGGCGGTCCACCACTGTGTGATTTAGAAGGTGTTTTCTTTCTCGCACAACTTCCTTGTGGAATCGATTACCACCTGCGATTTTCCGGACCGATTCAACTTAGGGACCTTCAAGAAAAGAGCCTACTCCTTTTACTCCGGTAGTCACTTACCATCAGGTGAGCCGCATGCTCGTTTGCCCCCTCTCCTATAAAAAAAATTCGTTGGCTGACACGAAAGGGGACGAGCTGCTGCGGATTAAGAACAATAAAGAAATAGCTCATGAAAAGGATGGGTAAACCACAGAACCTTGAGAAGAGCGGTGTTTTTCGTTTCTCTTGATGACTCGATGACACAATGAGCTATGTTGATCACATGTCACAATAGAACAGTTTTGATTTCTTCTCAATAAAGTCATGTGCACCAAACAAACTTCCAACGGTTTAATAATTTTAAGACAACATTTACGTGATAAAAGCCGCGGGCATCTTCCTTCAAGTAGGGTACGCTGACGGCTGCTCCCGCGGACGTTCCACACTAGGCATGTGCCGGAAAAGGAAAGAAGGGAGTGTTGTTTCAGCCAACCTAATCAACCAACATCAACTTAAAAATACAAAACGTAGATGTGCGCGTTGGCGTGACCAGTATCCTCGATCAAATGTCGTTCTGAGTACCTTAATTTTTCGGTGTATGTGAAACCGCCTAAACTTTATTGTACCTATGCATGCATCTTATATTTTCGTCTTAATTGGTACACAAAATTTCACTATACTAAAAGATTTGCTATAATGGCTACGTTTTCCGGGCAAACAGGCATTCGCAAATTACGCTATTCCCCGTTGCAACTCCCGGTATTTATACAAATATCATCATCATCTTTACAGACCTTCACAAGTCCACTGCTGAACATAGGCCTCCCCCAAGGAATACCACAAAGCACGGTCCCGAGCTACCTGCATCCATCGGCTTTCTGCATGTCTTCTTGGGTTGTCACTCCATCTAGCGGGGGGTCGCCCTACACTTCACCTACCGATACGAGGATGCCACTTGAAAACCTTTCTTTCTATCGGTTGTCAGTTCTCTGGGTTCCGTTAGGCTATGTCGGTTAATCTAGTTCTAGTGCGAATGTCCTCATTTCTAACTTTATCCCACAGAGAAACCCCGAGCATAGCCCTCTCCATAGCTCTTTGAGCAATTTTAAATGTTCTCATACAGCCAGTAGTGAAGGACCAAGTCGCAGATCCATAAGTCATCAATGGCAACACACACTGTTTGTACACTCTGGTTTTCAAGTTTAGAGGTATACCTGACGAGAAGATGTGTCGTAATTTCCCGAACGCTGCCAGCCGAGTTAAACATGTTGATTGACCTCTCGGTCGAAGTTGGACCTACCTAGTAAAAACATAGTCGTCAACAACTTCGAGCTTAGTATTCCCAACAACTACCGGCATAGGTGTGATCTTTGTTTTGTCCATGTTCATCTTAAGATTTATCCGTTGGGTGGCACTATTGAGGTCGTTGAGCATAGTGCTTCTTCGGAAAATCAAAGATGAGTGATGTACTCGCCATTGATATACCGTATCCTTTTCAGTCCAGTAGCTTGAAAACGTGTTCCGATGCAGCGGTGAAGAGTTTCGGGGATATAACGTCACCCTGTCTTACACATCTCTGCAGTTAGATAGGTTTCATATTATGGTTCTGTACTCGGACAGCCATCGTAGCCCTACTGTACAAACACTTAGGCACTTCTTTGTACCGTTATATACAAAATTTGGACGGAATCAAAGTTTTTTTCCAAGTCCACATACGCAAGGCATAGATTGTACTCCTCAGTCTTCTGTACAATTTGCCGAAGGGTAATAAAATAATCTGTGGTCTATGGTGCTAAAGCCTTTTCGGAAACCGGCTTATTAGGGAGGCTGGAAGTCGTCGAGTCTTCGATCGAGAGGTGTAGAATTAGAACCTTGGCTCTACGTGAGATCTAATAACTTTTTGACAGTGCGAGCCATATAGTCTCGTATTGGCAACATTTTACATGTAAAATGTTTTTGGTGGGATCCTAAATAGAAAAAACTTAACGACAGCAAGATTTTGCCTGAAAAAAAAATTACGATCGTAAAAAACAATTGTGTTTGATTTTAATCCAAGGCCGGATTCGAAGCCAGTTAAGTGAAAGACGATCATATAAGTTGTGTACAAGTACAACAGCAATCAAATCGCTTCCGTAAAAAATATATTATACAGTTAATGTAAAGTACATAAATGGTATAAACGACTGAATGGTACTACCATTGTATTCGACAACTTGAACCATGCACCTACCTACCTCCTAGTGTACTTGTGATTTAGTTATTAGCTACTGGGTCTATATTCTAAATCTACCCAGTGTTTAGCCCAAATTCTGTGAACCGTTACAATAAAATATGACTTTCATTTTACGGTCAGTAAAGATATGCTGAATAAAATTAGAGCAAGTTATAGTTATGACAATGAAACCAATGTAGAGAAATATCGAAATAAACAATTATGCGAAAAATCTTTATGTTGAGTTGGCTCATGACGCTTATAATGATTTTCAAGCAAGAAAACGCAGCCAGCGTTCTTGACACGATACCACGAGGAGTAGCACTGTAATTTAAGTTTTTAATTTTAGTTTTTTTACTATAGTATTTTTTAATATTGTATATATATTCAATATTTTTAATTAAACATTACATTAAATTTCAACTTTTTTTCCAATCATAATGTTGAGTTGAGAATATTAGGATAAAAATGTTACGTAAACAAATGGGCACCCTCTACTGATATATACTATAGTATTTAAAAATAAATTCATACCCGTAGTTTATTTATGGCGTCCACGTTAGTCTTCGCCCCTGTTACGAGGATTTCCTTAAGGCAGCTGAGGTCCACTTCGTCCCAGCGCCTTAACAGTGCCAACATCAGAGCCGGACTCATCAACATCGTGTGGGGCTGATGAAAGAAACAATTTTCATTATGACTAGGCTGTTTTTCAAGGCTTACCATTTTTTATAGTTTATTTTAGTTAATATTTATTTTAATTATGACGTAGACCACATGGTTTTTTTTTATAGGATAAGGGTGACAAACGAGCACACAGTCCACCTGATGGTAAGTGGCTGCTGCGGCCCATAGATATCTACATCTATCCTCGATTACGAATCAAAATGCAGATGCGTTGTCACCCGTGAGGACTAAGATGGAATGCCTCATACCCAGTAAAAAGGGCCTCCGGCCACCTGCACTCACCAAGCGAAACGCAGAGGTTAACCTCTACTTCACGCTGGTTTTCTGTGAGGTTGTGGTACCACCCCGGTTCGAGCCGGCCCATCCGTGCGACAGCAAAAGCCGCGTGGCTCTACCACTGTTAAAACTGTGGTCTTGGTTCTGTCAGAAATAGGGTTAAAACTAAAAAATTATCAATAAAACTAAGAGTTGAATTCGAACCCCGTTTGAGCAGTAAGTTCAATGCAGGCAACGTTTTAGGTGAATCTATTTTACATGTATTTAGGTCTCAGGAATTCAATAAGAATTTTTTATTTGTTTATCTGTTTTTAATCCAATCACAGCAATTAATAATTTCCAAGGCACATGAGAATAAACTATACTAAGAGAAAAAATTCAAATTATAAATCATTACTTTCGCTGTAAACAGCTGACAACATCACATTCCAACTATCCACATACATATCAAAGTCGGGTGCAGCCCTCAGAAGAGCGTTGATTGCGCGGTGCATTCGACATAGTGCGTCCGCGATAACGCATAAGAAGGCCTTTTAAACTTTTTCTATGGTCAGTACAAACTTAGACTCATAAGGATTCCAAACAAATGCCACTAATTCCAATTTACTTCTCACTAAGGTGTAAAATAATTGTTAGCTTGCTTCTGTATTTTGAAATTAGCGGGCATTGCGCAAAATGAATCCGAGGCGTTTATAACAGTCAACAGCCAAGGCAGACATATGTGCATAAAAAGTTAAACTACAATCAAAAGTCACGCCAAGATTTTTATGTTTGTAACGCCTGTAGCGTTAGAGTAATATCTCCTAAAGTGTAGGCGGCTTGTAGAGCTGCAATTTGCGATTAAATGTCATAACATAATACTTACTCGTGTTGAAAAACATTTTACTGTCAATAATCCACTGGTTGACTCGATTGATTTCGTTTTGGAGATTTCTGTGATTGACATTTTCATTAATTTAAATTATCAGTTTTAAATCGACTGCGTAAAGTATGCATTTAGTATGTTTAACGACGCTAAAAAGTTAAATCGTTGATCATAATAAGAAATAGGAGGGACCGATTACCGATCCCTGACTAACACTGGAGCGAGTATGGTATGATTGGGATAGATAATAATCAACACATATTGCCGTCGATTGCGAAGATAACTTGAAAAAAGGGATAGTAGTTTCGGCGTAAATCGCGTAAGGCGCACAACTTTAATGATAGGATGTCATTGGCCACTTTATCAAACGCCTTTTCTAAAATCGAAGCATAGCATCATCTACCTGCCTACATTTCTCTAGACTCTGCGAAATGTAATCATCAATCATGTTCATCGCATAAGTAGGATGAATATGATGATGATAATCGTAAATGACCTTATGTACAATTTGTTCAAATACCTTGGCAGAGGATGAGAAAATTGCAATGGGTCGATAATCGTCAACAGAGGACCTGTTACTAGTTTTTGAAAGGGGGTGACACGAGATAGCTTCCACTGTTCAGTATACGTGCCACTATACAGAGCCAAGTTAAATATATACAGTTATCTTTTATATTTTACGGAACGGAATTTTGCATTACAAAGTCAGCTCCCTAACTTTTAATTTGATGTTCTGGAAATAAAGGAAATACACATACAAGCATATGCCAAGGAGAGGGATAATTCACAGACATCATAATTATATCTGTGAGTTAAGTATATACATCATATCATTATATTCATTATGAATGCGTATATTGCATTATACTATAGAAGATTTCTGCCGATTTTGTATAATATTAAAAGATACTTGTGAAAATAGGGATTGGGGTCTGTGGCGTCATTTTTAGCTGTGACGGTCCCGGGTGGTAGCTAGCCTTGCTTAGCCGTTGCAGTAGAAGCGAAGAAGAATATTCTGCAGTAAAGCTAGCCAGTGTACATCGTATTAAGTAGCACGACGTTGACGCTTCAATCTATGAAAAATCTGATAATTCTATTGCATAATTTCTCAGAAAGCCCCTATGAAGATAGCTTTATAAGGAGTGCTTTATGCCGAAGCTTTCACTTTGTCCAAACTAACCGCCTATGGGGTGACTCCTTGTTTCAACTGCCTCCGCCCATCGGTGAGTCAGGTAGACAAGAAGATTACCGGCTACGTGACCTCGACGGTAACCATATTGACGGTCACTAATAAGCTTATGCACCTCAAAGTACCTCATAAGCTGGCAGTTAATAATAGACTCCATTATTTTGTACAACAAAAAGATGTTGGCGATAAGCTTATAGTTGGAATGATCTGAGCGGTTGCATTTATTAGGGATCAAGTGCTCTAAGGCTGTTTTCAATGAGATTGGATCAACGCCTAAAGCGTAGACGTATCGGAAAAGACACCTTAGAGATGCCAACTCTGGAGCATATTTAGTATAATTGGGGGGATGCCTTAGATCTTGGAAGAGAATTGTTTTACGCATTGAGCTCCGCAGAAACTGAATCGCTATAGTATATCATTTTTCTCCACTTCAGACAGTGGTCCGAAGGGCCAAAAGGGACATCGACGGAGACAGCAGAAGGTCTATTTGGAAAGGTGCAAGATCCTCCATATCTAAAATCCACGTGGGCGAAGTGACCTGTTGTGTCAGACCATGTGCCATGACAAAGTCATAAACAAATATTCTAGCATGTTCAATTGTACGAGCACGACGAGTTAGTCAGCGTTGTGGGCGTTGAGGTCCCTTAAGAGCATGATCTCTACGGATGAAATATGCTGTAGAACGGAATCTGTGGCCGTTTGAACGTAGTCGTCGAGTTGGTCTGACCCGACATTACCACTGTAGAACCTATAAAAACACCCATAGTAGGCGGTATGGTGGTCGCTGTCTATGCGTAATAAAAGGATGGAGACATCCTTGCCTTCAAGACTAACGAGATGTCGAAAAGAGATATTCTTTCTGACCTACACTGGATTGCTGAAATTCACGACAAATGTAATAGAGATATCTCAGTCGTTTTGCCGTTTGCTTCGAGTACTATGCGTACAGAGTGCCATAGGTCTACATGCGAATAGAGTCATATCTGATGCAACATAAATGCAAAAAGATCAAAAGTAGGCTTAGTGTACACTAAAAAGGATTAAAGAGGCACGGTATGACCTGAAATTCAATGAGTTATACTTATTACAAATATTGATTCTTATCAGGAAAAGAAGTTGACCCGGAACATGAGAGATTAATAGATAGATAATCTAAATACTTAGCTATGCAGTTGAATTTTATGTTCTGATCCTTCAGATCCTTCATTGTTAGATTGTTTATACAAATTGACCGCTTAAATATTATTTTTAAAACTTGAAAATTCTGCCCTTTACTGTATCTTTTACAGTTATTTCTCCAAGTTTTTGATTATTTCAGTTTTTTTTTTATAAATGGTTCTTTTGATGGAGGACAGACATTTTTAAGCCTTTATTGAGAAATTAATGAATAAAAAAATTCATGACAACGTATCTGTAGTCTTATTTATTTCGTAGGTGGACTGTATGTTCATTTGTCACTTCAGTTTTATAATAAAAAGTATTAATTTTTAACTTATTGTAAAACATATTACCTTGTATTTATTAATAATCTCAATTAAATGGTCAATATCATCCGGTCTAGATGTTTGTAACTTGGTTTGGCTTAAAATAGGCATGACGACAGCGTTGAAAATCCCTGATATCCATTGAACGGGGGACAAATTTAGACCTATTGTTTGCCTGTCAAAATATAAATCATTACAAAAATGAACAATAATAAATTACTTATGGGTACAATTGCATATAACGGAATTCGTGGTAATTTATTGCGCTAGTTATATCTTATATATTTAACAGAAATCAGGTGTTAGAAATGACTTCGAATCTGATTTCTATTGTTGTCACTACCGGTGTACCTCAAGGATCGATTTTGGGCCCCTACCCTTTATCTTTTTCATTAATAACCTCAAGGTCTGCTTCAATAATTCTCATTTTTAATGTACGCTGATAGTATTAGAATTTATAAAAAATGCCAAAACATTCATGACTGAACTTTTTCAAGAAGATCTTGACAGACTTTCTCAATAGTGTTTAGATAACAAGCTTTACATAAGTCTGTCTGAGTGTAACGTGATATCTTTTACAAAGAACAAAATGTTTAAAAATTTAATTATTGTTTTAATCGTATAATATTAAAAATAGTTTACATAGTCAGAGATCTGAGAGAATGCTGAATTCTTAATTACATTTAGTACCATATTATCGATTACATAATCAATAAAGAAAAATATTGTTATCATGAGACTCTAACGACTTTAAACGATCATCGACTTTCTTAAATGTTTATAAAATACTCATTCCTTCATAATTACAATGCGCTGTACCAATCTGGAATCCTTTCTACAAAAAATAAAATTAATATAAATCAGAAACTATAATAATAAAAAAGAAACTAAAACTAGAAACTTAATTATCATATAATCCTACTTCCCGCGGTATCGTGCCAAGAATGCTGGCTGCGTTTCCCCGATGAATGGCTATACTTAGCCTTTGAGCGAGAAAAAAACCAGCCCTCTTATCACCAGCAGCAACGACCAGCCGCGGATAGAGTTCCTTTAGAAACTTTACCGCACGTGGACTCCACGAACCCATAGTCTTTACAGCAAATGGCACAAATATGTAGTCATCTCTCAGAGACTCATATTTGCGCCACTTACTCAATTCAGCTGCCTCTGATGCCGCCCCGGCTCTAAGCGAGGTACCCCTGAGATGAGAGGCCGCCAGAGTGTCTACGCAAGTAGTATCCCACACTAGGGCTTTACCTCTCTCCCAAAGGACCAATGTCATACCGTCGGGTCTCCTGCCATCGTCTCTAAATATTCCTCAAGGATCTAAAACCGAGGGAACATTTATGGAGACAAGAGCCCTTCGGATGACATCGTTCAAAGAACTGTGTCGTGAAAACCTACCAGCGCTTTTCTTACATGAAAGTCCGTGGAGCCCAAACTTGTCGACGCTGCTACCACAGGGGCACTGATAGGGTTGACAAATCGCAATTCCTAGTCGGATTCCTACGGCACTGCGCAAGCTTTCCCCATCAAGTAACGTGCCGAGATTACTCATTAGAAATGGTCCAAAAGAAATTTTTACGCAATATTATTTATAAGTATTACCATTCCAAAATTCCATATATACAATTATTAAAACAGCATATGATTTCTTATATTTACGCGAACACTACACATTGAATAAAACTACTTTTACGGATTCTATCGCGTTTAATTAATTTGTTTTTTATTGATTCCCGACGTTTCGGGTACTTTACTGCACCCATGGTCACGGGAGACTGAGGTGATTGAAGTCCCGATGTCAGAGTTAACCCGGAGTACCTTCAGCTTTTTTAATTATTAATTTTGGTCCGATCTACGCAGAATGAACTTACTGTGTCTTGAAGTCTTGCAGTGGTATGCTTGGGTTTAGTTTTAATTTTATGAATTACAGGATCCCAAACAGGTGGTAGTACCCAGCCTCCCTCTCTATTGAAATTAGGATGTTTTTATAATTTCAATAGCCTCACGTATAATACTTGGCAGGAATCGATGTTCTTTCGCGAGAATTTGTGGTTTATCAAATCTAACGTAATGGCGGGGGCCGTCTAGGATACGATCACAAACTGCAGACTTCCCGGAACGTTGGTGTTTCACGTCAGCTATGTGTTCTTTTACGCGGGTTTTGATAGATCGCTTTGTTTGCCCTATATATGGGAGACCACATTCATAATCAAGCTTGTACACCCCTGCATCTTGTAGAGGAATATTGCACTTGACGGGTGGTAAGAACTGACTAATCCTCTTCGGCGGCTTGAAGAATGTTCTAATAGAAGCTCGATTCAATATGTAGCCAATCTTGTCAGTGACACCTCTGACATATGGTAGTACAGCAGGCACACGCTCGACTGTTGCCGGCTTCACTCAGTAACTGTGACGTAGGCGCGGGACTCAAAGCTTGTCGTGCAGAACCTGCTTGACGTGCTGAAGCTCGGCGGCCAGGTATTTACTGTTGTCACATATCCCTCATGCTCTCTGTAGCAAAGATTTGTCCACGGTAGCTAACTGTGATGGATGATGGTGGGATTCACCGTTTAAATATCGGTTCGTATGGGTCTTTTTTCTATACACAATATTACCTATGGTGTTAGGATTTCTAATAACTAACACATCTAGGAAAGCTAAAGAATTATTTGCGTTTGGTACGAATATATAACATAGTATATAGTATATATATATATATATATATATATATATATATATATATATATATATATATATATATATATATATATATACATACTATATTATATATAGTATATATATATATATATATATATATATATACTATATTATATATATACATATATTGGAACTTCGTTCCAACGAATATATATATTCTTATATTCTTGGAATTTTACCTAGTCTCGTAGCAAACAACAAAAATCGTTGGCCTTGTTAATTGTATTAAATATAAAGTTAGACATATAATATTACTCTTTAGGCATTGGTGTGGGTTACACGCTAAGTACTCTTAGTATAAATTAATTGTCTTATATTACATTAATATGTAACTGTTTTTATTTTCAATAAATTAAAGATAAAAAAACAGTAACAATGAACTGTTAAGAATAGAATGAAATTGAGTTTTATAAATATTGTTATTCAATAAAGATTACCGATGACAAAGAAAGTGCGAATCGGCATTGCTTTGGTTGCTTAAATAATACCCATATTTTAAGCCTGAAACTGGACACCCACACAACAGTCTGTGTTGTGGGTGTCCAGCGGTGTACATATATGTATGTGGATGTTGATGTCTTTCGAGAAAGTTTCAGACCCTGCACCTGAATTTGTTTTAGAATCATCCGTGAAAATTCTAAGTTCTTTTGGGTTTAATCCCTCCGGCTGGTTAGTTTCATTTTCTTTGTATTTATTTTATATGTTGATACAAAAACTTTTGAATTTATCTCATACCAGTACCCAAATGTCCACGAATCTCCTTTTATGTTATGCGCCGGTTTTCTTTAATTAGTCGCCAGACAGTAGCCACATGTTTCTCATACCCCATTTACACTCTCGCGCGAGCGACGAGGCGAGTCGCGAGACGAGCCACAAGGCGCGAGTGTAAACGCTATCTCCTGGCTCGCCTCGCAGCTCGCCTCGCCACTCGCGGCGCTCGCGTCGGAGGAGGTTTTTTGGGACGCGAGCGTGGTGTTTACACTCGCGTCTCGTTTCAGTTTGTTTACGGCGCCCTTCCATAATAACATTCGAATTGCTTTTGTTTTAAAATTACAATTTTAATAAAATAATATTATTTAATCTTGCACAATAGGTACTAGCAATTTATATAAAATTATGAAACTGAAAAGGTTCTGTTTCGATGAATAGATATCATCCGTCATATTCTTCCTCAACGACGTATTTTTATTAATTTCCTTCTTTTTAAAATGGTCAAATATCGATAAATACTTATTACGGCAAGAGTTGACGCCGCTATTATTTCGACGTCATTCATTGTTGCTGACTCAACGCATACTGACCGCATCGCGTGAGTGTAAACAGGCACTCGTTACCTCGCAACAACACGCGAGCTGTGAGGCGAGGTACGAGGCGAGCCGTGAGGCGAGAGTCTAAACGAGGTATCAGTAATCACAGTTGAGGGTTGACCTTCACGAATTTCATCATGGAGAGAAACACGGTCACGATCAAATTCTATACCAACCAAAGTCTTCTATGTATAATACTACTTGGTACCACCGACTTACGTTGGGTTGCTCAAAAGACATTCTTCCCTCCCAAAAGAACTTTGAGGACGTGCAGTGCTGATAATTATATTGCGGTGGGACTTTGATATAATAGCTTTACAGCTAGGCAGCGTGCACGCTATGCATATTTAATGTATAGCGTACACGATGCCACAGTTTCACATCCTTTGTGTTGCAAACGCAGGTGATCTAGTGCGGAGCGTCGTTTCTTCTTCTTAATAACTGGCTTTACGGCTCTGGGATCTAGCCCTTCTGAGCCTGAAGTTACAATATATTATAATAACTATCCTTCATAGTATACTGCTTCACAATATGTTGATGCGTCACACTGTGCAGCCCTTGGGAGATTTTGACGACAACTTGAGCCAGCAGACAACTGACGGTTGGCAATGGTATCTCAGGGCGCTTAAGCAGACAGACACCATATTTTGAGAATCACATCAACATCAAAGCACTTGTTTCACAGTTTCCACTAATAGTTCACATGCGCAGACACTTAATACACAAAATCGCACCACTTTTACATATCAAAGTCCACTTCAAACCATTATTTAAACAATAATACAGGAGCAGCAAACCGCCGCCGGTCAAGTTGCCGCCAAAAAAAAACTGCGGAGCGTCGCGATCAATTGCGCGAGCAGTGTGTGGCCAGAGAGGGCAACATCGCGGCATCGCGAGGAGCATAGTGTGGCGTAACCAAAAAAGTAATAACATACATACATATATGTGCAGTAACAATAAAAAAGTAGTGATTATATACTCATAGGTAACAATAGCTCTCGGTAATTGTCATACGATACACGATAAAATACATAGTGTCTTTAAAAATCGCGGTTTCTTAACATTACTTACGTGGTCCTAGCGTTATTTAAATATTTCATAAAAGAAAGAAACTTTTCCATTATAATTCGATGTTTGAAGGCTGCTATTTTGGGGAGGCCGGTAGTGCCACTAGTGCTTATTAGGCAGGCATATACTTTATCAACGTCAAATTCGGCTATTCTGTAATAAAAATGAAAGTTTTATTAAAATTTCTTATTATCATTAGATTACAATCAGTTAAAAATAAATTGCCATTATTGCCACGCCTAGCACATTACTGCAATCGTAGTAACACGTTTTTCGAGCATGAAGAAAAAGGAACATCAAGAGAAAAGACGAAACGAGATAGCCCCCTATCTCGTCTTGTATATATGTATGTATTTACTCGACATGGGTATAATTATTGCGGAATTTTGAATGGATACAACTTTAAAATATCAAACTTTATTTTCTTATAAATGTTTACTTAAATGCCTTTCTTTTAAGTCCATTCCTCAAGTGCGTAATCATTTGATACTCCCTCATTACGATATCAGCATCATAAAATCATTGCTAATTAATATAATAATATATAATTAATAATAATAATAATTATAATTAATATACTATAAAAAAACACGTGGTAGAGTCACGCTGCTGCTATATTATGGTTGTAGCACAAAAGGGTCGGCTCGACCGGGGTAGGACCACGCTCTCATAGAATAAAAGCGTAAAATAGCAGCTTGACGCTGCTGTGTTTCGTATGGCGAGTGTAGAGAACCGGAGACCCTTTTTACTGGAAACAAGGCATTCCATCTTAGCTCTCAGGGGTGACAACACATATCTGCATTTTTATTATTAATCGAGAATAAATATAGATGTCTAAGGACCACAAGATTCACTTACCATCAGGTGGAGTGTGTGCTCGTTTGTCACCCTTATTCTATAAAAAACAGCATTTAAAACAGTACCTCAGTTACCAAGAGCAGCTCCTCAAGACGCTGTTCTTGGTATAGTGTTCTGTGACTTGAGGGCTTGATCTCGTTTAATCAATCAATATATAAGAGCTCAACTGTAAACATAATTGCCGTAATTTCCAATTCCACGTGAGCGAAGCCACGGGCGGTCACAAGTCTTAGAATTACTAAGCATAATTCAATTTTATTGACCGTCACCAACTAAATTTTCTTATGAATAAAGTAAAAATTTATGAACTTATACTGTATAGACTTATAGTAGTAGAATAATATAATATCGTCACGATAACGCTCGTGATTTGTTCGAGACACGATTATTGTGCATAATTAATCTAAGGTCCAATTTAGCAACCCATGATAAACTTTAATTGGCAACACTCACTTGAATTCAGCTTCTGGTTCGACGACATCGTATGTTTCTAAGAACTCTTTCATTGAACCTTCTTCTTCGAAAGTCACCATCTTCAAATCTATACCTAAATCATGCGCTGCTCTCTTATACTCCTCCAGCGATTTATGTTGACAGAAAGCTATTTTTGGCTGCGTTATTTTCAATAATGATCTCAATTCAGCTGAAATCAAGAATAATAATAAATAAAGTACTAATTATTTCGATATATTAAATTAACTATAAGTGTTGAGTAATCCGTGAGACTACGCATTATCGATTCATATATTGGCACATTTAAACAACTTTATGAATGCGAACACCCAATCCAATATGATAGGCATGCTTAAGCACAAATATAATTTGCAGTTGTGAATTATAATGTCCTCCACAAGACCGAGTTTCGTTCACGGCGGCCACACAAGAATATCCATCGGAGCAGGACAGAATTATAGTGCCCGAGTGTATGCGCAAACACAGGTACACTCTCTATTCAATCACTCTCATAGTCCCATCGGACTCCAGGCTGCTACTGAGTATCTCTTGACAAATAATCCCAATAACTGATTTCGGCCGACCTGGGATTTGAATCCAGGACCTCATGATCTGCAACCGCGTTTATGACCACTAAACCAACGAGACAGTAAGTTGTAGATTACATATAATTATATTAAACTTACATAATATATTACATTTTTAAATCAAACTGTCTTCATGAATTTCATCGCATTAGAGCAATATGGTTTTACAATATACATCGTTATTCGTTATCTATCGTGGGCCTTTACACAAGCCGCCTTAAATATGTATAGTATTTATTTATAATACTCACTGCGCTTAAATAACGGGTCTACGCCTACTATTGGATAACCATTTAATAACGCAGCGTAATATGGTATGTGAAGATCCAAATGGTTGTAGCCTCCTAACGCTAATACATCTCCGGGCCGCAGACCAAACCTCCTCAGCGCTTGGGCCAGGCGAATAGACCGCGATAGCACCGAAGCATTTGATTCTTCCTGCCCTGTTGCTGCATCGATCTGTTTAAATGAATAGTTAAGCAGTAAATATACTGTAAAATATTTTATAGAATAAGTGTAACTCAATATAATAAACACACAATTCACGAGATGATAAGTAGATGCTATGGCCCATAGACATCGACATCTATCATCGATTAAGAATCAAAATGCAGACGCGTTATTATCCATAAGGACTACGAGTAAGATGGAATGACCCTTTTGCAGTAAAAAGGGTCTCCGGTTCTCTACACTCACTATACGAAACACGCGTACACTATATATAAATAAAAATCAAGTCATCAGTTTAATGAGTCATTTTAATTAGCTAGTTTAAAATAATTTAAAGAAAGTTATCAAAAAAAATGTAAGCCATACAAATGTCTTTTGCAATATCTCAAATATTATGCGTCAACTATATACTTTTAACAAAAAGTTTACAGTGGAACTACCCTCCAGAGAAGACTGGCTATGGTATACCGATGGGTCAAAAATGGGCCTCAACGTAAGCTTTGGAAGTTTTGGGTAGAGACCCAAATTCAAATTTAGTATGAATTTGGGTAAATTCACTGTGCGGAAATCAATCTGCAAAAACACTACGTTAACGATATAATCTATATCAACTCCGATAGTCAAGCAGAACTGCTAGCGTTGAGATCAAACTTGGAGAAGTCGAAGCTAGTGGGAGACTGCGTGAACCACCTAAACGCCTTGGGTGGTAATGACAAGGTAGTTTTAAGATGGGGTCCGGGTCATGCGGGTATTTGTAGGCAATAAAACTTCCGACAAGCTCGCACGGGAGGGCTCAAAGAGTACACAATTTGGACCCGAGCCATTTTATGGAATCTCAAAAAGCCTCGCCCGATTGACTCTGGAAACGCTTTACCACAACAAATCACTTAAGATCTGGTCTGATATACCAGGCTTAAAACACTCAAATACCTTAATCCGGGCTGTCAATCGAAAATTCACTTCGGAAGCCCTGAGATTAGGTAAAAATAAAGTGCGCATTCTAGTTAGAGCTCTGACTGGACACTGTTGTCTTAAAAAGCACATGTCCATCCTGGAGCTAAGCAACTCAAGGATGTGCCGGTTTCACTCCCTAGAGGAGGAAACGCTTTTACACATTCTGACAAATTGCGGACCCTTAATGCGCAAACTATAATATAAAGTATAAGATATATAAAAATACTAGCTGACCTTTCCGAACGACCATTTGCTTTCCCAAAAAAACTCCTGAAATTAGCAATAAAAAAATTGAGGGTCACTTATCGGGATAAAAACTATCCTATCTCTCAAGTTGGACCAAACTGCACACAGTCTGCAAAATTTTTTTGAAATTGGTTCTATCTGTTGAATACTTACAGCAACACGTGGTGGTTATACTACTAAATTGTAGCTTATATTAAACGTTTATATTTTTAACATAGCGCCATCTATTAAATATTTACTCAATCCAGTCAACAGATATCGTCATCTGACAGAATCGTTTGGAGCTAACTGATAATTGTGACTGTCAAATAATAGAGAAATCATTTTCAATCAAATAATATTGTATTGCGACTATAAATTGAGATGTAAGCTATCCTATCTTTTAAGTTGGACCAAACTGCACATTGACCAAAAATTTGATTGAAATCAGTTCAGTACTTTAGGAGTCCATCGCGGACAAACAACGTGACACGTACTTTTTATATATAAAGAAGATAAAGATAAGAAACTATATACTTCGTCCAGAAGAAGTGAAATTACTCACAGCTAAGCAACTCCTTCTATTCATGGAGGACGTAGGGCTTAGCAGTGAACTGTAGACATAGCAGCGATCACAATAGATATTTTAGGTCGCAGTGATACTGACCTATCTAGACATGCATAGCTGCTCGTACATCCATCCAAATGTTTAGTGTGAATTTTAAAACACATGGACTAATCAAGCAGCATTACCATATGGGGTCATCTCCTTCGGCTCTGCACTCTGCGCTCGTGAACCCAGTAGCCTAATGTGGTAAATTACTCACCATGAGCAGAGAATATCGCCGCAAGCACATTTTTTGTTAACGAAGCCTAAACTTTTATAATAAACCATAGTGTATGGTTATTAATATTAAATATGTAATAATTAATTATATTATGGGTTATGTATTGTCATATTCCATAACATTTATTACTTTCATGTACATACAAACGTACACACATATACAATCAATCACAAATCTCATCTTACAGCTATTTTGGGTTTCTCAATATTAAATATCAAACCGGGCGATATTATGGATAAATATTAATAACAATTATATTCTACGATTTTATTAATAATGATGACCAACAAATATATAGTCTTAAGGTTTCGGCCTCATACTGTGCCAATCCAGAAGATTGTAAGGATCTTATATCTAATCCCGTAAGTAGTTTTAAAATAATTAGTCAAAATATACGTAGTGTATCTGCAAATATATCTGAATTACAAACATGGCTAAGTCGTCTTGGTTTTAGTAGCGATATTATACTACTCACAGAATGTATCTTGGCATCTAATCCATCATCATCATTACAGCCCTTCACAAGTCCACTGCTGAACATAGGCCTCCCCCAAAGAATGCCACAAAGCACGGCCCTGAGCCACCTGCATCCATCGACTTCCTGCATGTCTTACCAGGTCGTCACTCCATCTCTTGGGGGGACGCCCTACACTTCACCTACCGGTACGAGGCTGCCACTCGAGAACCTTTCTTCCCCATCGGTTGTCGGTTCTTCGAGCTATATGGCCGGCCCACTGCCACTTCAGTTTACTAATCCGTTGGGCTATGTCGGTCACTCTGGTTCTACTGCGAATATCCTCATTTCTGAGTTTATCACGCAGAGAAACTCCGAGCATAGCCCTCTCCATAGCTCGCTGAGCGACCTTGAGCTTCCTCATCCGGCCAGCAGTGAAGGACCACGTCTCAGTTCCGTATGTCATCACTGGCAACCTCCACCGGAGATTCTTAGCACCCCCTGCCCCGCCGTTACCATGGTCGCCACCGTAGCCAGGAATAGCGGGGCCGCCGGGGACTGGGGGCCGTCTCTTCGTAACTCTCATCATGGGGGGTATATTGCCATAGTTGCCACGCTTGGCGAGCGGGTTGGCAACCGCAGTTTTTTTGTTGTGTTTTTGCCGTTACCAGGAAGATGCTGCTGCCCATCTCCTGTCTGTTTCCCTTTGTCGCCTTTTACGACACCCACGGGAGGATATGGGGTAGTGGATATTCGTGACCGCCACTACACGGCATCTAATCCATACCTCCCATCATTGGATGTTTAAACCAGCTATCCTATACTATGTAATATGAATTAAAATGACGGAGTTGTAGTTTATATCCGAAAAGACCTTAAAGAAGTATGTGTCACAGAACTTAAACTCAAAACAGCTACCGTTTTACAGATTTGAATTGGTAATTACTTGGGTGTATTAGCTATATACACAGGTCTCTTTCTAAAAGATATATAAGTGAGTTTATTGTTTCACTAGATCAAAACCTCAATAACTTATCATCGTTGAGTACTATAGCAATAATGAGTGACATTAATATAAATATATTTTACCTGAGAATAATGATATTATAGCATCAGATTACTTGTATCTTTTGGCTAGTCATGGACTTCTTCCATATAGGCAATGTAATCCTTAGAACCAAGTTAAAGGCAAACGCGATTGTGATTGTTTCAACTGTCACAGATCGCAAAGCTACAGTGCTTGCTTTAGAAAAACTACATGTTTCTTATACACAAAAAAGTCTCAAAAACTAATTTTATTACTCTGGGTAAAGATACCATTGTACTAGATTTTTCAGAATTACACAATCTAACTGATCCTGAAGCAGCTATGAACTATGTTGTTGGGTCATTAGGAAGAGTTGTAAAAGATAGAATAGAATAGAATAATTTTTTATTCAATATTGATTATTACATAATTGTTATTGAAACTCATTTTTTTTACCACTGGTTCGGAAAATAGTTCTGTCCTGGGAAGAACCAGCAAGAAACCCAGCGGGACTTTATTTTCCAAACATATTTCACTTAACAATAATTTCGTTTATACAATTTTTAAATGATTGTTCATAGAACCAGCATGGTGGCGATCACCTTATTCCCAGGGGTTATTTTCATTCATGTATTCCTCGATATTATAATAACCCTTTTTGTACAGTTTTTCTTTAATAAAAATTTTAAACTTGTTTTTTGATAAACTTTGAATATGTTCTGGGATTTTGTTGTAAAAGCGTATACATTGCCCCATAAATGAATCACTGATTCTGTGGAGTCTAGTAACTGGTATTACAAGCTTATGTTTGTTCCTAGTGTTTAAAGTATGCACATACTTATTCTTATTAAAGCTATTTATGTTTTTATGTACATACATTACATTTTCATAAGTATATTGCGATGCCAAAGTTAATATGTTTATTTCTTTAAATTTTTGTCTGAGGGACTCTTTACAATTTAGGTTATAAATCGCCTGAACGGCTCTCTTATGCAAAACAAATATAGCTTCAATATAAGTCGCATTACCCCATAGCAAAATTCCATAAAACATCACACTATGAAAGTAACTAAAATACACTAATCTAGCTGTCTCAACATCTGTGAGACTTCTAATCTTTCTTACAGCATATGCTGCAGAATTAAGTCTGCTTGCTAATTTAGATATATAGGGGCCCCATTGAAGTTTCGCGTCAATAGTAATACCGAGAAAAATAGTGGTATCCACAAGACTCAACTCCTCCCCATTTAACAGCATATTAGTATTCAAATGTTTTACATTTGGTATTGTAAATTTAATACACTTCGTCTTATTGCCGCTTAAGAGCATATTGTTGGCGTTACACCAATATACTAATTTCGATACAGCATTATTTACATCGTCATAATTAATTAACTGCCGTTTGAGTTTGAAAATTAAAGAGGTATCGTCAGCAAATAATACTATATCGTGATTGTCCCCTACAAGATAAGGTAAGTCATTAATATAGATTAAAAACAGGAATGGGCCAAGAATCGAGCCCTGAGGAACGCCCATTGATACTACCGATCCGGAGCAACCTTTACCATTGATCACGACTTTTTGAGTTCTGTTACTTAAATATGAAGTAATAAGTCTAAGCGCCAAATTTTTTACACTGTAATGTTGTAATTTCCTGATTAATGTCTCATGAGGAACACAATCGAAAGCCTTGGAAAGATCACAGAAAATATACCAGCATTGCTTCTGTACCACATCGTTTGCAAATAAAAAAGCCGTGGATTACGCAGAGTTTGTTAAGATGTATGCGTAAATAATTTAAAATTAAAAATTTTGTACAGCCGACTTCAGTATAAGCGATTTCAATATAGGTTATTTAAGAATAACTCAATAACCATTAGTCTGACCTTAATCAAATTCACGTGGGACCACAAGAGAACTACCAGCTTTCATATAAAAAAAGAATCATCGAAATCGGTTCGCCCAGTACAAAGTTATGAGGTAACACACATAAAAAAAACATACACTCGAATTGAGTACCGTCTCCTTTTTGGAAGTCGGCAGAAAAGATCGTATGCATAAAAATTTTAAATACTCACCGGACAATCAAATTTTAAAAAAGACATTCACAGATATCGCAACTATTGTAATAATTTGCTAAAAATGTTAAAAAACAATATGAAAGAAATGAACTAATTGAAGCTGGAACAAACGGCTCCGTGGCGCAGTGACTTAGCTATGAGTTGTTGTTGGGGGCCGCTGGTTCGAATCCAGCACGGAACAAGTGTTTGTATAGCCTACAAATAATTGTTGCGGGTCTGGATGTTTGTCCATGTGCAATTTATGTTTGTAAACTGCCTCCGCGACACAGGAGAAAATCCTAGTGTGGGGGTAACGTTTTTTTAAAATAAAATAAAAAAAGTGCTTTTGGGAAGTTATACAAGAAATTTCGTATACAAACAATGACAAAATATCAGCCTGAGACTTGTTAGCCGCTGAAAGTAACCCATTGAAATCGATAGCAAAATTAAATTCATATTTTGTTGTTGTAGGCAAAAATATAGTCAATAAAGCCAATAGAAATAATCATCATCATCATCATTACAGCCTTTCATAAGTCCACTGCTGAACATAGACCTCATAGATGTGGGATTCGCTGATGGTGTGAACCACTCCGCAACTGCGTTATTGTCTTTTTATCCATACGATAACACTATGTCACTTAAATAAGATATTAATAAAGAAAATCATCGACTTGTTATCGATATTGATCATCATCATCATTACAGCCCTTTACAAGTCCACTTCTGAACATAGGCCTCCCCCAAGGAATGACACAAAGCACGGTCCTGAGCCACCTGGATCCATCGATTTCCTGCATGTCTTACCAGGTCGTCACTCCATCTAGTGGGGGGTTACCCTACACTTCGCCTACCGGTAAGAGGCTGCCACTCAAGAACATTTCTTCCCCATCGATTGTCGGTTCTTCGAGCTATACGGCCGGCCCACTGCCACTTTAGCTTACTAATCCGTTGGGCTATGTCGGTTACTCTGGTTCTACTGCGGATATCCTCGTTCCTAAGTTTATGACGCAAAGAAACTCCGAGCATAGCCCTCTCCATAGCTCGCTGAGCGACCTTGAGCTTCCTCATACGGCCAGCAGTAAAGGACCACTTCCCAGATCCGTAAGTCATCACTGGCAACACGCACTGGTTGTACAATTTCGTTCTAAGGTTTTGAGGTATGTCTGACGCGAAGATGTGTCGTAGCTTCCCGAACGCTGCCCAGCCGAGTTGAATCCGTCGATTGACCTCTCGGTCAAAGTTGGACTTACCTAGTCGGACTATTTGTCCCAGGTAAACATACTCGTCAACAACTTCGAGCTTAGTGCTCCCAACAACGTCGGCAAATCGAAGGTGAGTGATGTACTCGCCATTGATATTAATACCGTATCCTTTCCAGTCCAGAAGCTTGAAAACGTCTTCTAATGCAGCAGTGAAGAGTTTCGGGGATATAACGTCACCCTGTCTTACACCTCTCTGCAACTGGATAGGATTTACTCTGGTTCTGTACTCGGATAGCCATCGTAGCCCTACTGTACAAGCACTTCAGCACTTCGATATATCGACAGTCAACTTGGCACCGCTGTATAGACTGCAGCACCGCCCAAATTTCGACGGAATCAAAGGCTTTCTCATAGTCCACATACGTCAGGTATAGTGGCAAATTGTACTCGTCGGACTTCTGTACAACTTGCCGAAGGGTATCTATGTGGTCTATGGTGCTAAAGCCCTTTCGGAAAACCGACTCGTTCGGGAGGCTGGAAGTCGTCAAGTCTGCGTGCGAGACGATTCGTAATGACTCTCGAAAACAGCACGTAGACGCGGCTCAGAAGGGAATTCGGTCTGTAAATCTTCAAGAGAGCATTGTCACCTTTCTTGTAGAACGAGACCACCGCACTTCTGCTTCACGCCTCCGGTGTAATGCCACCATGGAGGACGGAATGAAAGAGCCTCTGAAGGACTTCCAGTACCGGTTTTCCACCCGCTTTCAGAAGCTCCGCTGTAATTCCATCCTCGCCTGGGACCTTGCCGTTTTTAAGATGCTGGAGAGCCATTCTAATCTCGCCCAGACTGACGTCCGGGATATCTTCGGAATAGTGTCGGATAAGACTCGCTCTTGGATCGTTACTCACACTTGCGTGTGGCTCCAACGATGACGTGTACAGCTGCCCATAGAACCTCTCAATCTCCTCAAAATCTCAGGTGTCCCGGAAACGATGCTGCCACACTCGGACTTCAGCTTTGACATTTGGCTCTTCCTGGCAGATCTCTGGCAAAAACTTTGGAGCCCTGATTCCGCTCGATCGCTTCTTCAATACAAGCTGTATTGACGTTGCGAAGTCCTTGCGATGTCTGTCATCTCCTGTCTAACAACTATTAGATTAAGAGTGTGATTGGAGAGTTTTTGTGTTCTTCTACGGCGGGTCTTGCATAACTTAGCTCCGACCGCATAAACAGTTTCCACGAGCTTGTAATTCATATCTTCCACTTCATTGCAGTCTTCTAGGCACTGAAAACGGTTTTGTAACTCGAGCTGAAAGGTTTCAGGACTTTGGAACAGAGCACGAGGGGGACGGAGCGTTGACTTAATTAGACGAGAACTCTCCAACTTAACGTTTAGGTTCAGTGTGCCTCTAACCATTCGGTGATCGCTACCAGTTTTCACTCTCGTGATCACGGAGACATCACTGAACATTTGTCGTCTGTTCGTCATAATGAAGTCAATCTCATTTTTTGTCGAACCGTCGGGGCTCGACCAAGTCCACTTCCTGTGGGGCCGCTTCTGGAAGAAAGAGTTCATCATAAAGAGTCCCTCTTTCTCCATGAAGTCTGGCAGCTGCTGGCCCCTTGGGTTCCGTTGCCTTATTCCGAATTTCCCTACTTTCAGCTCACCGTTATCTCTTGTGCCTAGTTTTGCATTGAAGTCTCTCATTAACACCGTATATTGGGTTTTCGAGGAATGCATGGCTCTAGAGATATCCTCATACATTTCCTCCACCTCCTCGTCGGGGTGTGCCGAGGTTGGTGCGTAAACCTGTATGACCTACAGCGAATACCGTTTGGTGATTCTGAGTATATGGTACGCAACCCTCGTCGACACACTCAATCTTTACAACGTTGTTAACGAGAGAATTGTGGACGATAAATCCGACACCTCCTTGGGACAGATGGTCGCCCTCCTGGTGATAGAGCAATTTGCCGGATTCGAGGATTACCGTGTCCTCCCCCTCTCTTCCGACTTCGGATAATCCTATAATATTCCAGCGTAACTTGTCTATCTCTTCTTCCAGCTCCACGATCTTCTCGTCAGTCCTCAGGGTGCGTGCGTTGTACGTTGCCAGGTCGAGTCGTCTAAGGTGGCAACCGAACCACCACCGGAGATTCTTAGCACCCCCTGCCCCGCCGTTACCATGGTTGCCACCGTAGCCAGGAATAGCGGGGCCGCCGGGGACTGGGGGCCGTCTCCTTGTTACTCTCTTCATAGGGAGGTATTCGCCATAGTTGCCACGCTTGGCAAGCGAGTTGGCAACCGCAGTTTTTTATTGTAATTTTGGCTATTATCAGAAAGATGCTGCTGCCCATCTCCTAGAAATAATAATCAGAGTAAAATCAATTCTCCGAACCTAACTTCTAATCCATTCCTTCGTTCTATTAAAAACCGATCATGAGGAAGTCGAAGTAGAGATCTTCTCTACTAATTGTTGAACTGGAGTAGATGGTATCACTGCTCTTATTTTAAAATGTTACAGAGAAATATTAGTACCACCGCTCACATTCATATTTAACCTTTGTTTTACATTTTCTGTCTGACCTTAAAGAAAAGCCCTTATCCATCCTATTTACAAGTCTGGAGAAAAAAATTGTTTTAACAATTATATGCCCATTTCAGTGCTTCCATCTTTGTGGATAGTGTTACTTCAAAGTCTTATAAAAAAAAACAACTTGTAAATTTCTTGGAAGGGCATAATCTTTTATCAAATAGGCAGTATGGTTTTCGTCTGAGACAATCGACCAATGATGCAATACATGACCTCACTGACTTTGTTATCAATGCCTTAGATAGCAAAATGAAATGCCTATCTATATTTTTAGACCTAGCTAAGACTTTCAATGTGGTTTCAATCCCTAGATTTGTAAATAAACTGGAAGCATTAGGTGTTAGAGGTACTCAACTGGACCTTTTCAAAAGCTACTCAGCTGACTAGACACAGTGTGTAAAAAAAGGCAATTATATAAGTGGTTATGAGGAGATTGAATATGGTGTTCCACAAGGCTACATCCTAGATCCAATCTTGTTTTTAGTGTATGTGAACAATATGTGTCAACTGAGCATAGATAAGGGAAAACTTATAGCTTTTGCTGACGATACTGCTTTGGTGTTTTCTGCCACAACGTGGGAAAAGGTCTATAAATCAGTTCAGTATGCTTTTACCATTGTAACGGTTTAGCTAATACAAAATTTTCTCATGCTCAACGTCGATAAAACAAAACAAAACATTTAGTACTCGGTCTCCAAAAGTACCTCCTAATCTTAAAATCATATCCCACAGAAATTCCAATAACATTCTGTCTCCCAAAACAAACTGTGACTGTCCTAGTCTAGAAAGTGCTAGCCTAGTACTTTCTCTAAAATATCTGGCAATAATTTTTGATGATAGACTCACTTTCAATCTTCACGTAAGCTTATTGTCTAGTAGAATTCGAAAATTAAGATTTGTGTTTAAACGCCTGAGAGATGTAGCTGAACCTAACTTTATTAAAATGATTTCCTTTGCACTTTGTCAATCAATACTTAGCTACGGTATTTTTATTTGGAGTGAAGCCGCAAAAACCTGCGCGATTTTAATTGAGTGTGCTCGAAGGGTACACAAAGCAAGCACTTTAAAAAAGTTTCCACATCCAAGTTCCAACTTATACAAATCATATGAAGTTTTGATAGTGAGACAACTTTTTATACTATACACATTATTAAAACAGCATGCTAATGTACATAAAACTGCTACTATTACTAGCGAAGTAAACAGTCAACAGTCATATCGATAACAACGCAAAAATATATCTCGGTCGGTGCACCTAAAAACATCATTTGTCCAACGTTTTTAGCAATTTCTTGGATTCTTTTTGTACAAGGTAAATACTTTTTAATGTAAAAAATAAAATTAAATATGACTGTAAACAAAATATTATTAAGTGGCTACAAAGTCTTGATTATAACACAACGGACTCTAATTTTTTATCTTCTTATTATCTCTTCCATGAGCTTAATTGTTATTGTTCTGTAATGTTTGTATATTGTGACACCGGAAGGGTACTGCTCAGGTTTTCCTATTGTAAGCATCAGCTGAAATACTGCTGTGTAGAATATGTGAACATTTTGTATTTTTTGTCTTAGGACTTTGTATGGTGTGCAAATAAATAAATAAATATATATATACATATATATATATATATATATATATATATATATATATATATATATATATATTATTTAATTAAATAACAGCAATTTAGTAGAAATGTAATATGTAACTAGTTAGTTCTATAAAACTTTTTTAGTTTACAAATCGCTTTATTGACGTGTAACTAATATGTACAACTGTATGTAAAATGAACAACTTTTAACTCAAATATTGTTTTTAATTGTAAAAATACATGATTGTCAATTTGATTATTACCCACTGACCTCTATATATACAAGTACGCTGGACTGGCTATAACCCTACAAAATGTTTGTGCTTTGTGGCGATTTAAAACGCCACCATTGTTCTAATATGACATAATATGACAATGTTGTATTGTTTAAATCGTGTCTCTGTATTTTAAACTTTAAAAAAAATGAAATTATTTTGTGTAGTTTGAATATGTTTGATTTTAGTTATAGAATAAGAATTATTTTTATTAATAATGAGTGTAAATTTGTAAAACTCGCACGTCGAAAGTGGGGTGAAAACCACAAGTTGAGGTGAATTTACAGCTAATATCAAGAAAATTTAAACTATTTGATAACATAGGTACTTATAATTTGTTACTAATTCTAATATCGTAATTACCAACATATTACTTACTAAGGCTTTATATTACTAAGTTTTGATAAACAATTAAATTCAATATGGTTGTCGAGTTCCTTCCTTTCAAAACGCAAATGAAGTTATCTGAGAGTAAGACCAAAGAGTAACATCATCCTCATCCTTAATACTCGTACATATTTTTATTACACGGTTATTTAACTGTATTATTTAATGTAATGTCCCGTTACGGTTCTATGAACGATTTCATCTGAAGAGCTCGTGTCTCTATAAATGTTCCATTGGTTTTAGAGATTTGTAGAATATTTAGAGACGATGGCAGGAGCCCGACGGTATGACTTTGGATGCTTGGGAGAGAGATAAAGCTTTAGTGTGGGATACTACTTGCAAAGACCTTTTGGCAGCCTCTCATCTCAGGGGTACCTCGTTTAAAGCAGAGGCGGCATCAGAGGTAATTGAACTAAGTAGCCCAAATATGAGTCTCTGAGAGATGAGTACATATTTGTGCCATTTGGTAGGCGAATTCAAGAATGTTGATGACGATGACGATGACGATGACGATGACGTTGACGATGACGTTGACGATGACGTTGACGATGAGGTTGACGAGGACGATGTGGATGACGATGACGTTTACGATGACGATGAAGATGTGGATGACGTTAACGATAACGATTACGACGACGATGACGTTGACAATGACTATGGCGATGACGATGACCATGACGATGACGATGATGATGATCATGACCATGACCGTAACCATGGCCATGACAATGATCATGACCATGACCATGACCATGACAAGTGAATTAGTGACTGCAAATCAAATCGCGTCCACACTGATTCTTATTTAATATATTTTAACTTAAATCAAACGTCTGTACATGCACTATAAAATCATAACAAACGCTTTGTTAATCTGAGTATTACTGTGAAGTTGAGCGGACGGTGGAATACAATCCTTCGCGGCAGCGAAAGAGAAGTCAACTGAAACGAACTGGTAACTTTTTATTTAGATACCAGTAGGAAATATTTTTCCGTTTGGGAGATCGATTAAGAAAATTCACCGATTGTGTTTCATATACATATATCATTCCTCGAGACCGAACTTGAACTCAGTTATACGCCTTTGAATTTTGTCACATTATTCCACATCGACGCTAGAAAATGTTTGTTAGAAATTCATCATCATCATCATAGGAATACCAGAAAGCACGTTCCTGAGCCACGTGCATCCATCGATTTCCTGCATATCTTACCAGGTCGTCACTCCATCTAGTGGGGGGGTCACCCTACACTTCGGCTACCGGTACGAGGCTGCCACTCGAGAACCTTTATTCCCCATCGGTTGTTGGTTCTTCGAGCTATATGGCCGGCCCACTGCCACTTCAGCTTACTAATCCGTTGGGCTATCTCGGTTACTCTGGTTCTACTGCGAATACCCCAATTTCTAAGTTTATTACGTAGAGAAACCCCGAGAAAAGCCCTTTCGATAGCTCGCTTAGCGACCTTGAGCTTCCTCATACGGTCAGCAGTGAAGGACCGCGTCTCAGATCCGTAAGTCATCACTGACAACACGCACTGGTTGTACAATTTCGTTTTCAGGTTTTAAGGTATGTCTGACAAGAAGATGTGTCGTAGTTTCATGAACGCTACCCAGCCGAGTTGAATCCATCGATTGACCTCTCGGTCGAAGTTGGACTTACCCAGGCGGACTATTTGTCCCAAGTAAACATACTCGTCAACAACTTCGAGCTTAGTGCTCCCAACAACTACCGGCATAGGTGTGACATGGACGTTAAACATGATTTTTGTTTTGTCCATGTTCATCTTAAGACCTATCCGTTGGGAGACACTATTGAGGTCAATGAGCATAGTTATTAGGTCCTCCAGCGATTCTGCCATAAGGACTATATCGTCGGCAAATCGAAGGTGAGTGATGTACTCGCCATTGATATTAATACCGTATCCTTTCCAGTCCAGTAGCTTGAAAACGTCTTCGGTGAAGACGTCGGCGGTGAAGAGTTTCGGGGATATAACGTCACCCTGTCTAACACCTCTCTGCAGTTGGATAGGTTTCGTACTCTGATTCTGTACTCGGAGAGCCATCTTAGTCCTACTGTTCAAACACTTCAGCGCTTCGGTATACCGACAGTCAACTTGGCACTTGGGGCTCACCTGTGGCCCTGCCGTTTTTAAAGTGCTGGAGAGCCATTCAAATCTCGCTCAGACTGACGTCCGGGATATCTTCGGAATAGTGTCGGATAAGACTCGCTCTTGGATCGTTACTCACACTTGCGTGTGGCTACAACGATGACGTGTACAGCTGCCCAAAGAAACTCTCAATCTCACTCAAAATCTCAGGTGTGTGGAAACGATGCTGCCACACTCGGACTTCAGCTTTGACAGTTGGCTCTTCCTGGCAGACAGATCTCTGGCAAAAACTTTGGAGCCTTGATTCCGCTCGATCGCTTCTTCAATACAAGCTGTATTGAAGTTGCGAAGTCCTTGCGAAGTCTGTCATCTCCCGTCTAACAACCATTAGATTAAGAGTGTGATTGGAGAGTTTTTGTGTTCTTCTGCGGCGGGTCTTGCAGAACTTAGCTCCGACCGCATAGACAGTTTCCACGAGCTTGCCATTCATATCGTCCACATCATTGCAGTCTTCTAGGCACTGAAAACGGTTTTGTAACTCGAGCTGAAAGGTTTTGGGACTTTGGAACAGAGCCCGAGGGGGACGGAGCGTTGACTTCATTAGACAAGACTTCTCCAACTTAACGTTTAGGTTCAATGTGCCTCTAACCATTCGGTGATCGCTACCAGTTTTCACCCTCGCGATCACGGAGACATCACTGAACAGTTGTGGTCTGGTCGTCATAATGAAGTCAATCTAATTTTTTGTCGAACCGTCGGGGCTCAACCAGGTCCACTTCCAGTGGGGCCGCTTCTGGAAGAAAGAGTTAATCATAAAGAGTCCCTCTTTCTCCATGAATTCTGGTAGCTGCTGGCCCCTTGGGTTCCGTTGCCCTATTCCAAATTTTCCTACTTCTCACCGTTCTCTCTTGTGCCAAGTTTTGCATTGAAGTCTCCCATTAACAACTTATAGTGGGTTTTGAAAGAATGCATGGCTCTAGAGATATCCTCATACATTTCCTCCACCTCCTCATCGGGATGTGCCGAAGTTGGTGCGTGAACCTGTATTACCTTCAGCGAATATCGTTTGGTGATTCTGAGTATAAGGTACGCAACCCTCGTCGACACACAATCAATCTTTACAACGTTGTTAACGAGAGACTTGTGGACGATAAGTCCGACACCTCCTTGGGACAGATGGTCGCCCTCCCGGTGATAGAGCAATTTGCCGGATTTGAGGATTACCGTATCCTCCCCCTCTCTTCGGACCTCGGATAATCCTATAATATGCCAGCGTAACTTATCTATCTCTTCTTCCAGCTCCACGATCTTCTCGTCAGTCCTCAGGGTGCATGCGTTGTATGTTGCCAGGTCGAGTCGTCGTAGGTGGCAACGCAACCTCCACCGGAGATTCTTAGCACCCCCTGCCCTGCCATTACCATAGTCGCCATCGTAGCCAGGAATTGCGGTGCCGCCGGGGACTGGGGGCCGTCTCTTTGTTGCTCTCATCATTGGAGGGTATATTGCCATAGTTCCCACGCTTAGCGAGCTGGTTGGGAAACGCAGTTTTTTTATTGTAATTTTGCTGTTGTCAGGAAGATGCTGCTGCCCATCTCCTACCTGTTTCCCAATGTCGCCTCTTACGACACCCACCGGAAGATATGGGGTAGTGGATATTGTTAACCGCCACTACACGGCAAGAAATTATTTAATAGTAATGTAAAGTATGAAAATGGATGGGTATAACAGTAGATATAATAAAGAAGTTTAAGAAAAGATTGATGGACTGACCGAGATTTTGACAATAGCGGTTTGGGATGTGCGCTCATAGGTGAGTTATTCACTCAGGACATTACTTTTTACGCAATATATTCGTCAATTGTGAACAGATTTTGATGATTTATGATGAGTTTCGTTACGTGGTAGAGCCACGCTGCAGCTATATTATGACTGTAGCACGAATGGGTTGACTCGACCGGGGAACGACCACACTCTCATAGAATATGTGCGTGAAATAACAGCTCAATGCTGCTGTGTTTCGTATGGGGAGTGTAGAATACCGGAGACCCTATTCACTGGAAACGAGATATCCCATCTTAGTCCCCAGAAGTCTATAATTCTGAGGCACATATCTACATCTATTCTTCTACATACATCTATATGTAGAAGAATAGATGTAGATGTCTGTGGGCCAGAGCATTGACTTACCTTTTTTTTCTTTTTTTTTTTATAGGATAAAGGTGACAAACGAGCACACAGTCCACCTGATGGTAAGTGGTTGCTGCGGCCCATAGACATCTACATCTATCCTCTATTACAAATCAAAATGTAGAGGCGTTGTCACCTGTGAGGACTAAGATGGAATGCCTCATTTCCAGTAAAAAGGGCCTCCGGCCACCTGCACTCTCCAAGCGAAACGCAGAGGTAAACCTCTACTTCACGCTGGTTTTCTGTGAGGTCGTGGTACCACCCCGGTTCGAGCCGGCCCATCCATACGACAGCAAAAGTTGCCACGTGGCTCTACCACTGTTTAAAAACCTTTAGTTGGACTGTGTGCTCGTTTGTCATCCTTATTCCATAAAAAAATATTAAATAGGTTATACTTCAGGAGTGGTCAATTTGGAGAAAAAAATTCCATCACAAGGGTGCAAAGGTTGCTAGTTTCAGGGAGGGAGGTGATGTTTTTAATGTAACTATTTATACGACAGTACAAGCAAAAGCCAATTTTAAAGAACTAATAAGATTAAACAATAATTTCACACTCTGTAGGTCTTCTTTATACCATATCTTAGCACCGACCGTTCAGTCTTTGAATTCAACTTTTACTTTTCGTTAAAAGTTGATAATTTTATAGCTAATAAACAACTTTAAAAAATGTAGATTTTAAAACTTAATTCATTCTGTAAAAAACTTTTAAATATTTTTCATTACAATGTTTTCTGAAATACAATATATTTTTACTCATATATTATTTTCAACGGCGAGAATGCCATATAATATATTTGTATGCATAGCATCTATTTACGTAACCCTGATAAGTACCTATTCGTAACTCAGATTAATCATGTATGTAATTAACTACAGGACTCGTATAAATAAATAATGCGTATTTATACATATTTCAAATTACTATACAAATACTTCCGCCGACACCGCCAGTACAAAAAAGCTTTTTACTCAAGTTTTGTGGTTTTGACCTATTATAGAAAACTTGTGCAATGTAGTTCAAAATGTCGTGCCGCGTTAGAATGTCTAAAAATAACTGACCTGACAAACGAAGTCCGGGTTCCTTCTCATACAATCAACAAACACATGTGCAATGTGTGAATATTCACTTAACAGAAATTGCAGCGATTGATTCGTCATCTTAACGCAGGACCTGAACGCGTGGAACGAAAGTCAAGTAAAGACTGAGCTAGTGTTCTGTGGGTTGATATGTTGATATTCACCAAACACGATTATATTATGAAATAAAAATGTTTTACGTGGCTGTCGTTCCCGTTTTTTTTATTTCTTTTTTTTATGTAGGTATACATTTATGCACTCCTTAAAACAAAAGAAAACAAAGGGCGGACTTGCCTTGAGGCGTTCTCTACTAGTCAACAGGAAAATTTAGTTTGATAAATTAAAATTTTGAGTTGTGAAAGTAATAAATTCTAGCATATTTTAAGATAAAAATAATAATAGTGTAATTTGCTTTTTTAGAAAGATTTTTCCACAATGTCACGCAGGGCCAGCGGATAGGTGAATACAGAGGCGATTGATACTCTTGCCGTGTTTTATTTCGTCGTCACTCTGTTGGATTTAGGTTCAGCATTTTCGTTTTTTGATTGGATGTAATGCCATTTGCTGCTCGCCTGAGCTTAGGTTTAGGCTTAGGTTTTCGAATTTGACGTACTCGTAGGTGTAGCAATATAGAATAAAAGAACAATATATATATTCACTACATAATTCATTACATTTTACTAACAAATAAACTATACAAATACATATAACATATACATAAATTTATACAAATATAGAAATACTAAACTAATATATATACATATTTACATACATATATATAGTCGGGACATAAGTTCTATCAAAACGTTATTATTTAAAAAATTTAAATACTGGCTAGATGAACTTCACAAATTTTTAAAATATAACGTTTGCGCTTGCCGATAATAAAAAAAAGCATTAGTTTTCATTCATTTTCAAATATGGAGTGGTCGAAGAAAGAAGATAGAGTAGCGGTTATCGCGTTGCACCGCTGTGGTTACGCGCCAAAAGAGATTTTCAATATTCTACAAAAATTGAAAATAACCCTACGATTTGTTTATCGCACTATCAAACGATTCACTGAAGATTCAAGCTTCGAAGATCGTAAGAGGACCGGCCGACCTTGTACAGTCAGGCCTCTGTCACTCTTGCTACCTGCGTGAAATAATTACCTACAATCGCGAGCTGCCCCAGGAGTAGATCGAAGTCGGGGCTAGCGCGCTCTGTACGATTGAATGTTAGTTTTTTAACGCTGTTTACATAAATAATTTTTTATAGATACTTGTTGAAATACTCGTCGAAATAGTTTTTGGTTAGTGTTTAGTATATTCAATTGTAGGATAAAATAGTTGAAAATGTTTTAATGTAATTTTAGAATAATATATATGGATATTACCTATCTATTTAATAAATTATAATGACAAAACGTCGTTCCTACTATAAATAATTATTGCGGGGATGGATGCTTAATGAGCAATTAAAAGGATTCAGATATATTTCTTGAGTTGCCGAAGGATAGTGAAAGGTAAATTTATATAATTTTTTTGTTAGATAGGTACTTATAGCGAAAAATAATTAAATACTAATTTAAGTACAAAAGTAATACCTAAATACTTTATTACAAAACTTAGTTGAAATTTACTTCACTACCCAAGTACCTACTTACTTACATAGCTATACTCGTCTTTGTAATTAAAATATTTTAAGTTATAATAGCACAAAATACTAAAATTAAAACTTTGTTTACAAGATTTTCAACTAAGTAGATTACTATCATACTTCTGTTTGGAATCGTATTTTGGGTTGATTTGTTGTTTACGCATCTACCTACCTATACGAATCAAGCATCGCGATTCCCGACGAATGGCCTTGCAAGTTGCATGCGTTGGGCATCACAGAACTCACATAATAGATAATATGGTCGATTATAGTCAGCATAGGTACTTTACTTAAGTAACTTACCATTTCACAATGTATTTTTTACTCTTTATTAACAGCCCATAGCAACCACGGAAAGTCCGTTGTGACGTAGTAAGGAGAAAAGATGCAAAGTAATACGGGCAATATCGCGCAGCGATAAAGCTTTATTTAGCTTGCGTGCGCGATTTATCTGATTAATAATAACTATGTAGGCTATTAAAACGTCGGCAAGCAGTCAACATCAAAAGAGTGCAACTTCTGTACGTTAGTACTATTATTTATTCTATTGTACAGTTAGGAAACCCGCGATCATCAAAGCAGGGAAGGCGCGAATCCAACGAAATCCTGTTCGTAAACAAAAAATCGGTCGAAAGAGTGATCAACGAAGACCTAGGACTACGAGCTTATCGTACCGGACATTTTTTGAACGAGCATTTGAAAAAAAATAGGCTGGATAGATAGCTTTGTTACGGCGGTACGCGGGAAAAAAATACCGCGAAATTTTGTTTTCGGATGAAATAAATTTTTAACATCGAAGAAAGTTATAGTAAACAAAATGATAAGGTGTATGCCCACAGCAGTGAAGAAGACAGCACGCGTATTCCAAGGGTTCAACGAGGACATCCTTCGTCACTCATGGTTTGGCTTGTAGTCTCATTGAATATGTTAATAGGCTTAACTGAGGTGTTTTTCTGTGAAAATGGTGTAAAAACCAGTGCCGAGGTGTACCAAAATACCCTCCTAACAAACATAGTGGAACCTCTTTCTCATAAAATGTTTTCTCAAACAACAGACATTAGATATTCCAACAGGACTCTGCACCAGCTCATAGGGCACGAAGCACGCAAAACTGGTTGACCGCCCATAGAATTGACTTTATCGGAAATGAAGACTGGCCCTCTTCTAGTCCAGATTTAAGCCCACTGGATTATAAGATATGGCAACATTTGAAGGAGAAAGTCTGCTCCAAACCTCATCAGAATTTGGAATCTCTCCGAGCATCTTCGGCTAAAGCAGCGGTAGAAATAAAAATGAAAGAAAGAAAGAAAGAAAGAATACTTTATTTAACATCACAAAGAAAAAATAAAATAACACGAGATATAAAAAACAGGATTTGTGTAATGTCAAATCAACGACAGCAGCGCTGATTTTCAAATAGAGCCTAATATTGGCTTCACGGACGATCATACATTACCTAAAGCTAAAACTTAAAGAAAAATATTCAGTGTGGGTACAGAATCAGCATAATAAGTTATTATTTGGTAATAATAATACATTGTTTAAGCAATCATAAACATAAACTCACATAATATGTAGCCATATATATCTATACATCTATACACACTTATATGTACACATACATGATAAAGTGCTCAACAGCTCAACAACATGAAGTATATCCGCTAATCTTAATAAAATAAACTAAACATTTGACTTTAAATGAAGACCAAGAAGATTTAACCACACGATCAACGAAAATAAACGGAACAGTAAGTGATATGAACATTACTTTGGAGATAGAAAAATAAATAAATACAGTGAATCTTACAGTCATCATATCTTTTTAGCATTAAATGGAGGCCCTTTAAATTGTGCATGTAAAAAAAAGTAAATTTTAAAATTACGAGGGATTATGGTCTTGTTTTAAAATTGATACCAGTTTTTTTTTAAATATTCCTATAGTTTTTAGAGCACGCATTGGTGGCGGCAGATCGTTCCAGCAACGAGAAGCTGCGTACTTGAAGGACCCTCTAAAATGCCATTGTTCTATGTTTCGGAATAACAAAACCTTTAGTACATTTACGTTTAGGATATTTTGATTATTCGCTAACCCACACTAATTTGTCATATAAGTACCGAGGAGTTCTTGATGCAATTATTCCAATTAATACTATAATGGTATACAACAAGGGTATAATGAGTGTGGTGTGTGCTGCGATTGATGATTGGCCGCGTCGATTAAGAGTATGTATTCAAAATAGGTGATTTTGAATAATGTAAATAAAATTGTACTCAAAATTAAATTACCTTTCATTTCATATATAATTTCTATTAAATTATCAAAAAGTGTATCATTAATTTATAAAAAGTTTTTGACAGAACTTATGACCTGACTAAGTATAATTAGTACACACATATGACTATGAATTTAAACATCTGTTTAGCAATACATATTACATGGATGAATCATGTAAAAAGCGGTGTCTTTAATAGGTGAGTACAGACCAACTATTTAAAAGAATACTTATTGGGTGCTTAAGGTTTTCCAACAGTATAATAAACATTTTGATTAAAATTATTGCGTAGATACTAGAAGAGAGTAAAGCACTACCTAATAACGCTTTGCGTTATGAGGCTTGCAATAAACGACACAAAAATAGGAGTGCATAGACATTGGAGATCAGTGACAAAATACGCAATATTCGCTGCTTTCCTGACCGCTTAATACTTTTACTGCCAAGCGTCGACAGGCAATAATATACCAGGGCTTTTTTTACAAGATTATTTTTCATAGAGTAGCCAAATTTTAAACTTTCATGCTGCGCAAACGTGGACACTTTTTGTTACAGACACCGAACACTTTTTGATTGGCGGTCGGTATGTGTCAAGTGAAAGCCACTGGACACAAAAAGTGTCTGCGTCTGCAAAAGCAATGGCTGATTTCACATTGATCACATGAAAATAAAATATTCATTTGTAGCTTGTATCCCACACAAGACACAAAAGTGTCTAGGTTTGCGCAATGCCTTAAGTTTAACTATATAAACAATGATATACCGTTGTTGCAGTTTTTGAAATTTAAATCGTTAAAATAAATCATCATACTTTTGGTAATACTTCTTTGTTTTTAACTTCTCGCTTTGAAAATTAATAATCTTCAAAAGTTGGAAATTATATTTCCTACTTTTAAAAGTAGTAAATATAATTTCCTCCGTTCCAACTATTCCCGGCTGGACTGGTGTGAGTGCATGTGCGTGTGCAAATGCGTGTGCGTGTGCGTGTGCGTGTGCGTGTGCGTGTGCGTGTGCGTGTGCGTGTGCGTGTGCGTGTGCGTGTGCGTGTGCGTGTGCGTGGGCGTGTGTGCGTGTATGTGCGTTTGCGTGTGCGTGTCCATATGCCCGTGCGCATGCGCGTGCGAATGCACGTGGGTGTGCGCGTGCGTATGCGTGTGGGCGTGCGAGTGCGCGTGCGCGTGCGCTTGTGTGTGCGTGTGTGTGTGCGTGTGTGTGCATACGCGCAAGCGCGCGTGCGCTAAAAAATCAAACAGAAACAGAAACTTTTTTATTCAATATAGATTATAAATAATATTTTTTAAAAGTCACTCTTTTGTTTAATTACCACTGGTTCGAAAAAAAAACCCTGTCCTAGGAAGAACCAGTAAGAAACCCAGCGGGAACTTTTTTTAATTTTTGAAACAACTTACAATCATGTAACTGACGGCTCCGTGGCTTAGCAATGAGTTGCTGCGCTGGGGACGCGAGTTCGAATCCCGCACGGAACAAGTATTTGTATGGCCTACAAATAATTGTTCTGGGTCTGGATGTTTGTCCTTGTGCAATTTGTGTTTATAAACTGCCTCCACGATACAGGAGAAAATCCTAGTTTGGGGGTAACGTTTTCTAAAAAAAAATGTATGTTACACAATTAACAACACAAAACAAATTAGAAATAGCTTGGTAGCGATCACCTCATTCAAAGGGGTTATTATAATCCTTAAATTCCTTAATATTACAATAACCTTTTTACACAAACTTTGTTTAATAAAGTTTTTGAACTTTGAGCAGGTCAAATTTTGTATATTTTCCTGGCTTTGTAAAAGGGTATACTGAGTGTTAAGAATGAGTTACTGACTCGGTGGAGTCGAGTAATATAACTGTTACTACTAACTTGTGTCAATTCCTAGTATTTGCAGAATGAATGTCACTTATTTTTGTAAAACTACTTTTATTTTTGTGTACGTACATTACATTTTTATAAATGTATTGAGAGGCCAAAGTTAATATATTAATTTCCTTAAATTTTTGTCGCAGCGACTCCTTAGTCTTTAAATCATAAATTGATCTTATGGCCCTCTTCCGTAAAACAAATATAATTTCAGTGTCAGCTGCGTGTCCCCATAGCAAAATACCATACGACATTATGCTATGGAAATAGCTAAAGTAAACTAGTCTAGCTGTTTCAACACTGGTAAGACTTCTAATCTTTTTTACAGAATATGCTGCAGAATTAAGTCTGCTTGCTAATTTTGATATATGGGAGCTCCATTGAAGCTTGGCATCTAATGTGATTCCAAGAAAAATGGTGGTATCTACAAGACTCAGTTTCTCCCCATTTAAAATTACATTAGTATTTAATTGTTTGACATTTGGAGTCATAAATTTCATGGATTTCGTTTTAATGCTATTTAAATGCAAATTATTAACATTGAACCAATTGACTAATTGAGATATAGCATTATTTACTTCGTCATATTTTAGTAATTGTTGTCTTAATTTGAAAATTAAAGAAGTGTCATCAGCAAATAATACTATATCTTAGTTATCCCCTACTATGTAAGGTAAGTGATTAATGTATACAAGAAACAGAAAGGGGCCGAGAATTGAGCCTTGAGGCACGCCCATTTGTACTATCGACCCGGAAGAGCTCATACTGGTAATGACAATTGTTTGCGTTCTCTTCCTTAAATATGAAATAATTAATTTAAGAGCATTACTTCTTACACCTTAGTGTTGAAGTTTCCTGATTAATGTTTCATGGGGAACACAATGGAAGGCCTTGTATAGTTCACAGAATATACCCAAAGCATCCTGTGAGTTCTCCCATGCCTTAAAGATATATTTAATCGGCTCAACACCGGCATCAGTTGTCGAGCCACTCCTTGTGAAACCAAATTGATTTTTATGAAGTAAATTACTTATATTAAAGAAATTTAACATTTAATCAAGAATATTTTTTTCAAAAATCTTACTAAGTGTTGGTAGTACGGAAATAGGTCTAAAATTGGCGGGGTCTAATGTACTACCAGATTTAAATAAAGGTATTGCTTTACTATGGTTCATTAAATCAGGAAACACACCAGATTCAATAGCATTATTTACTTCGTCGTATTTTATTAATTGTCGACTTAATTTGAAAATTAAAGAAGTGTCTTCTAAGAGCATCACTTCTTACACCGTAGTGTTGAAGTTTCCTGATTAATATTTCATGGTGAACACAATCGAAAGGTATTACTTTACTATGCTTCATTAAATCAGGAAACGCACCAGATTCAATACAAGTATTAAAAATAATAGCTAAATGAAGCGCGATTGTATCTATTATAGACGCAATAACTTTAACGGAAATCCCCACAGATCCGCAGTTTTCTTAACATCAATAGTTTTAAAATATTTTACAATATCTTTTGATGATACTTAATGAAATGTAAAATTCTTTGTACACGCATTTACATTTTGTTTAAGCAATGATTCGGAATTATGTATGAACAGTATGATCAATTCTGAACGGTTCTGAAGTCTCTTAGCTGTGAGTATTTTTACTTCTAAGCTTACCAACTAGTACCTATGTAGATTCTGAAATGAGTGTTATATTGTGTCACTCAGCTGTCTTATCTATTGGGCTACGTCGGTTACTCTGGATATATTGTATCGTATTATTAAGTAAAAATATGTTTATTTAAAGCATTAGTTTAATGCACGTACATATTTTTGTTTTAGATTGCACTTACAATATTAATAAACGTCTACAAAACTAACTGCGCATATTCTATTTAAACGTTTACTATACCTTTATACATATAAATAAATTTGAATTCATCATATTACCAATCGTCATTACAGTCCTTCATAAGTCCACTGCTGAACATAGGCCTCCCCCAAGGAATGCCACATAGCTAGGTTTTGGGCCACCTGCATCCATCGACTTTCTGCATGTCTTACCAGGTTGTCACTCCACCTAGTGGGGGGACGCCCTACACTTCGCCTGTTGGTACGAGGATGGCACTCGAGAACCTTTCTTCCCCTTCGTGTGTCAGTTCTTCGAGCTATATGGCCGGCCCATTGCCACTTCAGCTTACTAATCCGTTGAACTATATCGGTTACTCTGGTATTACTGCGGTACTTCTACGGATATAATAAATAAAATGGAACGGATAAATTGGAGCGTCCGTCCGTAATATCGAAATAACTGCCTTTTATCGAGCTCGTGATGAGCTCGTGACGTGTCGCATGAGTAGTGTTTATAAAACTTTTGTCAGCATTGATAGCCATTTGTAAAAATTCTTATTAAACTCCACGAACAGATAAAAAGCAATGCCAGGAGCGGTATAGGCTATATAATATTAAAAAATATAAAATAGTCATTGATGATCAGTTAAAAAAATCGAAATGACGTAAAGCCTTCTTACCTATTGCTGCGGGCAAATATCAGTGCGTGCACTGCTTTGTTCCGCAGAATAGAATAAAATCATTTTTATTCAATATTGATTATATTTAATTCTCATTGAAAGTAATTTTTAACATTTTCTGGTTCGGAGAGAAACCTCTGTCCTGGAAAGAACCAGCAAGAAGCCCAGCGGGACTTACGATATAATATTTATACAATTGTTTTGAAAACATTAAGAAAAAATATAGTAGCGATCACCACATTCCCAGCGGTTATAATCAATCATGTAGTAGTATAATAGCCCTTACTAAAGAATTTTTACTTAATAAATATTTTAAACCTTTTGATTTTTGATTTGGTCTGCATATTTGACGAGAGCAACTCAAGTCAGATCCTGGTGTATTTTGATCGCTGATAGCAACCTCCGCCTCCACTGTAAATTTTAATAAATCAAATCGAGAGACGGCTGCAGATAAGTTAAATAGTCGCTTGTACTGTTCTGTCTAGTACTGGCATCTGGAGCAGTACGAACCTGGCCAGGAACGGCTCTTAATGTACTTCTACGCATAACGCCTCGTGACGTTATCCCCTACAGACTAGACTTAATTAAGGAAACACCAACTTTATGCATGATCTCAGATGTCATGCATCCACTTTTAACAATATTTTTATACAGCAACTACACAACAGAGAAGACTAGCTGAAAGGACAGGTCATCTTGAGTTCAGTAGTCTCGTAAAGTTTGCTTATGAGTCAAAAATATTCATGCTATTCGTACTTGTAATGTATGAACAACATAACTGTAATTCTTTAAACTTTAAAAATAGGTTAAACGTGCATTATACCATCACAGTGTCATAAAAATAGTGATAACATATCAATAAACGACTGCATTTAAAACGTGTTAAACGATAAATATAAAAAATTGTGTTAAATAAACAATAAAATATACGCATTGTCAAAGTGAGCGAAATAATCTATATTACAAAAATAAAACCAAAATGGGGACAACATTACGCACGATATTGTAAACTAGCACTGCGATTGTATAACTTGTGGGATTTGCTAATGGTGTGAACCACTCCGCAACTGCGTTAATGTCTTTTTATCCATACGATAACACTTATGTTACTTAAATAAGATATTAATAAAGAAAATCATCGACTTGTTATCAATATTGATCATCATCATCATTACAGTCCTTTACAAGTCCACTTCTGAACATGGGCCTCCCCAAGGAATGACACAAAGCACGGTCCTGAGCCACCTGCAGCCATCGACTTCCTGCATGTCTTACCAGGTCGTCACTCCAACTAGTCACCCTACACTTCGCCTACCGATATGAGACTGCCACTCGAGAACCTTTTTTCTCCATCGGTTGTCGGTTCTTCGAGCTATATGGCCGGCCCATTGCCACTTCAGCTTACTAATCCATTGGGCTATGTCGGTCAGTCTGGTTCTAGTGCGGATATCCTCATTTCTAAGTTTATCACGCACAAAAACCCCGACCATAGTTAGCCCTTTCCATAGCTCGCTCAGCGACCTTGAGCATACGGGCAGCAGTGAAAGACCCCGTTTCAGTTCCATAAGTCATCACTGGCAACAAGCACTGGTTGTACAGTCTCGTTTTCAAGTTTTGAGGTATACCTGACGAGAAGATGTGTCGTAATTCGCTGAGTTGGATCCGTCAATCGACCTCTCGGTCGAAGTTGAACTTACCTAGTCGGACTATTTGTCCCAGGTAAACATACTCGTCAACAACTTCAAGCTTAGTGCTCCCACCAACTACCGGCATAGGTGTGACATGTTATACATGATCTTTATTTTCTCCACATTCATCTTAAGACCTATTCGTTGGAAGGCACTATTGAGGTCATTGAGCATAGTGCTTATGTCCTTCAGCGATTCTGCCATAAGGCCTATATCATCGGCAAATTGAAGGTGAGTGATGTAATCGCTATTGATGTTAATACCGTATCCTTTCCAGTCCAGTAGCATGAAAACCTCTTCCAATGCAGCGGTGAAGAATTTCGGGGATATAACGTCACGTACTCTGTTTCTGTATTCGGATAGCGATCGTAACCCAACTGTACAAACACGTCAGCACTTCGACATACCGACAGTCAACTTGGTACTGCTGAAGGGACTAGCTGGTGCTGGCTAAATTTCAACGGAATCAAAGAATTTCTCATAGTCCACGTACGCGAAACAAATTGCGAAACAAATTGTACTCCTCGGTCTTCTGTACAATTTTCCGAAGAATATGTATGCGGTCTATGGTACTCAAGCCTTTTTGGAAACCCGCTTGTTCGAGAGGCTGGGAGTCGAATCTGCGTGCGAGACGATTCGTAACGACTCTCGAAAACAGCATGTAGACGCGGCTCAGAAAGTAAATCGGTTTTTAGTTCTTCAAGAGAGCATTGTCACCTTTCTTGAGGAACAAGACCACCGCACCAATTGGCCGTTGCACAGGTGTATCTCAAACTTTTTTGACAATATAATGTGGAGAAATGAGTCAACCTTTTTAACAGTGATAGAGCCAGGCGGCAGCTTTTGCTGTCGCATGGATGGGCCGGCTCGAACCGGGGTGGTACCACGACCTCACAGAATACCAGCGTGAAGTAGAGGTTTACCTCTGCGTTTCGCTTGGTGAGTGCAGGTGGCCGGAGGCCCTTTTTGCTGGAAATGAGGCATTCCATCCTGGTCCTCACGGGTGAAAACGCATCTGCATTTTGATCTGTAACAGAGGATAGATGTAGATGTCTATGGGCCGCAGCAACCACTTGCCATCGGGTGGACTGTGTGCTCGTTTTTCACCCTTATCCTATAAAAAAAGCCTTTAGCTAGAGTGGAATATTTAATATGCATAATGACCACTCCTGGAGTTTTGAAAACCCACCTGCGATTCGCCGCCACAATTTTCAACACCGGTTTAGTGTTAATTACCTAATGGACAGGAGTATTCAACAAACCGCTGATCTGACCGTTCAATCTAACAGCCAGATTAAACGGCGGCGCATACTTCAGGCCTAAATGAAGATTAGGGAAAAAGAAGAATCATTCCGCAGGCTCAGAAGAAGTTTTATAAAAAGATGCAGGCAATGTATCGCCAATAATGGAGCTCATTTTGAACATTTACTTTAAATAAGCGTGTCAAAAACAAAAAAAAATATTTTAACAGTACATATTCGTGTATTTTTTTGGGCTCAATTCTGTGCTTTCGTATGGAAATCTCGTTATTCTACTGCAGCAGTGCCAGAGTGAGAAATATTTTTTTTTGTAGCTTTCCTCTTCTTAACTTAATTTAGATGTTACATGATAAGAAGCGCTGACAGCCACGCTTTAAATTTTTTCGGTAACTGACATTTTTAACATAGTTTTAGGCTTTATTAAATCAGGGATTTTTGGTACTTGGACAATTTTAGTACATTTTTCAACATGATGCTCCAGCACTAGCCAAATGAAATTTTCAAGGTTAATTCTTCATGAAAACCAATAGTTTTTAAGATTGTTGTAGAAAAAAATCATATGTGAAATATTTGTTTTAGAACCATAGAAAATTAATGCAAAGATTAGATTTTGAAAAAAAATTATACTATAATTTTTTATTTGGATTTTTATAAATCTAAGCCTCTGTTTGATGTAAACGTAAAAAAGTCCCTCTGTTTATCTTGTTTGGAAAAAAAATCACGGTAGCAAATCTAATAGTTTGGCTGCAATCGCAAAGTTTAGGCAATAGTCGGATTTTGACAAAAATTTGACTAAAGTCCAAATAACTTTTGAACCACTAAATATTGCATTACCTATATGGGGGTTAAATCGATAGGTATTGAGGTCCTTCACCTCCCAGCCACCGATGATCCACCCCTCATGTTACACCGTGTATATTTAAATTTGTCGGCACATAATGCCACTCATTAATTTTACTTAACTCATCCAATTCGCCTAACCTATTTGCAATAAATACTTTGTAATTTCTATGATCGTTACAAATCCAATAAATAAGTATTAGCCCACAAATAAGTAACAAAAATTGTTTACACCTGATGCATCAAAATATACAAGGCATGATGGGCAAAGAATTCGAAGTAACAACATACATATCCTTTGTATGACTAAACATTGGCTAAAAGATTATAATTATTATTATTTATTACTTATATAATTTTTATACGTGGTAGAGCCATGCTGCAGCTATATTAGTAGTATAGTTGTAGCACGAATGGGTCGGCTCGACCGGGGAAGGACCACACTCTCACAGAATACCAGCGTAAAATAGCAGCGTAATGCTGCTGTGTTTCGTATGGTGAGTGTAGAGAACCGGAGACCCAATTTAATGGAAAAGAGGCATTCCGTCTTAGTCCTCACGGCTGACAAGGAGTCTGCATTTTAATTCGCAAACGAAGATATATGTAGATGTCTATGGGCCACAGCAACCACTTACCATCAGGTGGACTGTGTGCTCGTTTGTCATCCTTATTCTATTAAAGAAAAATTTTTGATTTCAGAATTAACCAGATGGTCAGTTCCTTCAATAAAAAAGTTTACGTGGTGGCTCCTTAATATTATAGCAGACAAATCATTATTATATAAACAACGTAAGGATATTGTGAGCCTCTCAGCCATTTCTACAGTTCGCTCTCTGTTGAGCGAACTGTAGAAAGGGCTTGTGTGAGCTCGGGCACCTCATTGTTGTGTTTACAGACCCTCATGTGCTACTTATGACTATTTTGAAAGGATTGTGGAAGAATTTTTGCTCAAACTTAGTAAACAGAACAATTCAACAACAAGTCTGTTGTAATATTATCATATAACTATCATATAACTATATGTAATATTTTATTATCATATAACTATCTCTTATCTATTTAAAAAAAATCACTTCGCTATTTATGTAAGTTGTTATTACCTGTAAGAAGATGGACACATAGCATGTAGTCGCATTGTTAAGTTATATTTTTGTTAGTATTGTGTATCATCTGTTGGTGATCCAATTAAAGAGAAAAAAAAACATGTGGAGACTTTAACATCAATCTCATCATTTCATGTAAAGGCTTGTTCAAATACATTTAAATTCAGTAGAGTATTGCCAAAAGATACAGTTAAATATTTTAAAACTATTGATGTTAATAAAACGGCAGACTTATGCGGTATTTCTGTTAAAATTATTTTATCTATAATAGATACAATAGCACCTTATCTAGCCACTATATTTAATTCAAGCGTTGAATCTGGTGTGTTTCCTGATTTAATAAAACATAGTAAAGTCATACCTTTATATAAATCTGGTAGTACATTAGACCCCACCAATTTTAGGCCAATTTTTGTACTACCAACATTTAGTAAAATTTTTGAAAAAGTATTTTAGATCTTCATAAAAATCAATTTGGTTTTACAAGGGGTCGCTCGACAACTGACGCTGGAGTTGAGCTTATTAAACATATCGTTTGTGCATGAGAAAATTCAGAAGATGCTTTGGGTATATTTTGTGACCTTTTCAAGGCCTTCGACTGTGTTCACCATGAGGCATTGATCAGGAAGCTACAGTACTATGGTGTCAAGAACACAGCGCTTACACTTATTATTTCATATTTAAGTAACAGAATGCAGAAAGTTATTATCAATGGTAAAAGTTCTTCCGGTTCACCTGTACTAATGGGTGTCCCTCAGGGCTAAATTCTCGGCTTATTCCTATTTCTAGTGTATAATAATGACTTACCTTCCCTTATAGGGGATAATCGTGATATAGTGTTTGCTAATGATACTTCCTTGATTTTTAAACTTAAGCCTAAATAAAAAATATCAATATAAGTGATTTGGTTTAACGTTAATAATCTACATTTAAACGTAAATAAAACTAAATGTATTACATTTACAACATCGAATATAAAATCTGAATACCAATGTGTTTTTAAATGGAGAAGAACTGAGCCCTGTTGAATCCAGTGTTTTTCTTGGCATCACTCTCGACGCAAAGCTTCAGTGGGGCCGCCATATATCCAAACTAGCAAGCAGACTAAGTTCTGCAGCCTATGCTGTAAAAAAATTAGAGGTCCCACTAGTGTTGAGACAGATAGATTAGTTTATTTCAGTTATTTCCATAGCATAATGTCTTATGGGATTTTGCTATGGGGAAATGCGGCCGAATCAGAAACTATTTTTGTTGCACAGAAGAGGGCCATTAGAGCTATTTACAACCTAAAACCGAAAGAGCCTCTTAGAGATAAATTTAAAGAAATAAATATATTACCTTTGGCCTCTCAGTATATTTACGAAAATTTAATGTATGCTTACAAAAACAAAGGTAGTTTTAGTAAAAAAGTGATATTTATACGAGGTAAAGCCATGTTGCAGCTATATTAGCAGCAGGGAAGGACCACGCTCTCACAGAATACGAGCGTAAAATAGTAGCTTGACACTGCTGTGTTTTGTATGGTGAGTGTAGAGAACCGGAGACCCTTTTTACTGGAAAAGAGGCATTCCATTTTAGTCCTCACGGGTGACAACGCATCTGCATTTTGATTCGCAAACGAGGACAGATGTAGATGTCTATGGGCCACAGCAACCACTTACCATCAGGTGGACTGTGTGCTCGATTGTCACCCTATCCTATAAAAAAATATACATTCTGTAAATTCTAGGAACAAACACATAAGCTAGTAACACCAATTTCTCGACTCCACAAACTCAGTAATTCATTATTGGGGTATCATTTTCATCATTGCAGCCCCTCACAAATGCAATGCTGAACATAGGCCTCCGCCAAAGAATGCCACAAAGCACGGTCCTGAGCCACATGCATCCATCGACTTCCTGCATGTCTTACCAGGTCGTCACTCCATCTAGTGGGACACTATCCTTCGTCCGCCGTCTGCCACTCGAGAACCTTTTTTTCCAATTGGTTGTCGGTTCTTCGAGCTATATGGCCTGCCCATTGCCACTTCAGCTTCCTAATCTTTTGGGCTATGTCAGTCACTCTGGTTCTACTGCGGATATCCTCATTTTTAAGTTTATCACTCAGAGAAACTCCGAGCATAGCCCTCTTCATAGCTCGCTTAGCGACCTTGACCTTCCTCATAAAGCCAACAATGAGGGACCACGTCTCAGTTCCATAAATCGTCACTGGCAACACGCACTGGTTGTACAATCTCATTTTCAGGTTTTGAGGTATACCTGACGAGAAAATGTGCCGTAAATTCTCGAATGCTGCTCAGCCGAGTTGAATCCGTCGTGGACCTCTCAGTCGAAGTTGGACTTACCTAGTCGGGCTATTTGTCCCAGGTACACGTACTCGTCAACAACGTCGAGCTTAGTGCTCCCAACAACTACCGGTATAGGTGTCACATCGATGTTACAAATAATATTTGTTTTGTCCATGTTCATCTTAAGACTTATCCGTTGCGAGGCACTATAGAGATCATTGAGCATAGTGCTTCTTCGGCAAATCAAAGGTGAGTGATGTACTCACCATTGATGTTAATACCGTATCCTTGCCAGTCCAGTAATTTGAAAACGTGTTCCAATGCAGCGGTGATGAGTTTCGGGGATATAACCTCACCCTGTCTTACACTTCTCTGCAGTTAGATAGGTTTAGTTCTCTGGTTCTGTGTTCGGATAGCCATTGTAGCTCTACTATACAAACACTTCAGCAATTCGATATACCGACAGTCCACTTGGCACCATTAAAGGGACTGCAGCACCGCCCAAATTTCCATGGAATCAAAGGCTTTCTCATAGTCCACATGCGCCAGACATAGTGGCTATGTTTTCTATTATGATTTATATATTGCTCTATAAATGGGTAGGAATTGGCGCCGAAAATTAATGACCTCATAACATATTTCTTAACAGAATATGGTGATATTGACCCTTTATTACTACTTACAAAGCCTAAGTGTTCATTTTCATTACTTAAATATCTTTCCACAAACAAATACAAGGAATTAACATCTTCTTTTCGTACATTAATCCTTAAAAACATATTTTTATGTCCCCTATGATACCTACGCGGTTTTCTCTAAATCTTAACATTATTTTTAATAAAGATTGTAACAAATCAGGGCCTTGTAAAAGAAAATCATTTAAAAAATAACTGTTGGACTTTGCAGTCGCGTCATAATCTAAACGCAATTTTTTCTTATTTGGATTACGAGTATCTACACCAAAGTGCGGCAAATACCATATTATACGTTTATTAAAGTTTTCATCGGTCTCATAAAGTTTTCTGGCATAACTATTAAAAATAGGCATTTAATTCTTTCACAGTAGCGAGTTGCATTTATTCTTTGTTGAGCAAAAATTTTCTTTCTATAGACTTTAACCAATTAAAAGCGTTTGTGTAAGGGTCGGGTAAATGGAACTCATCGTATTTCGACGGTAAGCCGACAGTCCATCGACCCATAGATTAATGATATTATACTTTTATACTTATCATTAATCTATGCCATTGACCATTTACTAATTCTGCAGTATCATCTAAAATTTGTACCACCCATAGATGCTAACGCGAACGACCTACGAACCGCATCGTGCAACTGCGCGCAAGTGCATTCACTGTTATCATTATCGAGAGAGGGATCGCTAGTAATCGATTCTACGTTTTTTTTGCGCCTGAAGCAATTGGAAAAGGGCTACCCCGTAGGGAGGCGGAAAATGCATTACGCATACCACGATAGCCGGTCTATCGTGGTTATGGAGGACTCACTGCCTACTGGGGAACCTAAGTGATACCCCCTAAAAACCGCCTTTGGGGACTGGCAACCAGCTGTTTAAAGCTTCTTATACCGTATCTAAAGCGACTCTCTTTTGGGAAAAGAGGGCACAAGCGGCTACAAGCCGCTGAGGGAGTGCCTACGAAGGCAAATTAATTTTGAATAATTTAATTTAATTAGAGTTGGCCTGAGCCGCCAGGAGGCAGTTTAGGTCGTTTGACAATTTATTAGGCGGGTCCGAGAGAGAGTTTCTCGGCCTGCGGACGCGGTAGCGGGAGGGGAGTGGGGCTGCATAAGTAGCTGCCTCACGAATAAGTGAGTTTATATGCGACTCTGAGACTTTGAAGAAGTTTTCAGAGTTTTTTAATAAATTGTTGAATAGTTGGAATTTCGAAGTCCCGATGAAGGTCGGCGTTACGGACGTACCAAGGTGCGTTCGCAGCTCGACGACAGAAAAGGTTTTGAACTACTTGGAGTTCATTAATAATTTTAGGGTCAGCGTGTGCAAATATAGGGGCCGCGTAAGACATTACCGGTCGTATACAAACCTTATAAAGGGTTCGCTTATTTCTTAAAGACATTTCACTATGTCGGCCCAACATACTGTTAAGCCTACCTAGGTAAAAACGAGCTAGGCGGGTTACTCTTTTGACATGAGGCCTGAAAGTGAGCCTTGTGTTAAGGGTGACACCTAAGAATTTAGCTGACGTATGCCAGGGGACAGAGGTCCCTAGCATACGTAATGGTGGAGTATTTTTATTGATACGGCGACGTTTAAAATCGAATTGAACTGCGGAGCTCTTCTCCGGGTTCACATCGATGCGCCAATTCTGGAACCAAGCTCCTAGGTCATCAACTGACTTTTGGAGCTTGTTCCTTGTAAAAGGTAGTGTTTTACCTTTACAGTATAGAGCAGTGTCATCTGCGAAAAGGGAGAGCTGTACACCATTCGACAGGATTGTAATGTTGTTGGTGTACAAGATGTACAGGAGGGGAGCTAATACTAATCCCTGAGGAACACCAGCCTTAATGGGGCGCTGAGAGGAAATTGTGCCTTCGTGTCTAAAACGAAAGGTACAATGTTATAAGTAAGAGGCCACGAGACGTACTAGACTATCGGAGAGTCCTACTCTATATAATTTGAATATAAGGCCTTCATGCCAGACTCGGTCGAAGGCTTTGGCAATGTCGAAAAAGACCGTGATTGTCTTCTCACGACGTGAATAAAAACCGCCGAGGATATATTCCACAATGCGGTGTACTTGTTGGGGACAGGAGTGTTTCGCACGGAAACCAAATTAGTGTGGGATGACAAGGGGGTCACCGTCTGTGGGAAACAGATGGCGCCTCATTCGATTTTGAATTACTATTTCAAAGAGCTTGCCCATGGCCTTTACTCAACAGTGGTAGAGCCAAGTGGCGGCATTTGCTGTCGCACGGATGGGCCGGCTCGAACCGGGGTGGTACCACGACCTCACAGAATACCAGCGTGAAGTAAAGGTTTACCTCTGCGTTTTGCTTGGTGAGTGCAGGTGGTCGGAGGCCCTTTTTACTGGAAATGAGGCATTCCATCTTAGTCCTCACGGGTGACAACGCATCTGCATTTTGATTCGCAAACGAGGATAGATCTAGATGTCTATGGGCCGCAGCAACCAGCCAGTATGAGCGAAAGCTTTCTCCGCTTGCGTGACTCTATGTCCCGGTAGAGCAGCCATTAAAGGAAATTGCGGTCGCGGTTTTAATTTAAAGCAAATGTTACACTTATTAATTCTAGACCGTATAATTCGTCTAGCGGACAAGATCCAAAATCGTTGTCTTAACAAAGACATGAGCAGCTCTGGGCCGGCATGTAAATACCTTTTATGATAGTAGTCTATCAACGACTCCACAAAAGCGTCGTGACGCGGTAAAATAATCGGATATTTGTATTCTGAACTTTCAGCGGAGTTGGTAAGGCGGCCACCAACGTGGATGAGGCCATCACATAAAAATGGTTTAAGCTTCATTAGCGCGGGCGAGCAATTACTACCGGCTCCTAGCTGTCGAATGTCGAATGCAAAATGTCTTTTTTGAATATCGCCTAGTATCATATGCTCTGCGGCGCTTATATCGAACGCGGTAACTGCTATCGAACCGGAACGGGGTAGTTTATTTATAAATCTGCAGATATAAACAAGGATACGTGTGAGTTTACTCCATGAGGAGATGCGATTATTAAGATCTTGAACTAAAGACATTTCTGGATCTGACGTAGTAACGGGGTGTGCGGTTAATTTCTCTTCCGGTACGTTGTCTAGCGCTATACTATTATGGTCTGTATTGGTGATAGGCCACAGCGAGGGGTCTTGCGCGAGCCAGGGCGGACCTTGTGACCATAATGGATGAGATATTAGCTTTTCGGGTGTAAGACCTCTCGATAAACAATCAGCTGGATTATCTACTCCCGCGACGTGATGAAAATTAGCGGCTGGTAAATTGTCAATAATCTTGACGACGCGGTTAGCGACAAAAGTTTGCCATCGGTGCGGGGAAGAGTTTATCCAACAAAGTGTGACCATTGAGTCTGTGAACGCGTACATCTCACTTATACGGTAGCGTGAATCGTAGGTATCGTGCACGCGTCTAATTAGTCTTGCCAATAATTCGGCAGCACAGAGCTCGAGACGTGCGATAGACAAAGGCTTCATTGGTGAGACCTTTGACTTGGCGCAGACAAGTCGCGCCGTAGCTTGGCTTGCGTGAGTAATATGGGCGTATACCACTGCTCCATAAGCACGCTCACTAGCATCGGAAAAGCCGACCAGTCGTACAACGCAATGTTCGAAGACCCCCAAATGTCGCGGTATTTTGACGTTATTGAGTAGCGGTAACTCTATACAAAACCTTTTCCAGGTTTCGACTATATGCTGGGGCGGACAATATTCCCAATCAAGTTTCAACTGCCACAAATCCTTTATGAGAAGTTTAGCGAAGAGAACAACAGGCGCTACGAAGCCCATTATGTCCCAAATTCTAGCTACAGTGGCTAAAACTATTCGTTTCGAACACCTTTCGTCAGGCGTGGTTACTTTAAATTCAAAACAATCGCGAGATTTATCCCAACTCAAGCCCAAAATTTTAAATTGAGCGGTTCTATCAAATTCAATAGGTTCAGACATCTTATATGACGAAGGCAGAGCGCTTAAGACCGAGTCGGAATTACATGTCCATTTTACTAAATCGAACTGCGCACGTTTAAATAACTCAATCAGCTCATTAGCAGCTGATGCAGCTTCTTCCTCCGATATAACACTAAAAACGATGTCGTCCATATAGATATAGCGAGAAGCAATTATCTTTGCTAGCCGAAATGAATCTCCATCATGCGCAATGAGTTGCTGAATGACACGGAGCGCGTGGTACGGGCTGGACCTAAGTCCAAAACAAACCCTATTAAATTCATATTCGGTAAGTTCTTCTTGCGGGTGAAAACGATATAAAATGCGTTGAAAGCGACGATCGCGCCTATTCATTATAATTTGAAGGAACATCTGTTTACAATCAGCGGAGAGCGCGGTAGCGAAAAGACGAAAAGAGCAATGGCAGACTTTCATACATAAAATTAGTTGAGAAGAAATGGTAGCGTCTATATACCAAAAATATCTTAAAATGTTAAGCGTCAGTCCCTTAATAACTCTGTCAAAGAATTTTGTACTGAGAAGGCCTCAAAAAAAAGATATTTACATTCGAACCTTTTTAGGTTATATCCTATTTCACTTGGAAAGAATCATGCTTCCTGTGGTTGTTTGATGTTAGCTTAATAAATAATACATAATTGAGAGTTTTTAGATTATTATATCTCTATTATATATTTGCATACCATGAATGTATATTTCTGACATGGCTCCAGGGCTTTTGTATCATAGTGACATTCTCAGAAGGGCTAGAACCCAGAGCCGTAAAGCCAGTAAAAAATACAGTGACTTTTTTTTTATAATTTATTCATGACCATGGTTGCGAGGACCTTCAGTCGAAAACATTACTTTATAATTATTATCCTTCATAGTTCACTGCTTCACAATATGTTGATGCGTCACATTGTGCAGCCCTTGGGAGATTTTGACGGCAACTTGAGCCAGCAGGCAGCTGACAGTTGGCGATGGTATCTAAAGGCGCCTATGCAACAAACAGCTTATCTTGAGAATCCATCACCATCAGAGCACTTGTTTCACCGTTTCCACTAATAGTTCACATGCGTAGACAGTTAATACATAAAATCGCACCACTTTTACATATCAAAATCCACTTCAAACTATTATTTAAACTATAATACAGGAGCAGCATACCGCCGCCGATCAAGTTCCCGCCAAAACCCCAGTGACTTTTTATTTTAGCTAGTGTTGGCATAACATTAAATGGAATTGTTACATAGTACAATGATTGAGATAATGTATTATTGTAGGAAATTCTTCGTAAGAGACTTATTCTCAGCCATATCACTTTTATTGTTATTATTACTGATAGTACAGTTATTATCTATATTAACTTAATATAAAAATATATTGTGTGTTGTATTGGTAGTGTCACAAAGTGTATACGAAAATAGTATGAATATACTAAATGGCAACATTTGAATAGAGTAAAATGATTTAAGTCATTTGATATTCCCAAAAATGTTTGTTTTTTTCTGTGGCTTTAATTAAAATACATTTTTATTTGAAAAATCATAGAAAAATTATAAAACTTATTTTATATATAACTTATTTCTAGACGCTATAATTTTTCTCAACTATTTTTCTGCCATTGCTCTTTAAAATGATTGCAAACAGATCACCTTGTAAATTAGGACCACTATGGAGAATATCGTTCAGTGAGCGGCCTGAACTCGATTTATGACTCGCGTCGAGAACCATGCGAAGTTTAGTAGTGATCTTATCTGTACGCAAAACACCGTGGTGTGGTATGAAGTAAACGGGATAGCAGTTATCACTGTCAACAAGCGACGCGGGTGACAGATAGCCCTTTTCTAAATATTCGTGGATAACTGAGTCATACGCGGCCTTAAACTCAGGAGCGGCTTCAAACTTCCTCTCCAACACCAGGAAACGTTTCCGAGCGGTTTCAAAAGTATCACCAAGCGAGAATATATCATCCCGGAAAGGCAACGAGACTATGTATCTGCCCGTTTCTTTGTCACGTTCAGTGGTTTCGCGAAAGAAATGCTCACACTCTATCTCGGCCGGGGACTGAGTGGGCGGAGTTCTCAAAGGAGATTCATCTATTTGGCAAAACCGTTTTACCAACGTATCTAGCGGGTCTTCATCTGCGTGTGCGGGTAATGTACTACAACACGTCAAGGTTACGTTTTCGCGAGCGGGAAGAGCGGGCACATTGCCCATAATGACGTAACCAAGCGTGGTTTGTATAACGGACGGTACAGCAGAGCTATTCCTTACTATACCGGGCAATAAAAGTTGTGAGAATAAAGAAGCACCGATCAAAACATCGATTTGTGATGGCTCAAAGAATTTTTCATCGGCCAACGGCAAATCTTGTAAGAACGGCATAGCGGATGCGTCGACAGGCATAGACGGTAAGTCATCTGTTATTCTATCGACGACGAGCGACGAAATATTATACTTTATGTTAGGGTTAAAACGAGAAGTGAACTGGAATGCTACAACTCCCTTTGCGTATTTTTCTGAACCCCCGATACCCTTTACCTTTATGTTGTCTTTAGTTACTGATAAACCTAATCTATCACAACATTCCGACGTTATAAAATTGCTCTGCGATGCACTATCTAACAAGCAACGCACACCATGACTCGTGCCACACGCGTCGGGTACCATAACCGCTGCAGTGGATAGCAGAACCGTAGTGTATACATTGCGTGTAAATAAATCTTCGGATACGCAAGATTGCGTTGATAGCGGCGCGGCAATGGACGTTGTACACAACGAAACGCTCTTGCTACGCGCATCGGGCGACGACGCGGGAGCAGCTGTTGTCGGTACGGTCGCGCGCGTTGTTCCCGATGACTCGGCGGCGGTGGTCACAACGCGAGCGTTAGCAGGTTTGAAAGCGTCAAAGTGCAGTAAACTATGATGTTTACCTTTGCAAATTTTACATTTAGAGTTAGAGTTACAAGTTCCTGCCTTATGTATAACACTCAAACAATTTACACAAGCGTGTCGTTCCTTAACATATTTATAACGATCGTTTGCTGTCATTTTACAAAATGCCGGACACTTGTATAAATGATCATGTACAATATCCTTGCACAAACATTTGTATGTATCGGCCATAGCGACATAAGATTGCGGTTGTGGAGCTTTTGCGGCGGGTCGGTGATTCGGGTTCGAATTCGAGGTCAAACTCGAATGATAAGAGCGCTGTAATATATTAACTTGTTCCTTTACGTAGTCGGTTAAACTTTTAAAATTAGGAATTTTATCCTTTCGAGAATGCATTTCAAAAGAACGAACTGTTTCGGGATCTAACTTTTTTAAGGCGGTATGTAATATAATAAAATCAGTTAAGTCAGGTATTTTTAAGTTTTTTAATGCGCTAACCGCGGTTACGAACGTATGTAAAAATAATTCTAAGTTTCGAGCAGAAGAGTTAGAAATTGGTTTGAAGTCGAAAATTTGATTGATATAGGTCGATGCTAGCATGCGTTTATCATCGTACTTCTCTATAAGCGCGTTCAAAATAAGTTCATAATTCTCAGCACAAGGAGTAATACCGGCGAACACAGAATGCGTTTTGATTGTTAATTTACCTAGTAGGTAATACAATTTATCGGCGTCTGATAGGGACGGGTTATCATGCACAGTTGATTTAAAACCTGCATAAAATAATGACCATGAGCGGATATCACCATCAAACGACGCTAGCTCTATAGGCGGTAAAGACGGTCGCGATATTGTGGCCGATTTCGGACATTCATTTGTTATTCGACTTGTAAGACGAGAAATGTCTTGTGTAATTGTAATGACACTTGTGTAATGACACGTTTTATATGACAGTATAGTTCCTCGAACGCGACCCATGACTGATATTCCACCTTTGCTTCTGGGTAGACTTGCATATTGTATAAATTGTAATCGGTTAATACCCTTTCGAAATCACTTCATAATGCATCAATCGAAATCGCGCCAGAAAGGAACTCTTCCCTGTCCACCTCACTATCTACTTGTTGGGAGCGATCATAAATCGTTTGTAAGCGGTTAAATAAAGAATCGCGCCTAGCTATAGCTATATTCAATAACATCATTAATTTGTGATCTGGCGTTTCAGTCCTAGGTTCATTCGTTTTTGACGTGCTAGTTTTTGACATTTTTATAATAAATATATATTACATATATAGGAAATATTAAGATTATAAGTAAAGTTTTAAATTTAACTGGCGAGCGATGAACAAATACACAATTTATTGAAGCGTCGTAAACGCTAATCTATCGCGGAAATATCAGGTAGATTTATTAAACTTGGTTCTAAATTTCTTCGTGAGCGAGCGGGTATGTAGACATGTATTATGTATTGCGGTAAGTATATGGTAAGTTATATAATAGCGATGAATATACGGCTTTAAATTAATGTAATAAATATATAATGCGTGTATATATGCGAGAAATTAAGTAAAATGTTATATTTAAATGTTTCTAAGTATATATATATATATATATGGTTTTAATTATGCCTATACTGCATAGAAATATTCCAACGAAGTGGCAAAAAAATGGTTATCGAATTGAAAAGGTTTTAATCCGGGCGAAGTGACCAAAATGGTGACGCGTGGTTCAAAATTGGAATAAAGTGGACTGTAATAGGTGGTTGGAATTGGATTTCGTTGAAATTTGCAACCGACACATAAAACTGAAGGTACGCACCTGGAGAACGCCGTCAGCTTCTCTTCTTACTTGAGGTTGACACTCGCGTGGTACACTCCTAGTTTTCTTGCGCGATTTACACTTATTTTATACAATTCACGGCCGTGATTTTAGCGTATGATAATTAATTAAATAGATATGCGAGTAGCGAGCGTGACACAATATGCTTCCGCGTGCGGGCGTGTTTTTCTTAGACTTTTTCTTCTACCCGATTGTCGGTCGCAAGAAGGAATGAATGGAATGAATGAATGGTATTATAGAGGAAATCTGATTCGTCAATAAGATTGACCAAAAATGCGGAATATTTTAATTTGAAAAGTGGCGGTAACAATAACTATACACTCTTTGATAGGACCTACTTTGTAATTTTAGGTTAATATAAATTCACTTTTTAACAGTCATCTTAGAAATACAATCCCCTATTAGCCCTGTAAACTGTTTAGTCGGGGCTTATTTGACGAGTTCGTCGAATAAACCAAGGTGGTTTTATAATGACAGTGGTAGAGCTACGCGGCAGCTTTTGCTGTCGCACGGATGGGCCGGCTCGAACCGGGGTGGTACCACGACCTCACAGAAAACCAGCGTGAAGTAGAGATTTACCTCTGCGTTTCGCTTGGTGAGTGCAGGTGGCCGGAGGCCCTTTTTACTGGAAATGAGGCATTCCATCTTAGTCCTCACGGGTGACAACGCATCTACATTTTGATTTGTAATAGAGGATAGATGTAGATGTCTATGGGCTGCAGTAACCACTTACCATCAGGAGGACTGTGTGCTCGTTTGTCACCCTTATCCTATAAAAAAAAATGAGCAAGCCCACGCTAATCATTCATTATTAACTTATTTAAACGTTATCTAAATTTGAAGCACCGTTAATTATTCTAACTGATACGAAATATCGTACATAGTCCAAAAAATAGTAACAATAATTTTTAATAAGTTGTCAGCACCTGTCTTTCCATCCGATTACTACATAGTTGTTTTCAAGGCAAGAGTGATTAGTTTTTCTACCGACTTCATAAAGGAGTCGGTACTCGATTCGACTGTATGTTATTTTTTATGTGTTACCTCATAACTTTTTTTAGGGGTGAACCGATGTTTTTGATGGCATTTCATTTCTTTTTTTAGATAGTCCTACTTTTTTTCATACAATTTGCGTAAGTCAAATAAAACGTGATTTATGTGTATATCTGCCATATCGTAGTAAAACTCAAAGTTTGCCTAGAAGAAAGTGGCCGGCTTTCTGTGACAGACGGGAAGCGTGGAAGCCGTGGCGCGGGCAAGCCACCTCCGTCGGCCTCGGTTATGTTTATTAGTGTTCTTTCTTTCATGGCAATTTCGGGCAATTTAGTCTACTTCATACTTTGCGGGATTTTGGTACAACTTCGTAAGACAAAGAATGGGACTGCCATTCCGTAGACCATTTTACGAGTTACCTTTGAACATAATGATATATAGGTACCTGTCTATTATTCCATTATATCATACATATACAGGTACACTGATTCATTCACTGCAAATGTAACTTTGTAATCCTATATATATATATATATATATATATATATATATATATATATATATATATATATATATATGGGATTACAAAGTTATTTATGTAGTGAGTGTATCTAGAAAACTGGACCGAAATTGCAAAATATTTTAAAGGACATTGCTCTGCGCCCATACATTGTTCGCCCTGGAACCAAGATCATCGGAAAATTATGTATTTTATTGTTGATCATTAGTAAATTCCTATTTGATCTTATTTTTATAGCGGACTAGCTGCATAATAGATATATTTCAAAAAAATATCAGATTTTGAGGTTATAATCGAACCACGAATGTTACGGTTTTTCATAGATCTAAGTGATTTTTAACATACTGAAAAAAAATGTCCTAAAACAATTAGCTATTTTTAGTCCCTATCTACATAATTAGGTATGCAGTTTTTGTTCTAAAGCCTAAGTGTATGTAAGTGCAACGTATAAATGCATAGAATCTAGTTAACAAACCTGCTTTCTGAGCATTGGTTTTGAAATGAGAGATAATATTTGTGTGTATTAATGTTAAAAAAAAGAATATTTATAATGGCTGTTAGCATTTAGATGTTGTCATTAGCATATACGGTAGGGTAAGATACCTAGTACCTAAATGTATAAGGATTTAGGCTGTCAGTCACGCCGCTAGACATTCCGTCGAACAGCGAGCATATCAACCACGGTTTCAACCAAGTTTCAACAGTGCGCGTGTGAACAGCGTGAATATTATCGATTACTATCTAGTGCATGCAAGCGTGTGCGTCTGGACGGCGCTGTTCAAACGCGTGACTATGAAACCAGCCTTACTGACTTAGTACGTAATTGGTAGTATAAGTTGTTTTTATACCTACATTAACTTATTATGTTTGAATTAGAAATAAAACACAGATTAACTTCATGTTTATTGTTCATCTTCTAAATTGGAAATTAGAATATTGTCTAAAAACTGTACAGGGATGTCGATATTATTTTGATGTCTCGTAAAGCTCAAGTACCAAATAATGGTCATAACATGGGCGCAGCAACCGATGGTTCTGCGTACAACGATGCAATTACAGCAACATTGCACGATTGCTTCTCTGTTCATCTTTCAATAATATTGTACCACCTGCAGAGCCGCAATTTACACAAAATACACTTTCCATTGCGTATGCGTAAGTCCGTTTATGAAGGCTAGGTTATCGTTTGAGTAGTACACAGTTCCAAAAATCACAGCAAGGTAAGTTGTTCTTGAAAGCAATCAAAGTCCGTTAAATAGCCAAGTTGTAATGTTCAATATTTAGTCCCGAAAGTCACCACAACACCGATACAATTACAAAGACAATTACAATTGCAAACGACGCCAACCAATGTAATTTTGACAGAATGAGAGATGACAGTAGAAAGTAGGTATGTCAATTTGAAATCGTTTAATCGATTGTTTATAGTAAAATTATCGATTTTCCAGATCGATATACCTCTCGAATCCGACTTATTCAAGAACTATCTATATTTCAAACGATTCAAGAAATACTTTTGCATAGTTGGAACATCTGTTCCTTGTGACAGACAGAAAAACTGTTCTATTCTGGGTTCGATCCCAAGGTCGGGCAAACTATTATTAGGTGTTAATAGCTTGAAGTTTCCAGTAGTAGCACGGAGTCTGGATTTGTGTCCGGTGTTTGGCAATACGCGTAGCCCCTATTACATGGGACGTATAACATAACAGTACCACACAACTCTACCTACTCCTTCTGGGAAATACAGGCGTGATGTTATGTTTATTAATTTAATGATGTTTCTATACAGTTGCTTGTATTTACGGTAAATAATGGTCAATAATGTTCTGTGTCTATATTAGGCATGTTTGAAAATGTCGCGATTGATCAAAAATAGATTTGTTAATGCTTGATTTAATTGAGAATCGATTCTAGTATGTTCGATTCGAATCGATTTGGAGATCGTATTTTTTCATGAGAGACTGACAAGTGAAAAGTTACCATTTAGTGACATCAAAAATAGGAACACCAAATACGATACGATTTATGAATATTTCCTAAGATTCATTATAGCCATACGTTACAAACAGTATTAAATACATCATCTTTTGTCATACGATAATATTAATACCATAACAAGTAGGACAATATCCTACTTTACTTATAATAACACATTTGTCTCTACTTCTTCCATACTTGTTACAATATTAATAATAACATCTGTATCTAGTCTGCAATTTTGTTCTTTTTAAAGAACACATTTATAATTAATGCAGTAACTAGAAGTGGTTTTTTTTATATTAATTGTCGTAAACTCGTAAGTTATCGTTTAGTAGGACGTAAAATACACTCCTTTCTAAACGATTATTAGAAAATCCTGAATAATTATCTTTACGAATATTTTTCTTCAGCATTATTCTAACTACCAATTCAAAATCGAGTATGACCTCATTCAATAGGTATAGTAGGTTTTTTAAATTATACTTTTAGGGAATAATATAAAAGAATATAAGGAGATGGTAATTTAATATTTTTATTGTAGCTTCTTTTTGCAATTTTATTTGAAATAAATTGAAAATGTAATTCAGATTAAAAAATATACAACAGTTCATTAAAAATTCAAAAATCGATTACGATTGATTGGGCATCCCTAATCATTTTTCGACACTTCATGATGTTTGGAGAAGATGGCGGCGATTAATGTTATTAGTCGAGTATAATACTTTTTAATGTTCATTTTTGTACGCAGCTAGTCCGTGTTATAAAAGTATTTGCAACTAACATAATAAAATAGAAAATTAATTATCGTGTATGTCCGATGATTTTATTACACAGGGCGGTTTTGGACATTGTCTTTTTCTTTAATTTATACACTAAACACTAATTGTATTCTAAATTTGAAGCTTCTATGTCTGCTAGAAGTGCCTTAGAGTTTTGATGATCGATCAGTAAGTCAGTGAGTGAGTGACAGAATTAAGAAACTTTGACTAGTTATAATTCTTAAACTACTGGTTCAAATTGAATGAAATTTGAAATATACCATGTTTATAAAATGTTTGCTTGTTGCTAAAATTCAGGCTTCTAATTTTTTAATTTTAAAAATTAAATTTTAGTGGGGTCGAAAATGGTCTGGACTGCTCCGTGAAAAGGATGGGACGGCCGTGCCGCTTTTTTGCTCGACTTGGCGGGGGCACTGCCGTGTCCCCAGATAAGATATACTCGCAACGTCTCGAAGCATCTCTGACATCAAACGCTCTTACGTTGGTCTTGTTGGTACTACTTTATGAGTTTTAAGTGCCAAGAAACACTTGCTGTAATGGAAGTATTATGTTTAATATTTTCATGGTGTTTTTGTACGCTCTTTTAACCAGATTTTTTTTCTTTCATCTTATCAGCCTATAAAAGTACCCTGCTGGATATGGGCTATGGGATTGTCAATCACTGTACCAAATGTATCCTACCTTTGACACACACACCTACCCGTCACCGGTCACTTATTTGACGCCTGGCTTTAACAAAATGGTCATTTCGCCACACCATCTATCGAAAATGAAGAGGATTTTTCTGGTATAACCCAGAGTCACCTCTTACCAATGTGTGTCTATGTGACAAATGAACAGTCCACCTTGGTAAATGGATGCTGTGGCCTAAAGACACATAATTTCGATTAAGAATCAAAATATAGGGGTGTTGCCACTGAGGTCTAAGATAGAATACCTCGTTTCTAGTAAAAAGTGTCTGTCTCCAATTCTCTACACACACTATAACAAACACAGCACACACACACAGCGTGACGTACCACCGGTTGAATATAAAATAGAAAATATATTCTTATAGTTAAAATCATTTGCTGAAATTTCCTGTGTTTTTTGCAATATGTTAATTATTATAATTGAAATTATGTGTGAAACATTAAAAATAAAACGATCTGATGTTGCCATTATCAATTTTGTTAATTCCCTCGCGGGCTCCAATTCGTTCCGTCATTCAAACCGGTGTTTTCGACGTTCGATATCTTCTGGAAATACACACTCGCGTACGTAATTGGAGCACGTGATTTACGCTTTACTATCAAAACTTTACAACCTTAATTAATCAATCAATCTGCGAGAGAAAATGCTGTTTAATTACTTCGAAACTTCGAACTAAATGTGAAAATGGAACGGGGAAATAAAAGTGCGTTATTTTATTTATTTCTTTCTGGTACCTGATTTATTTAATTTTTTTTTAACTTATTATAAGCCAGTGCTTAACCATAATCCCACTTGGTGGTAAGTGGTAATGCAGCTAATAGGGACAGTAGTGGACTGTATGGTTTTAATATAAACTGGTTGACTGATTGACTAATTAACTGACTGATGTTGTTTGAGGTAGACTACACTAGGGACTGTTCAAGAAAAGATGGTACTGTGGACGATTATATATTCAGACTATGTACAGCGGCTTTCAATAATTAACTATAACTATATATATACAGAGGGGAGTCTTCAATCTTCAATGGAGTATTAATTCTTCTCTCTTGATTTCTCTTGAGATTTTTTCTCTTGCTGTTGTCTTCGAGTGCCGCTTCCGTAATGAACAGCTCACAGACCAAAACGCCCTTCTTATATCTCGAAAAAGAGTGTCTCGGCATGTGAGTAGCGTCGTGAGGTGATGCCGGGCGCTGATTCGCCAACGGCATCACGTGATATTCTGGCGGTGTGCGGGGTGCGCGTGGCGCAACGGGGTATGAAGGGGCGACGGGGCGGCGGCTCTCCTCGCCGTCCGTAACATCCTCCCCCCGGCGTAGCTTGCGAGCCTAAGCTTCCCTCGGGAGGACGGCGATCTTCCTTACTGGTCGCCGCAGCACTCCGCCCCTGGTCCTGACCTCGACGTTGCGCACCACGCCGTCCGGTCCAGGAAACGTCTTCGAGATGACCCCCCGCGGCCGTGGTAGGTTGCCGTCCGCAACCACGACGAGGTCCTCTTGTTGTATTTGTCGCTGCTGGGCGTCTCGGGAGTCCCCGCGCGCAACTAGCGTCGGCAGGTATTCTTTCACCCAGCGCCTCCAGTACTCGTCGGCGAGCCCCTGCGCCGCTCTCCACGCCCGACGATCGATGGGTGTGCACGACGCGGTGACTGGTAGGCCCGGTGGTCCCAACAGGATGAAGTGGTTGGGTGTCAATGCCTCTTCGTCGTTAATGTCGACCGGTACGTGCGTCAACGGTCGAGAGTTGACTGTATTTTCTGCTTCTGTCAGGAGCGTCGCTAGCGTCTCCTCCCGTGGGTGTAGAGTGGCTTCGAGTGCGGTCTTTACTGAGCGCACGAGACGCACCCATGCGCCTTCCTAGTTAAGCGCGCCCGGTGCGATGAATTTCCATTCTGTAGGCCGAGTCAGCGCGTAGTCCTTTAGCTGCGGTGCCCACTCTTCCGTCGCCCGTCGTAGCTCTGCATCTGCCCCATGAAAATTTGTGCCGTTGTCGGAGTATATGACCCGCGGCCACTCACGCCTAGCCGCCATGCGCCGCAACTGCCGATATCGCCGAGTCCGTTGTTAGGGAACAAACTAGCTCTAAATGAACCGCGCGCGTCGTTAAGCACGTGAAAAGTGCTACCCATCGCTTTTCGTGCCGTCGTCCTATCGTAACTGCCCGAAATAGTCGACTCCGGTGTAAGTAAACGGTCGCGCAAACGCCCCTAACCGCTCGGGTGGTAGGTCTCCTGTAACCGCTGGCCGTGGTGTCGCCTTGCGTACTCTGCGTGACATCTTCGCTCTACTTCTCGTACGGTCGGTCGTAGTCGGAGGATATGAGATCTGGTGCGAAGGTTGTTGACCACCTTCTCTCTATTGGCGTGGCTTGCTTCCTGATGCGCCTTCTCTACAAGCAGCTTCAAGAATTGGTGGCGTCCATTCAGTAAGACGGGTCGCTTCATCTGGCCGTCCACGTCGGCTGCGTAGATTCTTCTCCTGGCTCGTAGTATTCCATCTTCCAGTATGGGGTCGAGCTTCCTAAGCACGCTGCCGGTGGCCAGGTTCTTCCTTTGCTGAAGGCGGCTGATGTCTTCAGCGACGCTGTCGAGTTGACTGCGTTCTATCCACATCCGATCTGCCCTCTAGATGTGCTGAAATGTCAGTCCTTGTGCCCTTCCTCTTATGGCATCGACGAACTGCAGTACTCTTGCTGTGGCCCTGACCAATCTCGCTTAAGAAGAGAATCGTTCTATGTCTGGCAGGTATGGAGCGTCCTTGGTCTCGCTCTGGTGCGCCACGATTTCCTCCAACTCTTCATCATCCCATGTCTTCTCTTCCTTCCGGTGTGGCCATTTGTCTTCGTTCTCGTAAAGAAATGACGGTCCTGTGAACCATTGGTCACTTTCTTCTTTGCTTACGAAGTTCATGCGCGTTGCCTGATCTGCTATGTTCTCCGCAGTCGGTATCCACCTCCATTGCTCGGGTGATGTCTTTTCAGCTATCTCCCCTAACCGATGAGCCACGTATGGAGTGTAAGGCGCCGTATCATTCTGTACTCAGTGGAGCGCCGTAGTAGAGTCTGTCCAATATACGACACTATCTGCTACCACTCTGTGTTCGCCCTGTACGGATTCCGCGAGTCGCGCGCCTATCAGATTCGCCTGCAATTCTAGTCGCGGTATACTCTGCGCCTTAACTGGAGCGACTTTCTCCTTGGCCGTTATGAACGTAGGCCTGTCCATACCGTCGCGATGCGTATGCGCCTTATCGTCGCGCGGTTGGTTCCCTAAGACTCCCCCCATGGGAGCGTAGCGTCTCGGCAGTCGTGAAAACTTCCTAACCGGACTGGCGAGCGCCTGGATATCCTCATCTGGCCGTCCGCTAGTGCTTGACACGTGTAATACGGTCTCGCCGTCTTCCCTACACGTTAACCGCGGCACGGTCCATTAGATTGCCCACGCTAATAGCGTCCTTGCCGCTATGGGCTGCTTCCGCCGTCCTATTCTTATATTGCGAGTGACTATTAAGTGCCAGATGTCGGCGCCTAATAATATTCTCGGCTTCACGTCGTCGTAACATACCGCACTCGGTAAGTCGCATACGTGCTTCAACCGTAAGCAGTCCCAACTCACAGACTGCGAGCCTATTTTTAAATCCGTTATCGTTCACGCGCTTACATTATAAATTTCACTGCGCGTCTTGCCACGTATTCCTATTATGTACTAATCTACTATTGGCCTCGCTTTGACTATTGTTCACGCCTCTAATGTTGAGCGGCTTTATCGGTCCTTCCGCTCCTAACTGCCGAGCTAAGTCGTCGTCGATTAACGATATGGTAGAGCCTTCGTCGAGTAGCGCATGTGTATCAACTTCCTCACCACGCGGTCCGCGCACGGTAATGGGGCACACTTTCAATAACACAGACGCACTACTATTAACATTCGACGCGACGAACACGGTTTCATCCGATTTTACCGACGCTTCAGGCGTGCGGGCCTTGCGGGCGTGAAGGAAGGCGTAGTGGGGGGCGTTGCAGCCGTCGATGCCGCATTTCCTAGCCTCACAACGTAGGCGTCGGTGTTTGCTGCTTAAACACCTAAAGCACACCCCATCTTTCCTTACCCACTTCCACCGGTCGTCCAAATCCATTTGTACCAGCTTCCTACATTTGGAAATTGGGTTTTCACCCCCACAACACATACACGAGGCACTTCCGGTGTCCTCCTGGGCGGTGAACGTCTTTACGTCGCGGGCCCTATCCTCTACGTGGCGTGTCAACACTATCCATTTCGACGGTGGTGCTTCCCGTCTTACGGGCGATTCCTTAGTCGGCGTTACGGACATATAGGCGTGACTTAACGCACGGTCAGCCTCTCTCATCATAAACCGGGATAGTGTGACAATGTCCGGTTCGTTCGCTTTTCCGTAGTGCTCCGAAAAATCGCACCAACGCGACCGTAAGTGAGGGCTAAGCTTACTCGTAACATCCCTAGTTTGCATCGGATTTTGTAAATATCCTTTGCTGTCGACGTTCTACATAATACATACTATATTTTGCAACCTAATAGCAAACAAATTTAACTTCTGGGCGGTTTGACCCGGCCGCGGAAGGCGTTTCAAATCATCTAACGCACGATCAATAATCACTTCCGGGCGGCCGAAACACTGCTCCAGTGTCCGCATAATGTCTGGTGGATCCTTCGCGGTAAACAGTAGCGCCGAAACTACCTCTCTAGCCTCACCACGTAAACAGTTTCTTAACCTTGCCATATTTTCCGTATTGGTGAATCCATACAGACGCGTGGACTCCCTCATCGCGGCTTTAAACAATAACCATTCCGCGGCCGAGCCGTTGAAAATAGGCAACTCCTGTGTCTGCTTTGCGGCGGCTGGTATAAGTCTTATCATGCCTTCTAAGGCTTCCGCTAATCATTCTATACCCCTATCTTTCCCTCGCGGGGTGAGCGACCTATCTCTATCCCTATTACCCTCTAACCTACGCTGTGGCGCTGGCGACCTATGTACACCTACATTCTTATAACACGGCGACGGTAATCTACGGCCCGCGTGCCGATGTGGCGATGGCGATCTATGTACACCTACATCCTTGTAACACGACGACGGTAATACGATCCGCGTGGTGATGTGGCGTTTGCGATCTATGTATAGGCGATAGAGTGCGCGTTGGACGCGCGACGGCGACGTAACCCGTACACGGCGATCCACCTGGTTCATTTCTACGGCGACTCCATTGTCCCTCTGTATCTTATCTACGCGACGTGGTTGATCGTTATTCGCAACCGACCTCCCCTGGGCATCTTCAGCGTACACGTAACCGGTTCCCCTATTCGGCGGGGCCTGCTCTATCTCAATGCGGGGCGCGGGCTGAGACGGGCGGTGGGGCGGTTCCCCCCGCACAGTCTCCACGTTCTTTAACCACATATGGACGCGTACCCTATTTTCCACTATATTGTCTTCGTTCTAACTATCCCCATCCGTTTCTTCTTGCAGTTGAGCGACGTCCCTAGCGTATTTATTCTTGATAAGATCTTCTACGATTTGCAATTGCTTCCTTCTAGTTCCAGTTAGTTCCTCCGCGGTATTATACTCGATTTGTTTTAATTTTGCTTTCGCGCTAGCTTTCGACCTGGCTGAACGGACTGAACGGACCGACGGGGCGCGGAGCGCGGTCCTATGTACAACGTCAGCTACAGGCGCGACGGTACGCACTCTTGAACTAGTCTCTGTTACCGGAAGATCTTCTAAAACCGCGGCGAGTGTATCTGTACGCGGCCCGGATGTGCTAACCTCTCCCAAGCGATCAGTCGTAGACACGAACTTAGCGGTGCGCGGCGGCGCGGGCGCGGGCGCGGGCGCGGGCATAGATGCTGGCACGCACGGGGGCTGGGGCGCGGCGGAGGGCGCTTGTGCCAATAAAAGATAATCGGACGGGGACGCGGGTGCTTCCTCGAAAATCCGCATCGCTTCTTGTCTTACGCATGATGTCCCACGTTGCGGCTTTCGATCGTCTTCAAAAAGACGCACGTATTGGTTGCCGTTCCCACCGCAAGGGCGTTACCAGATGATCACAGTTTGGCACCGTTAGGGTGCAATCACCTGGCCGTGTAAATACGGTTAAGAAACAAGAAATTGTCTGGAAACTCTGGAAAGACAATAGACGTAGATGTAGTAAGAAACGGGGATGAAATTAGTTAACAGACGACCTTCTTTCTTCGTCGATGAACTTCTTTCTTCCTTGAAGATCTTCTATAATGATCTTCTTTCTTCTGGCTGCTATCCGGCGACGATGGACCAAGAATTATAGGGACAGTAGTGGACTATATGATTTTAATATAAACTGGTTGACTGATTGACTAACTAACTGACTGATGTTGTTTGAGGTAGACTACTACCTAGGGACTAGGCACTAGGGACTGTTCAAGAAAAGATGGTACTGTGGACGATTATATATTCAGACTATGTACAGCGGCTTTCACTAATTAACTATAATTATATATATACAGAGGGGAGTCTTCAATCTTTAATGGAGTATTAATTCTTCTCTCTTGATTTCTGTTGAGGTTTCTTCTCTTGCTGTTGTCTTCGAGTGCCACTTCCGAAACGGACAGCTCACAGACCAAAACGCCCTTCTTATGTCTCGATAGAGAGTGTCTCGGCATGTGAGTAGCGTCGTGAGGTGATGCCGCGCGCTGATTCGCCGACGGCATCACGTGATATTCTGGCGATGTGCGGGGTGCGCAGGGCGCAACGGGGTATGAAGGGTCGACGGGGCGGCGGCTCCCCTCGCCATCCGTAACAGCAGCCTTAGATGGTAACGGTACTTTACTACACTTTACTATTTTCCATCTACCGATAAATAGTAATGTTGCTCGCATCGTTCCATATCGATTTTGCAATTTAGTTTAGCTAACTTGACGATAGATAGCGGCCTGTCAACAAAATGATTATAAAAACTATAAAATAATATTTTGGCGATTAAAATTTCTTTACGACTTAATGCAAAACAAATTTCATCACCTTCGTATGATTACTTTACCAATACTGAGCCCTACGTACCTTTATATTTTTAGTTACCATAACACAAAGTGTCGCCAACTAGTGTCGAATATACTAAATTAGATTTGAAAGCCGACGCAGAGATTTTTCTAAAATCTTTTAAATAAATTAGGTATAAAATTACTTGCAAATGAAATGTGATGCCATCCATAGCATCAGAGCGTCTATCTGAGTAGTTTTTACATAATGACACACAACAATTCATCCTTTTCTTCTTTATACTACGAAAACACACCGATTTGCAATTTTCGACACATAAGCACACAGGACGAACGCTGACAGTATACTTAATAAAGCCACGCCCATGATGACGTCAGGACCTAGTTGGAATCACATTGCACAGTTGCTTATGCCATATTATCTGTGTATTTGCTTCGTGGTCAGTTCTTACCATCCATCATGTGTAATATCCCTCTACAAGATGCAGAAGTACACTTCTTGCTTGTAAAATTTCTTACATATGACAAACACAACGTTACATAAAAACCCGCGTGAAAGCACATAATATAATTGATGTGAAGTACCAACGCTGCGGTAAATAAACTCGACAATCTAATATACGACATCACTTGGAGGTGAGATTAAAGTTAATTAATTTCATGCATTTTTGATAAAATTAAATCCATACCTTTTTTAAGACCTTAAAATAGAAAAATGAGTTTTTTAAATGAACGTTTTTTAATCAGTTTAAAAAACAATTTTCCACACGGAATTACTTAACATAATATGACACCACATTAATTTGTTTCTAAGTTTATCACGCAGAGAAACCCCGAGCATAGCCCTCTCTATAGCTCGCTGAGCGACCTTGAGCTTCCTCATACGGCCAGCAGTGAAGGACCACGTCTCAGATCCGTAAGTCATCACTGGCAACACGCACTGGTTGTACAATTTCGTTTTCAGATTTTGAGGTATGTCTAACGAGAAGATGTGTCGTAGTTTCCTGAACGCTGCCCAGCTGAGTTGAATCCGTCGATTGACCTTTCGGTCGAAGTTTGACTTACCTAGTCGGACTATTTGTCCCAGGTAAACATACTCGTCAACAACTTCGAGCTTAGTGCTCAAAACAACTACCGGCATAGGTGTGACATGGACGTTAAACATGATCTTTGTTTTGTCCATGTTCATCTTAAGACCTATCCGTTGGGAGACACTATTGAGGTCATTGAGCATAGTGCTTAGGTCCTCCAGCGATTCTGCTATAAGGACTATATCGTCGGCAAATCGAAGATGAGTGATGTTTTCGCCATTGATGTTAGTACCGCATCCTTTCCAGTCCAGTAGCTTGAAAACGTCTTCCAATTCAGCGGTGAAGAGTTTCGGGGATATAACGTCAACCTTGTCTTACACCTCTCTGCAGTTGGATAGGTTTCGTACTCTGATTCTGTACTCGGATAGCCATCGTAGCTCTACTGTACAAACACTTCAGTCTTCGATATACCGACGGTCAACTTAGCACCGCTGAAGGGACTGCAGCACCGCCCAAATTTCGACGGAATCAAAGGCTTTCTCATAGTCCACATACGGAAGGCAAAGTGGCAGATTATACTCCTCTGTCTTCTGTACAATCTACCGCAGGGTATGTATGTGGTCTTTGGTACGAAAACCTTTTCGGAAACCGGCTTGTTCGGGAGGCTGGAAGTCGTCAAGTCTGCGTGCGAGACGATTCGTTACGACTCTCGAAAACAGCACGTAGACGCGGCTCAGAAAATCGGTCTGTAGTTCTTCAAGAGAGCGTTGTCGCCTTTCTTGAAGAACAAGACTACCGCACTTCTGCTCCACGCCTCCAGAGTAGTGCCACCATGGACGATAAGAGTATATCAGCAGTAGAACCAGAGTAATCAACATAGTCAAACGGATTAGTAAGCTGAAGTGGCAGTGGCCCGGCCATATAGCTCGAAGAACCGACATCCGATGGGAAAGAAAGGTTCTCGAGTGGCAGCCTCGTACCGGTAGGCGAAGAGTAGGGGGAACCTCCACTAGATGGAGTGACGACCTGGTAAGACATGCAGGAAGTAGATGGATGCAGGTGGCTCAGGACCGTGCTTTGTGGCATTCCTTGGGGGAGGCCTATGTTCAGCAGTGGACTTATGAAAGGCTGTAGTGATGATGATGATGATGATTCATTTGTTTCGAAACTTTAATAACAGACTTTTTAAAGTTACTGTTTTATATTTATTTATTACATATTTCCTATATATATATATGGAAGTTGTCTGTTATTTTATAAACATGAAGTTTTCGATTAGACAATGCTTTCTGGAATTTAGTCTTGTCGGAAATTAGATTCCCCTTTACTTTCGAGTGGAATCCAATTAAAAATTTCTTGCGTTCAAACTCATTTCAGTAATATTTATGCAATTTCGTCATGCGAAACTAATTATGCTGAAAATAGAGTTGTATTCAGGGCAAGCACTAAGTTTAATGAAAAATATAAGAACATTACTGAAACTCATTTGTGAAAACAAGTTTAAGTTTGTACCTGCAATTAAGGCAACGTGTTACGACTTGGATGTTGTACGTACTTTACATTTTCATATCTATTAACTTATTATGTCGTTGTTTGTTGTTTAAACTTTGAGACTGTCTTTCAATGGAGATTTCATTAAAACCGTTAGTGGTTACTATTTTCTGCCGACTTCCAGAAAGGAGACGGTACTCAATTCGACTATGTTTTTTATGTGTGTAACCTCATAATTTTTTACTGGGTCAACAGATTTTGATGATTCTTTTTTATTTGAAAGCTGGTACTTTTCGCGTAATTCCATATGAATTTGATTAAAGTCAGACCAATAGTTTTTGAGTTATTCTTAAATTGAAGTCGGCTGTACAGAATTTTAAAATTATGTCTTTACGTACTGTTGAATAAAACTAGTTTTTCGGATTTTATCGCGTTTAATTGTACTCATTTTTAAATTCCCGACTTTTCGAGTCAGTCAAAGGAGACTGAGATTATCGCTCCGTTGTCAGAGTTAACCGGGATTACCTTCAGCTTTTTAATTATTAGTTTTGGTCCGATCTACGCATAATGAACTTACTATGTCTTGAATTCTTGCAGTGGTGTGATGCTTGGGTTTAGTTTTAACTTTATTAATTACAGAATCCCAAGCAGGTGGTAGTACCCAGCCTCGCTCTCTATTAAAATTAGAGTGTTTTTTTAATTTTAATAGTTTCACATATCATCCTTGGTAGGAATCGATGTTGTTTCGCGAGAATTTAACGCGATAAAATCTTTAATAAATAAAACGTAATAATTAAACGCGATAAAACCCGTAAAAGTAATTTTATTCAAGGATACCTAAAGCCAAAATAGTTTCCAGTAACAGTTTTAATCAAATCTTCATTGAAAAGACAGTCTCTAAGTTTAAATTACACACAACGACATAATTAGTTAATAGATATGAAAATGTAAAGTAAGTACAGCATAATCGAACAGTACAGTCGTAACACGTTGCTTTAATTGCAGGTACAAACTAAAACTTGTTTTCATAAATGAGTTTCAGTAATGTTCTTAGATTTTTAATTATACTTAGTGTTTGCCCTGAATACAACTCTATTTTCAGCATAATTAGTTTCGCACGATGGAATTGCAAAAATATTACTAAATCGAGTTTGAAGGCGAGACATTTTAAATTGAATTCCACTCGAAAGAAAAGGGGAATGTAATTTCACACAAGAGTACATTTCAGAAAGCATTATCGAATCGAAAACATCATATTTATGAAAAGACAACTATCATATATATATATATGTATAGAAAATACGTTATAAATAAATATAAAATAGTAACTTCAAATAAAAAGTTTTTTATCAGTTTCGAAACAAATTAATGTTGTGTCATATTATTTTTTGTAATTCAGTGTGGAAAATTATAACCCATGCTGATTATAAAACTACTTCAAAAGTTTATTTACAAACCCCATTTTTCTATTTGGAGGTCTTAAAAAAGGCATGGAATTTATTTTATCTAAAATGCATGAAATAAATTGACGTTAATTTCACCTCCAAATGACGTCATAAATTAGATTGAAGGAAGAGAAACCAATATCTCGTGATTAAAAATGCTATTTTCTAGCTTGTCGAGTTTATTTTCCGGAGCGTTGGTACTTTATTTTATTATGTTTTTTCACGCGGGTTTTTATGGATCGTTTTGTTTGTCCTATGTAAGGACTTTTACAAGCAAGAAGTGTACATATTATAGAAAAACAACAAGTACATAAGTATATATTATGTTATATATATTATGATATACATAAGTATATAATTTTTTATTGATTAATATTATTTATATTTTTCAGGTGTTCTAGAAGCAACGTGAGCGTCGTCAACACTAGGCATATCGCGTGTGTGTATTGCATACCTTAAGCGAAAGCGCAAGGTATTGCATACCTTAAGCGAAAGCGCAAGGTAATGTTCTACTATCGCCTAAAAATTAAAATTCCAACATTTTATCGAATAAAATCGTATCAAGCAATCATATTATACATATAAATGATATAAAAAGCACATTGTTAGAAAGATAAGTGATTGTTGAACTTATTAATAATTTTTTTTAAATCGATTAATTGCTCTTTTTAAATAAAAAAAGGGTTTTAGTGACTTATGGTGTGGATTTATCATGTCCCTGTGGCTTGTAAACACTATAACTTTTGAAAATATAAATTGTTTAACTCAATCTATTTTTTAATCTCTTCATCTATCATGTGGGAAGCCACTGAATGTAAATGGCAGTGTAATTTTGTTTTGTTTAGCTATAATTAATTTTTTTCGGCTCCAAAATGGCGAAATTTTCATTGATTTGGTTACCTCGTATATAAATTGTTTCTGTAAATGGGGATCTACAGCCACAGAGTAGTTTGGTTCACAGAGTACCTTTGCATTAAGTTTAGTTCGGCTTCAGTCGCCGTCGTGAGTGGACATTGTTTCGGTTGTTTTCAGCGGCTCAAAAAGATCGCTGTACAAATACACAATATTCGAATAACCAAATTTCTTAAATACTTGATTATAATAATAATAAGAGATTTTTTTATTACAATATTTAAAAGCACAGAATAAATAATAGTAGTACGTACTAAAAGTAAGTAGTATAATTTTTTTTGTCATGGGTGACATTTTCATGCTTTTCGAGGGTGTCGAAACCGATAGGGTTGTCGAAATGTAAATACACGATGGCGGCCGCAATAGGTATCAATTTTTTCATCATGGGTGTCATTTTCATGGTTTTCAAGGGTGCTGAAGCCGATAGTGCAGTCGAAATGTAAATCCAAGATGGAGGCTGCAATAGGTAAAAAATTTTTCATCATAGGTGTCATTTTCATGGTTTTCGAGGGTGTTGAAGCTGATAGTGCTTTCGAAATGTAAATCCAAGATGGCGGCTGAATTAGGTACCAATTTATTCATCATGGGTGTCATTTTCATGGTTTTCGAGGGTGTTGAAACCGATAGTGCTGTCAAAATATAAATCCAAGATGGCGGCCGCAATAGGTATCAATTTTTTCATCATGGGTGTCATTTTCATGGTTTTCGAGGGTGCTGAAGCCGATAGTGCTGTCGAAATGTAAATCCAAGGTGGAGGCTGCAATAGGTATAAAATTTTTCATCATAGGTGTCATTTTCATGATTTTCGAGGGTGTTGAAGCTGATAGTGCTGTCGAAATGTAATTCCAAGATGGCGGCTGAATTAGGTACCAATTTATTCATCATGGGTATCATTTTCATGGTTTTCGAGGGTGTTGAAGCCGATAGTGCTGTCAAAATGTAAATCCAAGATGGCGGCTGCAAAATATATCAATTTTTTCATCTTGGGTGTCATTTTCATGGTTTTCGAGGGTGTTGAAACTGATAGTGCTGTCGAAATGTAAATCCAAGATGGCGGCTGCAATAGGTATCAAATTTTTTTTCATGGGTGTCATTTTCATGGTTTTCGAGAGAGTTGAAGCCGATAGGGTTGTCGAAATGTAAATCCAAGGTGGCGGCTGCAATGGGTATCAATTTTTTTATCATGGGTGTCATTTTCATGGTTTTCGAGAGAGTTGAAGCCGATAGGGTTGTCGAAATGTAAATCCAAGGTGGCGGCTGCAATGGGTATCAATTTTTTCATCATGGGTGTCATTTTCATGGGTTTCGAGGGTGTTGAAGCCGATAGTGCTATTGAAATGTAAATCCAAGATGGCGGCTGCAATAGATATAAATTTTTTCATCATTGGTGTCATTTTCATGGTTTTCGGGGGTGCTGATGCCGATAGTGCTGTCGAAAGGTAAATCCAAGGTGGCGGCTGCAATAGATATCAAGTTTTTCATCTTGGGTGTCATTTTCATGGTTTTCGAAGGTTTTGAATCCGATAGTGCTGTCGAAATGTAAATCCAAGATGGCGGCTGAAGTTGGTACCAATTTTTTCATCTCGGGTGTCATTTTCATGGGTTTCGAGGGTGTTGAAGCCGATAGTGCTGTCGAAATGTAAATCCAAGATGGTGGCTGAAGTTGGTACCAATTTTTCATGGGTGACATTTTCATGCTTTTCGAGGGTGTCAAAACCGATAGGGTTGTCGAAATGTAAATACAAGATGGCGGCCGCAATAGGTATCAATTTTTTCATCATGGGTGTAATTTTCATGGTTTTCAAGGGTGCTGAAGCCGATAGTGCAGTCGAAATGTAAATCCAAGATGGAGGCTGCAATAGGTAAAAAAATTTTCATCATAGGTGTCATTTTCATGGTTTTCGAGGGTGTTGAAGCTGATAGTGCTGTCGAAATGTAAATCCAAGATGGCGGCTGAATTAGGTACCAATTTATTCATCATGGGTGTCATTTTCATGGTTTTCGAGGGTGTTGAAACCGATAGTGCTGTCAAAATGTAAATCCAAGATGGCGGCCGCAATAGGTATCAATTTTTTCATCATGGGTGTCATTTTCATGGGTTTTGAGGGTGTTGAAGCCGATAGTGCTGTCGAAATGTAAATGCAAGGTGGCGGCTGCAATAGATATCAAGTTTTTCATCTTGGCTGTCATTTTCATGGTTTTCGAGGGTGTTGAATCCGATAGTGCTGTCGAAATGTAAATCCAAGATGGCGGCTGAAGTTGGTACCAATTTTTTCATCTCGGGTGTCATTTTCATGGTTTTCAAGAGTGTTGAAGCCGATAGTGCTGTCGAAATGTAAATCCAAGATGGCGGCTGCAATAGGTATCCATTTTTTCATCATGGGTGTCATTTTCATGGTTTTCGAGGGTGTTGAAGCCGATAGGGTTGTCGAAATGTAAATCCAAGGTGGCGGCTGCAATGGGTATCAATTTTTTCATCATGGGTGTCATTTTCATGGGTTTCGAGGGTGTTGAAGCCGATAGTGCTGTCGAAATGTAAATCCAAGATGGCGGCTGAAGTTGGTACCAATTTTTTCATCTCGGGTGTCATTTTCATGGTTTTCAAGAGTGTTGAAGCCGATAGTGCTGTCGAAATGTAAATCCAAGATGGCGGCTGCAATAGGTATCCATTTTTTCATCATGGGTGTCATTTTCATGGTTTTCGAGGGTGTTGAAGCCGATAGTGCTGTCGAAATGTATTTAAACTACTTTAATAATTCCGTATAATCATGTTATACGTACTTTTTTTAATGCGCTTAAGGTATGCCCAATTGGATTCACCAACATTTATACTGCTGGCTTTACTTACGTCCCTCTTAGATACAAGTTGGAGCTGTCTGGCAGCTCCCTTCACGCGACATAATAAATTTTCGAACGACAAAAGCGATTGGTAATTTACTACATAATCGCGATCAATTTGCAGTTCAAGACAATTAATTTTATCCAAAACACTTTCATAATCTGAACGGAATGAATCTATGGTTTCTATTTCACACAAAAATGTTTCCTAAACGGATTTTAAATGAATATTTTTTGCATAGTCATTCATTTAAATATCTTAAAAATGTCTTAACCCTAAAAGCTAAAATATCATCCGTGCTCACTCTTTTCCTACCACTGCTTGATTATGCTGACGCCTGTTATTTGGATACTACAGAGAAGCCCCTTAACAAATTCGAGCGCTTGCAAAAACCGTGTATCCGCTTCATATTTGACCGAATATCTCAGTTTCGAAAGCAACTCAAGTGGCTTCCAGTTCGACATCGTAGGAACACTCGATTGTTATGTCTCCTCTATAACATCCTGCACATTCCATCCTCTCCCTCATACCTCAGAAGCCGATTTTCCTTGACTCATTCTCCGGATAAACCATGCCGATCCTTTGTTAAAAATCTTAACTTTCCCGCTCATAATTCCGGTTTTTACTCCTACTCATTTTCTGTCCACGCGGTTAGGTTGTGAAACTCACTACCGCCTAATATAAGAAATTCTGAATCATTATTTGTTAAATACTAAAAAAAACGTGGTAGAAATAATTTCTTTGCATCCTGTATATATATATATTATTCCCCCCTCCCCCCAAACAAGCTTTTGGCCGACCTGAACTGCCACCTGGTGGCTCAGGGCGAATCTTCTCCCCGTCCTTAATTTGCCTTAGTTAGGCTCCCTCTCAGCGGCTAATAGCCGCCTGCGTCCCCTTTTCCCTAAAGGAGGTCGCTTCCGATTCGACAGAAAGGTCATACAGGCCAATACCAGTCTCACAGGTGGTGTTTAGTGTTAGTTTAGTGGTAGTTAGTTACCACGCAGCCGACTGTCGTAGTATGCTTAGAGCATTCACCACCTCCCTCCTCCGCTTCCCGGAGGATAGCCCTTTTCATTGATCCTGGGCGCAAAAAAAAGAATATATTATTTTATTGTATTAGTATTAGTTTATATATATATATATATATATATATATATATATATATATATATATATATATATATATATATATATATATATATATATAAATATTACATGTACATAGCTATTTTATTATTATTATTTATTCTATTATTTTATTTCCATTTATAGTATTATTTAATATAATTTACCTAATATCTTGTATATTATTTATAGTATGTAGTAGTAGTATTGTATGCATTAAAATTAGCTTTTTAATATATTTTCTTCTTTTTGATATATAGGGAGATATTTTTTTCTCTTTATTTGGTCTACAAAACAGAACACGATTTCAACATTCTGACAGGTATTATATAAAACAAAGATTTCAAAAATTGTATTCTAATATATATGTAGACAGCTTACACAAAATTTATCTGTATTTAACAATAAAGCTTGGTACTTAAAGTTATGTTATATTCATGCTAAACTAAATACCAAAATAAATTACGGCTAAATTTAATTACATACTTGGAATAAAGATAGTGTAATAATTTGTTTTTTGTGGAGGCCACTGAACCCATGAAAACATCCACTTCAGATCGAACAATCTTACTGAGTGAACCACTTGCGGTATAATGGCGAATGTTGACAGAACCGTTCTACAAAGAGGAAGACTAAGAAGATAATTGTATGCGCTCTAAAATTATTGGTGAGTCAATATAACCATTAATCAATTTATACAAAAAAAAATTATATCAAACATTTTCCTACGAGTTTAAGGTACAACGGAACCATTTTACAATTTTTTAGCCGATCATTGTAGGAATGAAGTTATTAAGGGGCATTTGTTCTCGGCATAGCTAAGAACATACAAAAAACGTTTTTGAACACGTTCTATTCGCTCAGAAACAACACTGCAATACTCCAAATGGCTTCTAACGAGGGAATTGTAAATAGTTATAGTTAGTCCACTGTTTTTAAAAATATTCATTTGCCTACATATAATACCTGAGAGTTTTGAAGATTTTTTGATAACGTAATCAAAATGGTGTCGAAAAGAAAGAGTAGTATCTACAAAATCCCCCAAATCTCGCAAACAAGACACTTCTTTTATGACATTGTCACCAATAAAATACTCAGCTGTGTAACCCTTCTTTTTTATATGGTAAAATTCTTGTGTATTTAATATCATGAGGTTACCCTTACACCATCTAACAATTTCATCGAGATTTTGCTGTAAGGCGATAACATCATGGACACTTTTTATAGTTCGATAAATTTTTAAGTTGACTGCATACATTTTGAATTTGGAATTAAGGATTATACTTATATAGTTTATGAAAAAGAATGGAGCGAGGTGAGAACCTTGAGGAACACCAGAAAGGATTTCACTAGAGTATGACTTAAATCCATATATAGAAATAAGTTGTGAACAGTTCCTCAAGTATGATTCACACCATCTTAACAGTGTTCCATGAATACCCATAGCTTCCAGCTTAAGCATTAATATGTCATCATTTACGACATCAAATGCCTCACGAAAATCTGCATATATGGCGTGAACTTCTTCTCCGTTATCAATGCCAACAGAAATGTCCAATATATAACTTACAAAGTTAGAAGCTGTTAATCTTATTGGATATGACGATTGATAATGACGTATTTGATTCTTGACGTACTTAATATTATTTTATATACTAGTGCCTCTAATACTTTTCCACAAATAGGTAGCAACGAAATTGGTCTATAATTAGTTAATAATAAAAATATTTTGCAAATAGATTACTAATATCTTTACCAACCTTTGCCCGCTTGTCACTATATTTCATTTCATTAGGTGTAGAAGCAGAATTAGACTTTTTACTTTTATATATCTGCCAAATTGGTATTTAGGGTTACTTTGTAAATGGCTTACGACATGCATTTTAATGTTAGCATATCATTCCTTTATAAGTCGATTACACCGAAATCTCAATAGGTTATAAGTGACTTTATCCAATGCATTCTCATATTTTTTAAACCGACAGTAGACTTTCGCTTTCTCTTTAAAAGCCTTGATTAAGGAAGATGTAAACCATGAAGAATAATTCTTATTTCTCGGTTTAGATAAAGGAGTATGCTTTTTACAAAAATACATTATTCTTTCATTAAACACATTAACAATATCATTGACATCTGCTGAATCCTGCCATAAAATACTCCAGTCAATCGTCTCTAATGCCTAGTCAAAGCTTCATAGTCAGTTCTAAAATTTGTATGTCGGCTCCGGTTTTGACTTTAGTATGCTTTGTGAGTTTTTGAAATTCTGTTTCAATCGCAGGGTGATGTTCATCTAATGAAATCAATGGTATATTAGCTTTCTGCACCGAAGCACATGACCTATCATTTGATAATATTAAATCGAGAATTCGGTTATTTTTATTTAATATACTCGTATTATTGCATTGATTCAAATTAAATTTGGTAAAAATTACCTCGCGTACATCCCGCTCGATAAAATGAAATAATATGTCTTACCCAGTTTGAAGAGCACCCCGCTCTCCCTCAAATGCGTGCACTATCCCCGTCACCACTAATCCCAGCACCACTACACTAGGAAAGACACACCACTGATGACAATATGACACGTGTTTCGCCTCTACATGAGGCATCTTCAGGTGATGTAGACTCTGCCATGGGTCAGCCATGGCATAGCCATGGCTGACCGCTAAGTGAGCGGCGAGCCAAAACAACTGCTATTTACACAGCTCGCTGACGCAACCGCTCCCTACTTAAGTAGAGAGTGACTGCGTCATTTTTATATTTTGACGAAATTTAAAGAGTTCCTTGTTGTTTTACTACGTAACCCAAAAATGGTTGTTTATATCCTAGTAGCATGCAAATAAACTGAAAAACCTGAAACTAATAAAGCAAGTTATTTAAATATTTTAGACAGACACTTCTATTTTATTTATATGTATATTGTTGGGAATGAAGGTAAAAAAGTAAATGAAAATACGAATAAATGAAGGTAGAACTGTAATCTCCCACCCGTTCTAGCAGTATAAAGTATCGCGCAGGCGATAAGAGGGATCAGTTGGTAATTCTACGAGTCTCACTGTCGTTATTCTGCCCGTTGGGGTATTCTACTAGTGTAGGTAAGGAAGATCGTGTCGCTGAGAAGCTGCCTTGTATTACATTGAGATGGGTGGTGTTTCTGTTGGCTTGCATACTTTGGTGTTATCACCAGTGCCGGCCTGAGGCAAGTTTTAGGATGGAGCGAGATTCAATTATGGCGCCCCCCTTACTTGCCCCTAATATATACCAGTTGTATGTGTGCATGCAAGCATGCAACTGGGAAGATCTCGACAAAATCTTAAGTCTATGTCTAATTTGTTAATTGAAAACAGCCATGCTCCTGGTATTTTAGGCACTGCACTCCTTACGGTATCTATAGGTACAGTTGATGTAGAATGAAAAAACAAAATGAAAAAGGAATTAAGGTACATTTATTTAAATAAATCATAACAACAATAGACAATAAAACAAAATTAAGTCAACATTCATTAATGAGATCAATAAGCATAATCAACTTTAGAACTGGTACTTATACGTTATGTTATATGTTTACTAATTAATGTAACAGTGCTTATTAAAAACAAACTCTTTAGGTTTAGCCTGCTCGCTCCTAATAATAATATAATGAACCCATTGAATGTCGGAAAAATTAAAACAATAGCATAACAATAGCAATTAGGACACCTGTATGTCCTTAAAACACTGAATGGGTTAATAATAAACAAATTTTGAACCGCCTTGTTATATGCGACGAAAAATAGATTCTGTTTGACAATCGTAAGTACTCAGCAAGTTGCTTGGATCCTGATTCAGCACCTAAATAATAAGCCCTAAGCGAAAACGTACACCCAGAAAAGTTATGGTCACTGTTTGTTGGTCTAGCGTCGGTGTGATTCATCACAGCTTCTTACCAAACAGGCAGGGCCTGATTTACTCATAGGCTAACCAGGCTGGAGCTTGGAGCTTGGACCCAATTATATGATAACTTATCATGTAATTGGGTCCTTCAACTTACACCGGTGCGTGTTTGTGCCGGGAATATGTTACGGTTGGTCAAACCGTGTCTGTACTGAGTGTAAGGTACTATGGTTCTAATGCGGATATCTTCATTACGAAATCTATCACGCAGGAAAACTCGAGCAATAGCCCTCTCCAAAGCTGCCCCAACGATAAACGTAGTGCATGGTGGCACTCTGCGATATGGAGTGACGACCTGGTAAGATATATAGGAAATCGATGGATGCAAGTGGCTCAAGACCACGCATTGTGGTGTTCCTTGGAAGAGGCCTATAAGTTCACCAGTAGACTTGATTGGCTGTAATGATGGTAATTATGATTATTATTAAGCGTCACTACAAGGTATAATGTCGTAAAGTCTTCATGCATACCTGGTATTTGGTCTAAAATTTATTATCCTATATACAATCCAAATGCCGTAATCATCGGGGCTCACAATTGAATATAAATATCTATATACCAGCGCCATCTATTATCTATCTACGGAAGCGGTTGCGATGTATATTGTATATCGATATGAAAATTTGGCGCGCTAAATACATCGTTCTTTATTTAATACATTTCCATAGATGTCGCTACATGGTACCGCTAAGTAGGATTGACGAAGTCATTGGGCTCTAGTTTTATACAAAGTAAAAACCTTCTAGAATCCACATGCAATCCATCATCTTGGTCATATTTATTTTTAAGTTATAATGCAGCGTCTAATCTACAATTGAAAGAGGCCGTAGAGTCGACATGAACTTCATTCAAGTGTCAATTGAAAATGAAACGACAATGAAAATAGAAAAGCGACTTCTGCTGTTGTACATATGTGTATCGTACACGTAACTTAACAAAAAAATTAGATAATAATATATGAATGCAATTTTGACTCCGTAATATGCCACCACAATTCGTAGATAGTAGCATTTCCGCAAACCGTTATGATAAAGGCTCATACAAACTAAACAGTGGCTGATTCCTGCTATTGCTGACTGATGAAAGAGAGCAGCTTTACAAGTAGGTACATAAGTAACAATTAGCCTAGTATGGTTGAAGTGGACAACTCTTTCTAGAAATACGCAAACGTAATTTCGAAAAATTTGTCCAACATTGAACTTTGAAATTATGTTTATGCTGTATGCTTGTTCATCGAAAACCAAATATTATTATTTGATTACCGATCGCAGCATTAAAATTCCAGTACCAGATCTCTCGCTTTCTGGTACTAGCTGCCCGTCACCGGTTTCGGTATTTTACGTCCGGCGAAAAAGAAATAGTTAATCCAACATTTCGCCACACACGCGCCTATAGGACGAGAAAATGGGATGAATCCTTTTACGCTGCCACTGTGTGGTGGCAAACGAATTGATTATATAAATTACTAGCTCATTTGGTTCAACGAACGCAGTCTCGGGCACAGGTATTAGTAAATAAATGTATTCACAATTTATAAATTTATTAATAAAAATAACAATATACTTAATTCATTAAAAGCAATCATTAAAACCATTTACATAAAATAAATTAACTTAAATATCTTAGAGCTGTTGAATTATAGGAATAATTAAACAGTATATTTTAAAGAAGACAATGGATCATTTTTTATAATACTTCTAACTACTTTTCACAATAATCGGAACGACATAATTCCGATTATTGTGAAAAGTAGTCAGTCAATGCAAATTACCACGATTTAATATCACATTATGAATATTTGCTAGTTTCATTCTCGACGAGCATTTAGCACTAATTCTTTTAATTTTGCCTGCGCTACTTTACCCGACGAGGTCATTGGTAATTTATCCAAGAACACGACACCCCCACGTAGCTCCTTATACTTTGACAGGTGGTCTGAAAATAAATTATTAGCATATTTACAGATTTTCTTTTCTTTGAATTTCCTATTAGTCTTCTTTTTCAAGTATTATCGTATCTCAGTATCTAAACACTCGCTGTAAAATACACAATATGCGAGCAACTCGGATTCGATCCCCGCCGGTACCAATGAAATTGTTAATAGCCGTTTTAAGTGCCGACTAGCTGTTACCTGCGACTTCGCCCGCGTGTAAGTTAAGGTTTTAATTTTTTGTACGGAACGAAATCCTAATTATTTTTTTTAAATAAAAGTATCTTAAGTTACTCCTTATAACAAAGGCTTTTGAAAGAATCATTGTCAGATATCTTTAGTTTGAATTTTATATGAATTAGTTGTATTCATACATTATGTATATGTTATTGCCTCGAAATATATAGTATACTAATTTATAGATATACTAGATAAGGCTATTCATGCTCATGTATCATCCTGTGCTATAGATGAGAGACAGAAGGACAAACAGACAGACACAAAAAAGAGCAATGGCAGAAAAATATTTGAGAAAAATGATAGCGTCTAGAAATAAGTTATATATAAAATGAGTTTTATTATTTTTCTATGATTTTTCAAATAAATATGTATTTTAATTAAAGCCACAGAAAAAAACAAACATTTTTGGGAATATCTAATGACTTAAATCATTTTTACTCTATTCAAATGTTACCATTTAGTATATTCATACTATTTCCGTATACACTTTGTAACACTAGCAACAAAACACATAAAATATTTTTATATTAAGTTATTATTAGTAATAACTGTACCAGTAATAATAACAATAGTAGTGATATGGCTGAGAATAAGTCTCATACAAAGAATTTCCTACAATAATACATTGTCTCAATCATAGTACTATGTAACAATTCCATTTAATGTTTATTTTAGCTAGTGTTTGCAACACTAGCTAAAGTAAAATGTCACTGTTGGAGTTTTGGCGGGAACTTGACCTGCGGCGGTTTGTTGCTCCTGTATTATTGTTTAAATAATGGTTTGAAGTGGACTTTGATATATAAAAGTGGTGCGATTTTGTATATTAAGTGTCTGCGCATGTGAACTATTAGTGGAAACTGTGAAACAAGTGCTCTGATGGTGATGGATTCTCAAGATAGCTGTTTGTTTGCATAGGCGCCTTTAGATACCATCGCCAACTGTCAGCTGCCTGCTGGCTCAAGTTGCCGTCAAAATCTCCCAAGGGCTGCACAATGTGACGCATCAACATATTGGGAAGCAGTGAACTATGAAGAAATTATAATAAACCGAATAAAAATACTCAAGACTTCGCCTAAAGGTCTAGATACCAGGCCATAAACTCCAAAAAAAATGTCACTGTTTTTTTTATTGGCTTTATGGCTCTGGGTTCTAGCCCTTCTGAAAATGTCACTATGATACAAAAGCCCTGGAGCCATGCCAGAAATATCCATTCATAGTATGCAAATATATAATAAAGATACAATAATGTAAAAACTCTCAATTATGTATTATTTATTAAGCTAACATCAAATAACCACAGGAAGCATGACTCTTTTCAAGTGACATAGGACAAAATCTAAAAAGGTTCAAATGTAAATATCTTTTTTTTTGACGCCTTCTCAGTACAAAATTCTTTGACAGAGTTATTAAGGAACTGACGCTTAACATTTTAAAATATTTTTGGTATATAGACGCTACTATTTCTTCTCAACTAATTTTATATATGAAAGTCTGCCATTGCTCTTTAAAAATTGTGTTTTTGTTATAAGTACCATATATACTTTTATAAACATCTAGTATAAAGCTGTGATTTTGACGTTACAAACATACACTTCAATTTTATTTATGTTTATAGATATAGATTTACCACGTGCTCGGTAGTTAAGGATAAAACAAAACAAAACAAAAATTTCGAAAATATCCCCCAACACGCCAATATGAGCAGCGCGGCGGGTATTTCCTTTTTTAATAGGGTAAGGGCGACAAACGAGCACACAGTCCATCTTATGGTAAGTGGTTGCTGTGGCCCACAGACATCTACATCTATCCTCGATTATTCGTAAAAAATGCAAAATGCAGATGTGTTGTCACCCGTTAGGACTAAGATGGAATGCCTCGTTTCCAATAAAAAGGGTCTTCGGATCTCTACACTCACCACATGAAACACAGCACCGTTAAGCTGCTATTTTACATAGGTATTCTGTAAGAGCGTGGTCCTTCCCCGGTCGATCCGACCCATTCGTGCTACAACTATACTACTAATATAGCTGCAGCATGGCTCTACCACGTAAAAAAACCCTTGCCCTGCAATGGGACGTATAGGATGTAACTTATCGTCATAGATAAGCTCAGAGGATGGTTCATTTATTCATTACAGCCTATTAAAAACCATTGCTGAAGTGCTGAACATGGTCTCACCCATAAATTGTTTCAATAGCGGGATATAAAATAGCAGCTTAATGCTGCTGTGTTTCGTATGGTGAGTGTAGAGAACCGGAAACACTTTTTACTGGAAACGAGGCATTCCATCTTAGTCCTCACGGGTGACAACGCAACTGCATTTTGATTCGTAATTGAGGATAGATGTAGATGTCTATGAGCCACAGCAACAACTTACCATCAGGTGGACTGTGTGCTCGCTTGTAACCCTTATGCTAATAAAAGAAATGTACGCTATAGTTGCCACGCTCGACCGGCGGGTGAGTAATCGCAGTTTTTTTATTAGTTCGAGTTGCCATCAGGAAAATACTTTTGCCCATCCTGGTTTCATTTTCCTCTGTTACATTTTACGAAACATACTGCTCTGCCATGTACTTCATTATCATCATCATCATCAACCACAGTCCGTTAGAGTCCCCTGCTTGACATGGGTCTCTCCTGTTTTAGAGAGGAGTTGCCTTAATGCCCCACGTAAGTAAATTTAGTTACGTGGACATAAAACTTACTGCAAACTAAATCTTTTATCTCCTGTGCTGTTACGGTAGAGTCTGGTTTTCGTACAACACACGCCACTGGATGCTGACCGTCGTCTGGATGCGGTATGCTAGTTACACAAACGTCCAATACTCCATCATGTTGAAGGATTAGTTCCTCTAGCTCTGACGGAACTACCTGCAAAGTTATTTAAATATGTTCTAGATAAAAAAGAACTATAAGTACTTACTGTTATTTTATAGTTTTAAAATTAATTTGCTTTTTAGTAACGTTTCTTATAAAACAGTTTCAACAACTACTTTTTTTCATTCGAAATTGGTTGTTAACATGAATAAGGAAACCCAGCAATGGACATTGCAGTACTCTTTTGGATAACAATTAACGAATCTCACAACTAGGGAGTAGTTGTAAAATGGTGCAAACAAAATTTTTTGAAAATTTGATACCACACTATGAACCTACGAATGCGTCACATATGGAATCTGGTATTCAACTTAAAATACTTTTGTATATGACAACAAAACGTAGTAGGGTACGTAGTAGACAAAGTGAACTTCCGATGGTTTGTGATTTGTGATATCACAAATCATGGCCACGCTCCGTCGTTAGAAGCGCTAAAACTACGAGTCGCCGCAAATGTGCTTGTGCAATGACGATCCGATCCATTAGCGGTTGTCAACTACATTACAGTCCAAATAAGTTCTCTACTGAACATAAGTCTCTCCCACAGATTTTGCCATAGTCATCTCACTTATCAGGCGAGTTGGCAACCGCAGTTTTTTTTATAATGTTGAATGCTTACCAGGAAGATACTGCTGTGCATGACCTGTTTCAATTTCCCTCTGTCGCCTCTGACGACACCCACGAGACGATATCGGTATTATGGTTAATATTCTTACACCGCCGCTACAAGATCAATTAGGTGAAACCAAAGAGAATATCTCTCTTACAAAGCAATAAGGACCGTGGCCGAGCTCACTTGACTACTGTTGTATACTAGCGCCATCTATTATCTATCTACGGAAGCGGTTGCGATGTATATCGATATGAAAATTTGACGCGCTAAATACATCGTTCTTTATTTAATACATTTCCATAGATGTCGCTACATGGTACCGCTAAGTAAGATTGACGAAGTCATTGGGCTCCAGTTAACTACTATTTTTAGATTGAAAAATGAGACGAGCAAAGCAGTTTCATAAACTGGAAGTTGAAGTGTGGCACACTTGTGCTTTTAGCGTATGCACTATTTTACTGCGTATATGAGAGTATAATAATCACTAGAATTGACTTAGGTATAAACTACTGCGTGTTAAATCAATGATCACTAGCGTACGTATATCAAAAAGTAGGCAAAGTTGTTAAAATATACAACCTAAAATTAGATGAAATAGATTCTCCGGCTACTCTCGTATATTGGAAAGAAAAATTATACATAGAGATAGCAACGGTGGAAAACCGTGGCAGTGCAAGATGGGGCGGACAATAAGTCGATCCTTGTTTATTTCATTTCTTCTGTGTGACTTTTTTATTACATAAAATGCAAAAAATATTACAAGTAGAGCTGAAGCAAAGGCGCTGCTATCGTTATGCGGCATTGCTAAATCTATACTAGTATAATAAAGCGGAAGGGTTTTATTCGTTTTTTTGTTTGTTTAAACGCGCTAATCTCTGGAACTACCAGTCCGATTTAAAAAATTCTTTTTGTATATTATAGCCAGATTCATGTGAAATAGTATAGGCTATCTAGCATTAAGCTATATTACTCAGCTAGCCTTAAATATGGATATTTAAGGCTAGCTGAGTAATATAAGCAAGTCAGAAGAAAAAGCACTCCCGAAATGATTTATCTCATTACGTACGTACGCTGGTGTTATCGTAAGGGATACGTAAATATAATATTCTAGAAAAATATAGACCTTTACTCCGTCTAAAAAAAAGTCCGCGATACTATATGTCTATTTCTTATACATGAGGCATAATTTGGTATTTTGTGACAAAAAAATATTGAAAATTTAAAAGTGCATGGCATATTTATCCTTACGAACGAAAGTTACTTCATCATCAAGACAATTTTATGAAGATAAACTTTGTTCCTTATACCATGTCATTTGGACGCATAGTTTAAGAGATAATGTAAAATTAAAATAATTCAATACTTGGCTGGGCGGGCGAACGTCGCTTAAACCCTAGCCGTTATAAAATGCTTGAACTAGGTCATGTCGCGCACCTCGGATACGTGATGACGCGGGTGAAACCGCGGGGCACAGCTAGTTAAATATAAAATGGGGACAACGTGCCGCCCGATATTACAAACCAGCAGTACAATTGTGTAACTCGGATGGGTTTCGTTGGTGGTGTAAATCACTCCGCGTCTGCGTTAACGTTTTTTATCCATAAGATAACACTTTGTAACTTGGTAATCACTTGTTGAAAACAATCGACTTGTTGTCGATACTTATAATATATGTTATTAATCTGATACATTTACACAATACGGCAAAACCAAACGTCAGACCTTAGAAACAAGCGTTACACAGTCGCACTACAATTTACCGCGGAGCGAACTGTAATATTCCAGGCCGTGGGAAGCCACCATTATAACTTTTTTCAAAATAATACATACCTGAGCTTCGCGATACTTGATTAGCATCTTTATTCGGTCAACAAAAAAGTAATTGTCGTTCTCGTCTCTGTAAAAAAGATCGCCAGTCTTGATATAGCCACCTTCTGTGAATAACTTTTTCGTCTCTTCTGGATTCAGCAAATATTCCTAAAAAGATTTATATTGTAATTTGTTTCACTCACTAGTACCTATATACTATATAAATGTTTTACTGCGTACACTTTGTTGACTGTCTCGTTGGTCTAGTGGTTGTAGTAGTGCGACTGCTGATCATGAGGTCCCGGGTTCGAATCCCGGGTCGGGCCAAAAAATCAGTTATTGAGTTTTTCCATCAAGAAATTCTCAGTAGGTGCCCGGAGTCGGGAAGTTGGCGGTGTTTCACCCCCGTGCCTCGGAAAGCACGTAAAGCCGTTGGTCCTGCGCCTGATCTCTCTCCGGTTGTGTCGGTTTACCGTCCCATCGGGCTATGAGAGTGAGGGAATAGAGAGTGCACCTGTGATTGCGCATACACTTGGGCACTATAATCCTGTCCTGCGCCGATGGCTTGTCTTCGTTGAGGCTGGCCGCCGTGGCCGAAATTCGGTCTGGAGGACATTATTATTATTATTATATGTTTTACATATATAGGTATATACGTATATACCTATATATGCAAAACAAGTACTAGTGCCAATATATTTATTATATAACATAATTAAACTTACAAACTTGAAACAAACGTAACCAAATGATAATATTGACCAGAAGACGTACTTTACTTTTAAAAGCAGTCTTATTAGTTGCTTTTCTAATATTTTCGTTGCTTGCAGGGTTTTGCGACGAAATTTTGGTTTAAATTCGGGTAGCACACGTCTGCATAATCAATACTCAGTAGTATAAGTAGCTGTACTAGCAAAAGTTTAGTCTTAAAAGGAAGAAATTTAAACAATGCGCGCCAAAAACTGGTCGGCTGTCAAAATGTTAAGCGATAGAGAGAACGTAATGCTCCAGAGACTTTATAACATGTTTCGGAGACATAGACCCCCCTAGAGCTCAGAGTATTATCAATTTGGGGATCAAGATTTTTAACTGAGCAAGAAAACGGTATCAAGCGATTATTATCATAGATGCAGCATCCTTGAACTTCCTATAACCATCGCTGGGCATTTCATAGGATTGACAGAAACTCCGAAGCGCATAGACCAATTGTGGACGGCCTTGAGGTTGGTATATAATTTGTAAATCGCATTATGTATATCACCAATATCAGACTGTACATAAATTAGTAGGTTAGGCATACAGACGGTATGAACAATCAATATTGGATGTGATAGAGTTAATAAAAACAGAGGTGATTAACGGGTAAAGTGCACCGCCTTGCGGTACGCTACAAGCAACGTCAAACCACCGTGAAGTTATTTGTTCCACATGGACGGATTGCTGACGTACGCGAAGATAAGATGAAAACCACTCCAGGACAGGCGGTTCGAGTTTCAGATGGGAAAGAATAGCAAGAAAGATATCATCGTAAAATGTGTTAAAAGCGTTAGAAAATTCAACGAGCACCACAACTCTAACTTTCTTGTTGGTTTTTGTCAATCGAAATCACCAAATGGAGATGAATTTTTACCAAGTGACTACTATTGCAAGTTTATATTAGGTATGGGTAATTCTAATGTTATTATTAGTTAAACAACGCAACTGCTATAGATAGTTATAACTGCTATGATAAGTGATGTTTGCAGCAGTTAAATTACAAACCTGCCTATAAACAGTTGAAACACAAAAAAATTGTCGCTAGCCCACTTATATTACTAGTATTAGTCCACTGATAAACTTTGACATTTCCCGTTGTAGGATTAACACTTTTAATGCAGCTTCTCGTAGATGTTCTCAGTATTTTATTCTACCGACTTCAAAAAGGAGCCGTTACTCAATTCGACTATATGTTTTTTATGTGTGTTACCTCATAACTTCTTACTGAGTGAACCGATTTCGACGATTCTTTTTTTTATTTGAAAGCTGGTACTTCCCATGTGGTCCCAATAGTTTTTGAGCTATTCTTAATAATTTACATTGAAGTCGGTTGTACAAAAATTTAAATTATTACATTAGGCACTAGCATTTAAACGGTTATACCTTTATCTATCGGGAGCTATGAAATATTTCTGGCGTATCCCAAAGTCGAGTTTTAGAACGATATGAAGTGAGAGAATTCACACAATTCTCTTACGCCATCACTGAAAGAACAAAAAAAATAAAAACATACCGAAAAACATAAGCCCTTCGCTAACAGTTCACCGTTTTTGTATGGTTCTTTTATTTCCAATCCAGTATCGGGATCTACTAGCTGAAACAAATTAAAAATAAATTAACAATTGTCTTTAAATTGGATTTTACTTACTTAGATGTTTATAATACACGTGAACCTAAACGCTTTGGTCACATAAATCTTAACATTTCCCAAAATAATGTAAAATGGAAAGAAAAATAAAAATTTACTTATGTATAGTCTGTTAGTCGACGACTACTATTATTTTGATCCAGACGCAGATGGACTCCTAGGCAGAAAAAGAGTCCTACCACTAGGATCTATAATGATTTAGACGGTTTGGTCACAAAAGTATTAATATTTCCCAAAATAACATAAAATGTTAACAAAAATTAAAATTTACCTATGCATAGTCTGTTAGTCTGAGCTCCTTGAAGACTAGTATTGTTTTAGATCCAGCCTCAGACGGACTCCTAGGCAGAAAAGGAGTTCTACCACTAATATCTATACTTAACCTGGGGTGAAACCAATAACCATCCATCTTATTACTAGCGGCTGTGGTCGGTCGTGGATCTGCACCTTCAGCAATTTCAATGCACGCGGACCACACAAACCAATCATTTCTAAAGCCAATGGCACATATAGAGATGTTCTCTTTTGAGTTGACTTCTACAAATAATTACTATTGAGAAATATAAATTATCGAGTAGAGCGGCCGGGTACCTTCAAGTGCAGGGATGATAGACATCTACATCTATCCTCGATTAAGATTCAAAATACAGATGCGTTGTTACCCTTGAGGATTAAGATGAAATGCCTCGTTTTCAGTGAAAAAGATCTTCGGTTCGATAAGCGCACTAGACAAAACACAGGAGCTTCAGCTAATTTACGCTAGTATTTTGTGAGAGCGTGGTAAAGGCCCCGGTAAAGCCGATCTATTAGTGATACAAACATGTAGCTGCAGCGTGGCTCTACCACGTGTAAAATCATTAATTACTTCCGATCAAATGTTTGCAGCTGAACATAGCGCTCCTACATAGACGGCCTCATATTTGTCATAGTTACCTCGCTTGATAGGCGTGTTTAAAGTCGTTTTTATATTATTTGGAGTTGTCATCAGGAAGATGCTGCTGCCCATCCCCTGTTTCAAATCTCTCTGTCGCCTGTAACGACACACACGAGACGACATAGGCTAATGGATTTTCTTACGCCGCCTATACACGGCATTTTTTAATAATAATATTTACCTACCTTTAGGTCATAGCCATATGTAGGCTTGCCGCAACTGCCACTGGGGCCATTCACGTTTGGCGTTAACATTGGTCCCAAAGTCTCCGTCATACCGTATGCTTCCATAATAATGGTGTTTTTTGGAAGAAGAGCCTGTTTATGATTTCACACAATTTTTTAATTTTTATTTATTGAAAAAGTAAAGGTTACATAGGGCGGACTTTATGCCATGTAGTTTCAACCCTGGGTGATAAAGATTGTTGGCAGGGCAAAAAATCTTCTTTATATAAAGTGTACATATATTAAAAATATACAAACATAGTATATTTTTAATATACTATGTTTGTATGTAATATACATGTAATATATAATATACATGTAATAAATATAAATGTAATATACATTTATTTGTATTTAATCTATACAAATAAAAAAAATGAATTTTCACTCTGTAATGTCAAAAATAAACTATTAGTAAATCCAATTGTGCATGCCTTAAGCGCATGAAAAAATGACGTATTAACATGATTAAGTACGTAAATTTTTAAAGTAGTTTAATTACACACAATTGATTACTAAAACCCTTATAATTATTACTGTACTTCCAATTTTTGGATAATTATATGTCAAATTTCATTTAATATAATATAATAATAATGTTTGTTTCTCCTCGCAAAAACAGACAATACATAATAAAAGTTATATCTATTTAAATACAGATATGTTCATACTCATAGTGTAGAATATGTGAGGAGCTGGTGTCTGAGTTAGGCTATAAAATGCCTGTATTACAAATCACCAGGTCCCCACCACACGGGATAAACAAGAGCATTATTCATGATTGAATGTTATAGGTATCAAAGAACTTATAATATAAACGTATAATGATACACTAAAATGCATTATAATGATATGAGGTTATTTGTGTGTGTGTGTGTGTGTGTGTGTGTGTGTTTGTGGCTAAAAAATTATTTATGCATTAAATTTTCTGTACGGTCATAATCCAAATTTTTAACCACTCCGCGACAGTAAATTTACATTTAATTTTTGGAAGGGAATATATTGACAGTTCCCTATTTAATTTATTATATAGGTTACTGCTTTGGTAACAGTAAAATCTATGTGTAAGACTAGTTCTGTATTTAGTTATAGTGCAGACTTTATCCTTACGGCGCTGATTCCTAAAGTTATCTGGTTCATACATTAACAGGGAATGTTGTTGAAGTACAGTATATAAAATGTAAAGCTGTCTGACTGTCAGGACTTTCCATTTTTGATAGAGATCAAAGGTTGGATGATAGAATGGTAGGAATGAGCTCACTTTTAAAAGTGCTCTTTGCGCTCGTAAAATTTTTAGAAAGTGTGTTTTACAGGCACCATCCCAAGAAGTAATGCAGTACATAAGTTGCGACTGGAAAAGAGCGAAGTAAATTGATTTTAATCTTTCTTCTGGGCCACATATCTCAAGGCCTTAAATATTACCATTAATTTGCGTATTCTTGCCGTTAGAAGGTCAATGTGATATCGAAAACTTAATTTGCTGTCAATCATTACGCCTAGGTATTTAGTTGATTCTGTGTTTACAAGCTCCGGGCATAGACAGGTTGTGTCATAGGAATTATGACACAAGTGGGAAACAATTCGATATGCAGGGTCTGATTTATCAGTGGTCTTAATGGAAAAGGAGATGTAATAAGTCTTTGCAACATTGAGAGTTAGAATGTTCCTGTATAACCAACTAGTAACAGTTTTCATTCCTCTTTGAGCATTTGAGAAAACCTCATACCATGAATTAACTTCAACAGTGGTAGAGCCACGCGGCAGCTTTTGCTGTTGCACAGATGGGCCAGCTTGAACCGAGGTGGTACCACGACCTCACAGAAAACCAGCGTAAAATAGTAGCTTAACGCTGCTGTTTCCTATGTTGGGTGTAGAGAATCGAAGACACTTTTTACTGGAAATGAGGCATTCCATCTTAGTCCTCACGGGTGACAACATATCTATATTTTGATTTGTACTAGAGGATAGATGTAGATGTCTATGGGCTGCAGCAACCACTTACCATCAGGTAGACTGTGTGCTCGTTTGTCACCCTTATCCTATAAAAAAAGCACTGTAAAGGATAGCCATGTCGTCTGCGAAGGCAATTATTTTTTCATTGGGAATTTCCATTTGACAAAGATCATTGATATAAACAAGGAAGAGTATTAGACCCAGAATGCTTCCCTGAGGAACTCCAAAGTTACAGGGACTTCTTCGCTAATTATGGTATCAATTTGTACTCATTGCGTTCTGTCTGTTAAAAAATCTTGTGTAAGTTTCAATTGTCGGTCTATAATACCAAGGTATTCAAGTTTTTTAAATAAAATTGGGACAGAGACTGTGTCAAATGTCTTTGCCAAATCCAAAAATATATCTATTGTTTTTTACATTATCAAAATCATTAACTATGTAATTTGTTAGTTCAAAAACCGCATTTGATGTTGATTTATTTACTCTAAAGCCAAATTGTTTATGTGACAAGAGATTTTTATTTTCCAAGTATTTTACTAATCTATTATTTATAATGCGTTCTAAAATTTTTGAGATAGTGGGAAGAATAGAAATCGGTTTATAGTTACTGACACAGACCCTGTCTCCACTTTTATGAATCGGGTGGATTCGTGATTTCTTGTATATCCGCGAGAACACTCCAGTTGAAAGTCATAAATTGCAAATGTACGTTATCGGAGACACTAGAACATCTCTGTTAGCCTTAAGAATTTCACTAGAAATTAAATCCAGGCCAACAGAGCAATTACTCTTTAAACCTGTTATAAGATTCCTAACTTCATCCTTATCCGTAGATAAAAGAGAAAAAGAATGACAGCATGACTTTAAATCAGTGGGTTGAATTGGGGGCTTATATACTAGGGCAGGTTTTCAGCTAATGTTCTGCCTACATTTGCAAAATAATGGTTAATACCGATGTTTGCGGATTGTTTGTAGCTATCAGCTCTAATGGAATTTCATTTTTGGTAATCTGTTTTATGTTGTCCTTTTCTGCATTTTTAAGTTTAATTTTTTAATAATTTCTTTTAAGTTTCCTCAACAGAGATGAGCAATAGTTTCTGTTTCTCTTATAAATAGTCTTTAACGTCTCATTATTTGCGCCTTTTTTTAGTTTCTTATATAGGTCATCACGGTTTTTTAAACATTTAAGGACACCTAAGGTTAACCAGGGTTTCAAGATTTTCTTAAGTCTGGAAATTTTTACTTCTCTTGAATTAAGCATTATAGCCGACTGAAGTATATTAAAAAAAAGCTTGGAAAATTCACGATTCATATTGCTCATAGGAACATGAAAAATTAAAAAAAAATTGTAAATTGTAGTTCTATTCGTCAACCGAGTTCGAAGAGTAGAACTAAGTGTGCCAAGGCACACTTAGTTCTACTCTTCGAGGAGTTCCAGCAGCATTCGCCGAAGTACACTTTCAGGTCACTCTATCAAGTCCGGAGGTAAGGTCTCATCATAAATAACAAAATGAGGTCTTTATCTTTCTGACAATGTGCTTTTAGCGAAACAAAATATTGTAATAAAAATCTGTGAATATAAAAATAATAACCTTGGTCAACTATGAATTTGGTTTTTGAAATATTTTGTATTCCAACAACGATCGATATTTTTGCTGACTATTACCCTGTAAGCAAATGTCACGACGCGACGGCGGCCGAGGCCGGAGTGCTAGTGAGACAAAGTGTATTTAGTATTATTACAAATTATTACAAGGCTGCCCAAAACATCGAGAATTTCGGCATTTCTCAGCCGAAAAAAAATAATTATAACTAAACAAAACAAAACTAAACTGTCATTTACATTCCATGGATTCCCATATGATAGATGAAGAGATTAAAAAAATAGATTGAGTTAAACAATTGATATTTTCAAAAGTTGTCGTGTTTACACGATACTACATAAATCTACACCATAAGTCACTAAACCCCCTTTTTTATTTCAAAATTGCAATTAATCGATTTAAAAAAAAAATACAAGTAATCATTTATTTTTCTGACAATGTGCTTTTTATATCATCCAATGTGATTGTTAGATACGATTTCATGCGACAAAACGTTGGAATCTTGATTTTTAGGCTTTTACTAAAGTCGTATGAAAGTGTAAACGGTACTTATAAGAAATAAAAAAATTTTAATTTTTTTCTGTCTAGATAGATTCTCTGTCTGTTGTTTCGGCTAATCTGGCAGACAGCTGATATCATACGGAGTGACTTAGTCTTCTTCTTTTAGAAAAAGAATTAGGGTTCCGCGCAAAGAATTTATGAATTGATGAAATTCAATCGTAATAAATTCCACGCGGACGAAGTCGCTGGATACTTGGCATTTCTAATACAAAATTAATTTCCAGTGTGTTTTAAAAAAAAATACTACTAGAAATACTAGCAATGTATTCCCGTTAAGTGGTTATATAAAATTTTAAACTTTAGGAGTGATTAAGCACAACTCATTGACTAGTTAACTACCGTAACCATTATGGTCTACTATCGTTTGGGCGCATGGGCCTAACTTTTTGCTAATACTTAAGATTTAGATAAACTTAAATCTTTGGAATGACCGAAAATTGATAATATGTAGACTGGTTCCCCTGGGTTGCCAAGTGCTGAAGTTTATCAACCGATACCAGAAGTGTCTGTAACACATGACGACTACATTTATATATTTATATTTTGTATGCATCTTATATTTTCGTCTTCATTATTCCACAAAATTCCACTATACTACAACATACCCCAAAATCACTACGTTTGTCAAGTAAATAGTGAATTCAAAACAGGCATTTGCAATTTAAGCTAAACCCCGTTGCGACTCCCGGTATTTATACATATATACGAAATGGTAATGCTGCCATATATCGAATAACTTTTAGATAACATTTTATATTCGACACTCACGTCACCCTATTACCTTGTCTATGTAGTACTATTATTTATTCTGTGCCTTTACGTATACCTATTGTTATAGTGGCGACAATATTCGTGCGTAGAAAGAAATCCTATTAAGAAGAAAGATTTTGCCTCAAGAACATTACGACCGTAAAAACAGAATTGTGCTTGAAATTTTAATCCAAGGCTATACTCAAAGCCATTTTAGTGCAACACCGTCACCGCACTATCCTCTAGTAGTCTATGACGGTCATATAAGTTGTGTTCAAGTACAACAACAATCAAATCGCTTCCGTAAAATTTGTATTTTCCAGTTAATGAGGTTTAATTGCGTAAGTTGGTATTGATGTAAAATACATAAATTATATAAACGACTGTGAATGGTACTATCATTATATACGTCAACTTGAACCACGCACGTACCTCTTAAGGTGGCTACTGACCTGCCTGCCGCAGCGGCAATCTAGGGTGTAGGAGTGGGAATGACCCTTAATTGCCTCCTTAATTGTGATGTGTGTAGGCAAGCAGGGGCAATTTTTTAAGTCGGCCCTGCGACCTCCGATATTGCTCCGATCGCTGTTCTCCCTAGATTGCCCCTGCAGCAGGCAGGTCAGTAGCCGCCTTTAGTGTACCTATTTGTGCTTTAGTTATTACCTACTGCGTATATATTGAGGTCTAAAATTCTAAGCCCTCCAAGCGTTTGGCTTAAACTCTATGAGCCATTTCAATACAATATGACTTACATTTTAAGGGCAGTAAATATATGCCAATTAAAATTAGAGCAAGTTATGTTTCTATAAATTGGTTTCATTATCATAATGACAATGAGACCAATTTATAGAAATATCGCAATAAATAATTATACAAAAAATGTTTATGGTGAGTGGGTTCGCATATTATAATGATTTTCAATACTAATATTGAGAATATTATGATTAAAAATGTTAAATGCATACAAACGGGCACTCTGAACTGATATATTATGGTATTTAAAAATAAATGCATACCCGTAGTTTATTTATCGCATCCACGTTAGTCTTCGACCCAGTTACGAGGATGTCTTTAAGGCAGCTGAGGTCCACTTCGTCCCAGCGTCTTAACATTACCAACATCATAGCCGGACTCATCAACATCGAGTGAGGCTGATAAAAGTAACAATTTATATTATGATTAAGCTGTAATTTATATTGGTGAAATATTTAATTTAAAATTAAAAAAAAAATTGTGATGTTGACCGCTTTGTCTTAGTTCTGTCAGAAATAAGGTTAAAACCAAAAGAGTGATTAATAAAAGTGTTAGCGCTTCTTTGGCACTACCGCCTAACGCTTATGACATTCGTTAATCATTATCCAACAAGAGAACTGCAAAGCCCATTTTCAGGTTTCCTATCTACCGCCTTTTATACCTTTGTGCTCTGGTGTTAACGGGATTCGCATAAGTTCAGAAGACACAAAACTTTTTGCCTTCAAGACTAACGAAGCGTCTGACGTACACAAACTTGGTTGCTGAAATTCATTTTGTTGCTGAGATTAATAGATAGATAATCTAAATACTCAGCTATGCATTTGAATTTTATGTTCTGATCCCACAGCCAACCTCCTTACATTATTAAATTGTATAAACAAATTGACCTCTTAAATACAATTTTTAAAACTTGACAATTCCGCCACTTTCTGTACCTTTTACAATAACCACGGGCATAGATGGATTATTCTATTCGTTAAGACTTTATTGATAAGTAATCTACACTTCTTATACCCAGAGAATATCGATTTTGCGGATTTTCAGTAAGTATATCGATTGTTTCAATATCGTTATATAATGCCAGTAACCGGCCCTAGTTCGGGCATGGCCCAGGTTATGTCGCAGATGCTACTTATGAATATGGTCGCACGGGATGGATAAACTACGTGTCAAATTTTGTCTATATATGTGTCAGTATGACAACAAGTGAAAGAACGAGATACTGCTTATGGCTTGTCGCTTTGCAAAAAAAGGATAAAGAATCATGCCAATCTCTATAGATATAACTATGGATTAATGTTTGGTCTGCTACTCTATAATATGTCTGTGTACTATTACAACTATTTCTCCACGTTTATGGTTATTTCAGTTTCTTTCTTAAATGATCCTTTTGATGAAGGACAAACATTTTAAGCCTTTAACGAAGAATCAATGAATAAAAAAATTGCATGACAACGCATCTATCTGTAGCCTTTTTTGTTTCGCAGGTAGACTGTATTTTCGTTCGTCACTACAGTTTTATAATAAAAAGTATTGTTACCTTGTAAAACATATTACCTTGTATTTATTAATCATCTCAATTAAATGGTCGATATCACCCGGTCTAGATGTTTGTAGCTTGGTTTGGCTTAAAATAGGCATGGTGATAGCGTTGAAAATCCCCGATATCCATTGAACGGGGGACAAATTTAGACCTATCGTGCGCCTGTCGAAATATAAAGTTTGCTTGAATTATTCAAATTTAATTTATGAATATTTATAATATTATTTAAATTATGAATAACAATCATAAATTACTTATGGATAAAATTGCATTTAAGAGAATTCGTGCTACAGTGGTGGCTCGCATAAAGAACGCCTCGCACAGCGAACACTGCACACAGCGAACTTCCTATTCATTCATTTCATGATTCATACAACGAACTTCGCTATACACAACGAAGTCGCCCGAGCTTCCACGATCGCTGCCGATGTATTGCAACATAGTAACAATCAAACAATCAACCAATCCCAACTGCTGACATCAAGAACATCCTGGTCAAATGGAAAGCAGTTCAGGAGTTTACCAATGCCCACTATCCGGATTCAGCTGAAGCAAACAGGATCAACGATCTTTACTCCGATACTCTTGTCCGTTATTTCCGGCAGATGTTGAAGAAAAGAGAAAAACAAACGACTTTGGACAGGTTTTTCATGAAACCATCGGCCAAAAAGCAGAAAATGGATGATGTGCAAGATTCGGTAGACTCTACTTAGTCTGTCTTAAAATTAAAAAAATGTGGTTTTTTTTTAAATTATGTTTTTAGATGTATGTATCTAAATAAAAATAATAACAAAAAAATTATCTTTTTTTTATGTCATCTTAGCATATTTTATGCTACAGAACGAATTATTTTTTTAATATGTATTGTTACAGGAAAACGCGTTTCACATAACGAACTTTTCGCATATCAAACTTGCTCCTGGAACGAATTAAGTTCGGCGTGTGAGGCACCACTGTAATTTATTGCGTTGGTTCACATCATATATTTTTAACAGAACTCAGGAAGGTGCTATATTAGATGGTTTCGAATCTTAGGGAGGGAACTTTCTTCTTTGGCGCGTCCCTGTATCGGTGAACACTACCCCAGAGGGCCAGAAATCGGGAGCGAGGAATGTCTCTTTGTGTTTTGCAGTAACCTGGAGTGCGGAGGATTTGAAGTTCGTTGACCTATTAGGCGCCAGACGCTTCAAATGTAAAGAGGTCGGATCCTCAATGCAGCATCGGTTTCGTTCTTCCACGAAACGCAGGACGTTTAACCTGACGTACTTTTGTCCAAACAGGAGATGTAGATTTGTATGGTTGGCTCCACAACACGCAGAGTTGTACTCGCGTTTATATTGGCAGTCCCACGCTGGTTACAGACGGGTCTCGACCGACGTTTCTTCTCAACAAGAGTAAACCCGTCATTATCAATCTTGTTTCGGGTCACCATTGGAACTGATTTTATTTCCACATTATTTCGCTTTCGACCACAAGAGGGTTGCGGTTGTGAGATTTTCGGACAACATCCGTCCACCCATGCATTCCTCCAAAATCCACTATACGGTGGTAGTGGAAGACTTCAATGCAAAACTAGGCACAAGAGAGAACGACGAGCTGAAGGTAGGGCAATTTGAAATCGGACAACGGAACCCAAGGGGCCAGCAGCTGGCCGACTTCATGGAGAAAGAGGGACTCTTTATGATGAACTCTTTCTTCCAGAAGCGGCCCCACAAGAAGTGGACCTGGTCGAGCCCCGACGGTTCGACAAAAAATGAAATTGACAATCATTTATTTCTACGAAATTAAAAGTCGCGGATCGGAGCGTGGAAGAGAGGCTTCACGGCGTCGGACCGTCAGATCGACTGGCGAGGCGAGGAAAAACGAGCCGGTTGCTCCAGCGAAGCCGAGAGCTCCCGACGATTGCCGAACGGTCAACAGATACGGCCGTGCTGCCACAAACCTTTCTTCCAGAAGCGGCCTCACAGGAAGTGGAACTGGTCGAGCCCCGACGGTTCGACAAAAAATGGGATTGACTTCATTATGACGACCAGACGACAACTGTTCAGTGATGTCTCCGTGATCGCGAGGGTGAAAACTGGTAGCGATCACCGACTGGTAGCGGTACACTGAACCTAAACGTTAAGTTGGAGAGGTCTCATATAATGAAGTCAACGCTCCGTCCCCCTCGTGCTCTGTTCCAAAATCCCGAAACTTTTCAGCTCGAGTTACAAAACCATTTTCAGTGCTTAGAAGACTGCAATGAAGTGGACAATATGAATGACAAGCTCGTGGAAACTGTCCATGCGGTCGGAGCTAAGTTCTGCAAGATCCGCCGCAGAAGAACACAAAAACTCTTCGATCACACTCTTAATCTCATGGCTGTTAGACGGGCAATTAAGCTGCAGTCTTCAACAGATTTGACAGCATACAGGCAACTGAACAGACAGATCTCCAAATGCATGCAACGGGACTTGCGCAACTTCAATACAGCTTGTATTGAAGAACCGATCGAGCGGAACCAAGGCTCCAAAGTCTTTGCCAGAGATTTGTCTGCCAGAAAGAGTCAACTGTCAAAGCTGAAGACCAAGTGTCGCAGCATCGTTTCCGGTACACCTGAGATTTTGAGTGAGATTGAGAGGTTCTATGGGCAGCTGTACACGTCATCGTTGGAACCACACGCAAGTGTGAGTAACGATCCAAGAGCGAGTTTTATCCGACACTATTCCGAAGATATCCCGGACGTCAGTCTGAGCGAGATTAAAATGGCTCTACAGCACCTTAAATACGGCAAGTCCCCGGACGAGGATGGAATTACAGCGGAGCTTTTGAAAGCGGGTGGAAAACCGGTACTCTTCATCCGGAAGTCCTTCAGAAGCTCTTTAATTCCGTCCTCCATGGTGGCACTACTCCGGAGGCGTGGAGCAGAAGTGTGGTGGTCTTGTTCTTCAAGAAAGGCGACAACGCTCTCTTAAAGAACTACAGACAGATTTCCCTTCTGAGCCGCGTCTACGTGCTGTTTTCGAGAGTTAGAGTCGACTGAATCAACGTCTAAAAAATCCGAATTGTTCAGTTTTTTGCTATAAAAAGAGATTTGTATATGGCTTCTCTCCTCCAGTCCGCCGGTGGCCAGTGTTGCTTTATGCGCGGTACTTGTCATAACATACACATACAATATATAGTCTCTATAAAAATCATGGTTTCTTAACATTACTTACGTGGACCTAGCTTCATTTAAATATTTCATAAAAGATAGAAACTTTTCCATTACAGTTCGATGTTTGAAGGCTGCTACTTTGGGAAGACCGGTAGTGCCACTAGTGCTTATTAAGAAGGCATATACTTTATCAACATCAAATTCGGCTATTCTGTAATAAAATATGAAAGTTTTATCAAAATTTCTTGTTTCATTTTGCAAGCAGTTAAAAATATATTGCTAACGACAGTGTGTGCCGTGCCTGGCGCATTACTGGCCATCATACGAACACGTATTTCGGATATAAAGAAAGAAGAAAACGAAACGAGATATTTATGTATTTATATATCTTTATAAATACTATATATAGGGTATAATTATCACGGAATTTACATTGGATGTAACTTTAAAAATATCAAACATTAATTTCCTAAAATTGTTTACTTGAATATTATATTTCTTGTAGAACACTCATAATTAATATAAAAAGATAAGCATGTCGTTGAAATACATATTTATTTATTTCTCAGACATGGGGGTTTCCTCACGATGTTTTCCTTCATCGCCGAGCACGTGGTAAATCAGCACTTAAAACTGCAATTAACAATTTCATTGGTGCCGGCGGGAATCGAACCGGGGTTGCTCGCGTACTGTCAAATTCACAGTGAGCGCTTAGCCTTGAGCTCATAAGCTTTGAGCCGTGGTAGTTCAGGAGCCATAGCAACCCATTATAAACTTTAGTTGGCAACACTCACTTGAATTCAGCTTCTGGTTCGACGACATCGTATGTTTCTAAAAACTCTTTCATTGAACCTTCTCCTTCTTCAAAAGACACCATCTTCAAATCTAGACCTAAATCATGAGCCACTCTCTTTAACTCCTCCTGTGATTTACGTTGACAGAAAACTATTTTTGGCTGCGTTGTTTTCAATAATGACTTTAATTCATCTGAAATCAAGAATAACAATAAATAAAGTATTAATTATTTCGTTAAAATAAATTAACTATAAATGTTTGAGGTAATCTGTGAGACTATGTATTGTCGATTCATATCTCAGAGTAATTACTTGCATAGAGAGAGTCCCAAAATAAGAACAAAATTCTCTTCTTCATTCTATTCTCTTTATACATATGACGTTTAACATGGTACAAAATAAGATAGCTATATTATTCTCACCTTCTTTCTTTTACAAGGTTGTTGCCGTTTTTCTATTCCACAGACACCTCTATTGATGTGCCATTAGCGAAACAAAAAACGTTGTCGATAAATTTATTTAGTCTATGACTTAGTAAAATAAAGGATTTTTATTAGTCCGGTTTGTAATACTTATTTATATCAATGAAAGTTTATGGAAGCTTTATCTGACATCTTGCAACAAAAACGTAGTCGAATAATGCGGAATTTCGTATTATCGTTGTATAATTTAAAATATATCGTGAAAAGGTCACTACGAAATCTACTTAAATTCAGCCAGTATATATCCGCTAAATTACCCTTAGACTTATTATGGGTTTCACATGGAGTAATAACTGTGTTTGTTTAATCGACACTGGGTTTGCTTCACGGAACGTAAACAAAGGTCACTGCTACAATAGTACAATAACAGCGGCACCGCGGTCTGCCTTATTTTTGCCTCTAGATTACAACTACCAATAAATCGATTACGAACGTACCACCCGTTTTCCTCTCTGCTGACTAAATATATTATTCAAACCTATCAAAATTCCACTGCTGGAAGTAGGGGGAATATTTGCCATAGTTTGCTTTGGCAACCACGATTTTAATAATTTTGATTTGTTATCAGGAAAATACTGTTGAATAGGTGACATAGGAAAATATACCTCCTGTTTCATTTCCTTATGTCACATTTTACGATACTTACGGGATGGTATGGGATTTTGGAGCTTGTAAATAATAATATATTATTTGATAGGAGGTAGTAGTTTCTTTTACACAGCCTCTACACCACGTTATCAAGATCCTGCCTTAACTTCATGATTACGAAATATTTTCATCCAAACAGATAAAACTTTGTTGAATATAGTCGATGGCTTTCCGCTAAGCATATGGTAAATCTTCATAAATTAAAATCAATTGCAAATAAAAGATCATCACGTCAAGCCGGTGCGAATCGTTAGTCAGCATATAAAATTAATTTTACTATGATTACAAATACGACCCAACTCGTTTATGTACCGTATGTCTGTCAAGACCACGAAGCAAATATAAAGAGGAGGTGTTGTAATTAGATTTAACTATGTAACAACACGTAACAATTTGCGGGGTGAGGGGGCGTTAAGCCCCGCCCACTTTACTATTTTCCATCTACTGATAAATAGTAAAACTACTCGCATCGTTCCATATCGATGTTGCAATGTAGTTTAGCTACCTTGACGATAGATGATAGATAGATGGCGGCCTGTTCACAAAATGATTATAAAAACTAAAAAAAAATTTGGCGATTAAATATTCTTTAGGACTGAATGCAAAACAAACTTCAGCACCTTCTTATGATTATTTTACCAATACTGAACTCTACGTACCTTTATATTTTTAGTTCCCATCACACAAAATGTCGCCATCTAGCGTCGAATATATTTAGTTATATTTGAGAGCCGACGCAGTTTTTCTACAACTATTTTAATAAATTAGGTATAAAATTACTTACAAATGAAATATGATGGCATCATAGCATCACAACATTTATCTGAGTAGTATTTACACGATAAAACACAATACTTCATCCTTTTCTTCTTAATACTACCAAACAACACCGATTTGCGATTTTCGACACATAAGCGCACAGGGCGAACGCAGACAGTATACTAACTAAAGCCACGCCCACTGTGATGACATCAGGACCTAGTTAGAATCACAGTGCACAGTTGCTTATACCATCTCCTCTTTGTATTTGCTCCGTGGTCAAGACTTAGTATTCATACCTTCCTAACTATTAGATTTTAATGTTTGCGAAACGAATACTTGCAATGTTATTTAACAATTATCACTTGATTTAGAAAACAATTTACTTGATAGTTTGAATAATAATAAGTCTATTCATATTTTATTAAAAAATAGGATTATTAATATTATTAATTATTAATTTATTAAATAATAATAATAATAATTTACTTAATTAAAGTAATAAAAATAAATAACTAAATAAAAACGAGTATATCGATGTCGATTGTTGCTAACATTACAAACGAAATCACTATAGATTAAAGACGTCACGTATTGTAAAGTAACGTCACATATAATACTACTGCAATAAGGATGTTATTTTTCTACTAAATCAGAAGATACGAGGGTCTCATATTTGACATTTTTATTTCCACGCATGAATTACACGCAACATCTTTCAATAGATTTGCCTCTTTTTGCCTTATTTGAAAATTAAATTAGAAAAAGCGAGACAAGTACATTGACTCAATTTATGTAGAATTGTAGGTTCTCTCTATGCATACGTATGTATGTAATTACTCTAAGAGTCATCTTCATCATCATCATCATTACAGCCTTTCACAAGTCTACTGCTGAACATAGGCCGCTCCCAAGGAATGCCACGAAGCATGGTCCTGAGCCACTTGCATCCATCAACTTTCTGCGTATCTTACCAGGTCTTCACTCCATCTAGAAGGAGGTCGCCCTTCACTTCACCTACCGGTACGAGGCTGCCAACCGAAAAACTTTTTTTCCCAACGGTTGTCGGTTCTTAGAGCTATATGGCCGGTCCATTGCCACTTAAGCTTACTAATCCGTTGAACTATGTCGGTTACTCTAGTTCTACTGCGGATATCCTCATTTCTAAGTTTATCACGCAGAGAAACTCCGAGCATCGCGCTCTCCATAACTCGCTGAGCGACCTTGAGCGTCCTAATACGGCCAGCAGTTAAGGACCACGTCTCATTACCATAGGTCATCACTGGCAACACGCACTGGTTGTACAATCTCTTTTTCAAGTTTTGAGGTATATCTGACGAGAAGATGTATCGTAATTTCCCGAACACTGCCCAGCCGAGTTGAATCCGTCTATTGACCTCTCGGTTGAAGTTGGACTTACCTAATCGGACTATTTATCCCAGGTAAACACACTTGTCAACAACTTCGAGCTTAATGCTCCCAACAACTACCGGCATAGGTGTGACATGGACATTAAACATAATCTTTGTTTTGTCCATGTTCATCTTAAGACCTATCCGTTGAGAGACACTATTGAGGTCATTGAGCATAGTGCTTAGGTCCTCCAGCGATTCTGCCATAAGGACTACATCTTCGGCAAATCGAAGGTGAGTGATGTACTCGCCATTGATGTTAATGCCGTATCCTTTCCAGTCTAGAAGCTTGAAAACGTCTTCCATGCAGCGGTGAAGAGTTTCGAGGATATAACATCACCCTGTCTTACACCTCTCGGTGGTTGGATAGGTTTCGTACTCTGATTCTGTGCTCAGATAGCAATCGTAGCCCTACTGTACAAACACTTCAGCGCTTCAATCCCAACAGTCAAATTGGCACCGCTGAAGGGACTGTAGCCGCCCAAATTTCGACAAAATCGAAGGCTTTCTCATAGTCCATATACGCAAGGCAAAGTGGCAGATTGTACTACTCGTACTGTAAGTACTCTTCTGTCTTCTGCACAATTTGCCGAAGGGTGTGTATGTGGTCTATAGTACTAAAGCCTCTTCGGAAACCGGCTTGTTCGGGAGGCTGGAAGTCGTTGAGTCTGTGTGCAAGACGGTACGTAGTGACTCTTGAAAACTGCACGTAGACTCAGCTCAGCAGGGAAATCGGTCTGTAGTTCTTCAAGAGAGCGTTGTCGCCTTTCTTGAAGAACAAGACCACCGCACTTCTGCTCCACGCCTCCGGAGTAGTGCCATCATGGAGGACGGAATTAAAGAACTTCTGAAGGACTTCAAGTACCGGTTTTCCACCCGCTTTCAAAAGCTCCGCTGTAATTCCATCCTCGCCCGGGGACTTGCCGTTTTTAAGGTGCTGTAGAGCAATTCTAATCTCGCTCAGAAGGGATATCATCGGAATAGCATCGGATCAGACTCGCTCTTGGACCGATACTCACATTGCATGTGGGTCCAACGACGACGTATACAGCTGCCCATAGAACCTCTCAATCTCACTCAAAATCTTAGGTGTCCCGTAAACGATGCTGCCACACTCGGTCTTCAGCTTTAACAGTTAGCTTTTACTGACAGAGAGATCCCTGGCAAAGAATATGGAGCCTTGGTTTCGCTCGATCACTTCTTCAATACAACCTGTATTGAATTTGCGTAAGTCCCGCCACATGCATTTGGAGATCTGTCTGTTCAGTTGCCTGTATGCTGGCAAACCTTTTGATGACTGCAGCTTCATTTTCCATTTGACAGTCATGAGATTAAGAGTGTGATCGGAGAGTGTTTGTATTCTTCTGCGGTGGGTCTTGCAGAACTTAGCTCCAAACGCATGGATAATTTCCACGAGCTTATCAATCATATCGTCTACTTCATTGCAGTCTTCTAGGCACTGAAAACGGTTTTGTAACTCGAACTGAAAGGTTTCGGGACTTTGGATTAGAGCACAAGGGCGACGGTGCGTTGACTTCATTATATGAGACCTCTCCAACTTAACGTTTAGGTTCAGTGTGCCTCTAACCATTAGGTGATCGCTACCAGTTTTCACCTTCGCGATCACTGAGACATCACTGAACAGTTGCCATCTGGTCGTCATAATGAATTCAATCTCATTTTTTGTCGAACCGTCGGGGCTCGACCAGGTCCACTTCCTGTGGGGCCGCTTCTGGAAGAAAGAGTTCATCATAAATAGTTCCGTTTTCTCCATGAAGTCGGCCAGCTGCTAGCCCCTTGGGTTCCGTTGCTCTATTCCAAATTTCCCTACCTTCAGCTCATCGTTTTCTTTTGTGCCTAGTTTTGCATTGAAGTCTCCTATTAACATCGTATAGTGGGTTTCGGAGGAATGCATGGCTTTAGAGATATCCTCATACACTTCCTCCACCTCTTTATCGGGATGTGCCGAGGTTGGTGCGTTTATAATATTTCGTGATTCTGCGTATAACGTACGCAACCCTCGTCGACAACTCACAATCTTTACAACGTTGTTAACGAGAGACTAGTGGACGATAAATCTGACACCTCCTTGGGACAGATGGTCGCCCTCCCGGTGATAGAACAAGTTGGCGGATTCGAGGATTACCGTGTCCTCCCTCTCTCTTCGGATCTCGGATAATCCTATAATATGCCAGCGTAACTTATCCATCTCTTTCTCCTGCTCCAAGATCTTCTGGTCAGTCCTGAGGGTGCGTGAGTTGTATGTTGCCAGGTCGAGCAGTCTTAGGTTGAAACCGAATCTCCACTGGAAATTCTTAGCACCCCCTGCCCCACAGTTACCATGGTCGCCACCATAGCCAAGAATAGTGGGGCCGCCGGGGACTGGGGTCCGTATCTTCATAACTTTCATCATGAGGGGATATTTGCCATAGTTGCCACGTTTGGCGAGCGGGTTGGCAACCGCAGTTTTTTACCGACGATTTTGCCCGACCCGGGATTGGTACTGGGTTCAGTACCTCATGACATGGAATGAGATAAGGTAATGCAATTACTTACTATGCTTAAATAAGGGGTCTACGCCTACTATCGGGTAACCATTTAATATCGCAGCGTAATATGGTATGTGAAGATCCAAATGGTTGTTGCCTCCTAATGCTAATACATCTCCGGGCTGCAGACCAAACTTCCTCAGCGCTTGGGCCAGGCGAATAGACCGCGATAGCACCGAAGCATTTGTTTCTTCCTGTCCTGTTGCTGCATCGATCTGTTTAAATTAATAGTTAAACATTATTATTTAAGCAGTAAATATACAGTAAAACATTTAATAGAGTAAGTGTGACTAACGAGCACACAATTCACGAGATGATAAGTAAATGCTATGGCCCATACACATCTCCATATATCATCGAATAAGAATCAAAATGCAAATGTGTTATCATCCCATGAGGACTACGAGAAATATGGAATGCCCCTTTTGCAGTAAAAAGGGTCTCCGGTTCTCTACACTCACCATACGAAACACAGCAGCAGTAAGCTGATATTTACGCTGGTATTTTTGAAGTGTGGTTTTTCCCCGGTTGAGCCGACAATTCGTGCTACAACCATAATATAACTGCAACATGGCTCTACCACGTATAATGTTTTTATAAAAAAAAGAAAAAATATTAGCCATCAAAATGAATAGCGTGAATTTTTAAATACATAGACTAATCAAGCAGCATTACCAGTGCAGAGTCGTCTCTGTCGGATCTGCGCTCTGCGCTCATAAACCCAGTAGCCTAAAGTGGTATGTTAGTCACCGTGAGCATGAACGGCTAAACGTGAGCATGAACGGCTAAGGTATGTTAGTCACCGTGAGCATGGACGGCTAACGTAACTGGAGGATGTGACAACTGGGTAGGAATGTTTGCCAGTTGTAACTTTCTCTCCAAACCTAGCAAAAAGCCTAGTAGTAGACATAAAAAGGTAGAGTCTTCATTACAAAGTTTACAAGTTTATACCATACATATTCATACTCTCATGCTTATCACCCATAGAATTTACGGCAGGCAAGATCAAGGGACTTTTTGGCACGATTTGGACACACATCCTACACATTCATATAATATCTACGCACACATGCTCGTCGGTTAAAGATTTTATTTACATCCTTAATTTGGCAAATCATTAATAAGTCACCAATTTTGTAATAACCTTCCGTCTGCCTCTTTAAATTTGCATTGTTAGCCTTTCTTTCATTCCTTCTACGCGCCAAACCAGCGAAGCATTCATTTCTTAATTTTGCTCACAAAATCTTTTTGCAAACCACTCTTTTCACCTATCATACAATTTCTCATTCTATATTTAGAGGTCATACCTAAAACGTTATGATTATACTCTTTGGTACCACCGTACCGTGTAAACCAATTCTTCGTAACTATTGGAAAAAAACTTGCGGGTGAAATCATAACCCTAACTGGACAAGTATGTAGATCTGTCACTTACTTAAGTTCACTATCTAAAATTAACTCGTTCGTCCTGCTGGAGACAGTTCCAGCAGAAGTGGATAGCATACTTGGATTTCTTGACTCAAAAAGTGCTTCGGGTGGGATTGCAGACCCGTGAGTTTGCTTAAATTATCTCGAGAACTTGTTGTTCCTTTTATTAGCCATTTGACTAATATATGTTTCGAAACAGGCGTATTTCCTGATGCGCTTAAACTTTCTATAATTACGCCCGTGCACAAATATGGGAACCAATTATCGGCTGATATCTGTCTTACCATACCTTTCAAAAATAATAGAGAAAATATTAAATAAAAGACTAGTAAGTTATTTAAATAAATACAACATTATTTCTTATTTACATTACGGTTTTAGACAGGGACGTCAACTCAGGATGCGGTCATTGCGTTAACATCTGAAATCACTGATAAGGTAGACAAAGGTTATAAATGCGTTAAGGTGTTTCTAGACCTGAAAAGGCTTTTGACAGCGTATCTGTCCCCATCCTTGTGCAGAGTCTTGAAACTATAGGGATAAGAGGTAAGGCTCTCTCCCTCTTTGACAGGTACCTTCGAGGTAGGAGACAGCAAGTTAAAATAGATAACTTGCTTAGTGAGGAGGAAAACATTCTTTAGGGTGTCCCACAAGGCTCGGTTCTCGGCCTACCACTGTTTCTAGTGTATATTAATGAACTATGCAACCTACAAAGCAGTGATGGGAAAACGTTCTCCTACGCGGACGACATGGCCATCGTTTACATTGGGGACACGTGGGAAGAAGTGTGCAATAATGCCGAGCAAGGATTATTATAGACAGATGGCTAAAAGCTAATCTGCTAACCCTTAATGTTATTAAAACGAACTACATTTGTTTTTCTCGTAGTATACGGTCCAAACCAGGCCTTAATTTTAAAATTAGAATCCACACGTGTACGGACCACTTGGATTAAAATTGTAATTGCCAGGTCCTTAAACATATAATGTCCACAAGATACTTGATAATTATAGTTGACGAGTGTTTAACTTGGCATTTACATATTGAGATTGTTACGTCATGGGTACGCAAATTTATATAGATTTTTAATTTTTTTTTTAATATGTGATGATTCAGAAGACCCTCAATAGCATTTATATTGCGCTCACACAATCAGTTCTTACATATTGTTTACCACTCTGGGAAGGAGCCACTAAAACTAAATTCCTTGAGTTAGAAAGAGCCCAAAGGTCACTTATAAAAGTAACGTACTATAAACCATACAGATACCCCACCGTCGATCTATATAAAATCAGTAGCTTACTTTCAGTTAGAAAACTATATTACTTAATTACGACCCTATGCTTACAAAAATCTATTCCATTTAACCAAGACAGTCAGGAGAGAAGACGAAAAGATATAGTGGCTTACTACCCAAGGGTCCGAACCGCTTTTGCACGGCGTCAGTATGCAATCCAATCAGTCTACATTTATAATAAAATAAACGTAAAATTAAAGTTCCACCATGAGGTATCACACGTATGCAAAAAGGTAATAACTGAGTGGTTAAAACCTTTACATACGAGAAAACTGAACAAATTTTAGATAGGCTTGGTCAAGCAATTTCTTTCGTATGTAGGCGTACAACTTCAGTTACACAAAGAGTTAATAACCTTTATATATAAAAATTACGTGTCACGTTGTTTGTCCGCGATGGACTCCTAAACTATTGAATTGATTTCAATGAAATCTTGCACACTGTGTGCATTTTGGTCCAACTTGAGAGATAGGATAGTTTTAATCCCGAAAAATGACCCTCAAAATTTTTTATTGCGAATTTAAGGATTTTTATAGGTAGGGTCGTTGGAAAGGGCAGAACAACGTCTGCCTGGCAAGCTAGTTAATTTATAAGTCACTTACTGCATTTTTTCTTCCTAAATTAATTTTTACTTGCCTTTTGTAAAATAGTCTCAATATTGTTAATAATTAAGAGAAAGAGCGAGATAGTCCCAACACAAGTATTATCAATTACTTACTGGGGATATCTCATAATCCAGGTGACTGTTTTAAGACAAATAACATTTTCATTTTTTCTTTTTTCATTTACCACGTGCCTTTTTACTAACTTTATAAGACCGCATTTCTACATCATACAATTTTACTCTCATCCTTCTTCTGCCACACCTTTGCCATAAAGAGGGTACCCTTTTGACACAAACTAACCTCTGGAACAATAGTTCAATATTTTGTGTCAGAAGTAAGCTGTAATAACTCTGCATTCTGCATTTACCTTACCTATCGTATGTGATTGAAATGTGAAAGATTAAGGATAGACGCACGCCTTTAATGATCAAAGTACGTAAGCAAATCGTGACTAGCCGTGAAAATAACATAGCGAGATTTGAAAGGTTATGATATTACGGTGACATATGACGCCCGCCAACATGTGTTGAAGCAGGGCATTTTATTAACCCTTCTAAGCCAGTTCTTGACTACTATCTCACCTGATGTTAAGTTAAGTGATGAATTGATGATGCAGCTGAATATGGTAAAGTGCACTGACTTATCTTGACAAAAGCTTATTTCTCTCACTTTGAAGACACCCATTTTGTGGAATGAGAGATGCTCCACTACTTTACCGTACGCTGTTTTAAAGTTAGAGTTACAGCCTATATACTCCTCATTTCATTTCTGAGAGGATTTTAGGGCAAGGAAATGTCCGCCGCGCTGCTTCAATGCGTGTTTTCGAACTTCACAAGTCTTCGAAATATTTTTTTCTTATTTCACAGACATGCGGCTTTCCGCACGATGTTTTACTCACCGCAGAGCACGTGGCAAATCAGCACTTAAAATTGCAATTAACAATTTCATTGGCGGTACCAATCGGGATCGAACCCGGGTTGCTCGCGTAACATGAAATTCACAGCGAGCGCTTAGCCACTGAGCTACCACGGCTCTACGAGTACGCTCTTTGCTGCTCCAAAATCCTATTAGAAATAGAAGAAAACCTGCGCGCAACAGTGGCATGTATAAAGACGATAACATCACAAACATTATTATTATAAAAGATTTGAATGTATTTTTAGAAATAAGGATAACAAAACAAACAAGCACACAAGTCGCCTGATGGTGAATGGATGCTGCGGCCGATAGACACCTACATTTATCCTCGATTAAGAATCTACAGGAAAATTCGTCGTTCCTTTGAAAACTAAGATAGACTACCTTGTTACCAGTAAAACAGATCTGCTGTCCTCGTCACTCACTGTACAAAACACAATAGCGTTATACTGTTATTTCACGCTGGTACTCTGAACGAGCGAGGTCCCTCCCCCATCAAACCACCTATGCTTGCTACAGCCTCTACAACAGATATCTTTCTCTTTCCCCTTAATCCTCAGCCGTCTGGTCTCCCCTGCTGTGGGCTTCCGTATGTTTGGGATTAATTTATTAATTATATTAAGTATATAATTTATTCAATCTTATTTCCATTTATAGGACCTATATATATTTATAAGTATTTATGTATTCCAACCAAATAAGAACAATAGAAATACACCCAATTAATAAGCTATATTAAACAGATATAAATGGTATTTAACTATCCATAAACTAGGATATTATACCTGCATTTTACGGGCTAATTTCTCTATCTAAATAGAGATAAGCGATTGAAAATGATACTCATCAAATCATAATCAATCATTCAGTTACACCATTAATTATTATAATATTAAACCTATTTATTCGATAAGAAATTCGATTATCCCAAATCACGCATCGCTAATGACTTGATAACGAAATTATGATGCCCTTTTATATAATAATATAGGTAGTGCCGGAAGTAGTGAATAAAGTCAAATTAATCAAATGTTTAATGAAGCACTTATAAGAACGCAAATGAATTTGGGGATGCTACATTATAAAGTAAAAGATCATATAAACTTAAAACATAAACACTTACGCCAGTCACCCAGAGGGGTAGGCAGAAACTACGGACTTCCATTTGCCTCGATCACCACACACCTCCCTCGCATCGCATCCGTACTTGCTCGTCGGTTAAGGGTACTCTTAATCTGGCCCATCATCAATATATCGCCAATTTGGTCGATAAACTTTCGTCTAGGGCATCCCTTCCCGATTCTTTAGATCACGTATGCAACATAAATTTGCTTAGTCGCTCTTTCCTCATCCATTCTCTCTACATGACCAACCCACCGAAGCATTCCTTTCTTAATCCTGGTCACAACATCATCTTGTAAACCACACTTTTCTCTTATCACATTATTTCTTACCCTGTTATTCAGATTCAACCCTAGCATACTCCTTAATTACCACATTTCTACAGCATTTATTCTACTCTCGTGCTTCTTCTATCACACACAACTTTCACTGCCATACATTAAGGTAGGGACTAACACAGCATTGTGAATTGCCATCCGTGCTTTTTTTACAGATTCTGACTTCCCACAATAGAGTAAAGAACCCCATTTACTCTACTTCCTGCGTTCTCTCGTCATTCTACATCCTTATCATATCTACCATCCCTGCTAAAAACACATCCGAAATACACAAACTCATCCACTTACTCAATCAACTCCCCTTCTATTCTTATATAACATATCGTTTTACTTTCTTCTCTCTCAAAAACTATCAGTTTCGTCTTAGACTCCCACACATAAGCGGCTTGCGGTGGCAGTTAAACGCAAGCCGCGGCTCCAGTCGCTGCAAAAACACACCACCGCTGTCGCAGTGACAGAAGTGAAGCTCAATTTGCTGTGGACACCACAGTTGCGATCGGACGTCAGTCAAAATGGATGACCGTGATGAAGACTTATTACCCTTATATCAAGCAATATTATCTCGTATTTTGTTTTTAATCCTAATGCTTTTGTAATCACAGTGTGAAGTATCATAAAGTACTGGATAATTTTGCAGTTTCTTTTAAAATCTCTGTATTGTGACTGTGTGACTTGTGACACTGTCTGCACTGTGCCATTTTGCACGTGGTACACGCGGCCTGATGTAAAATTTTGCAACTGACCGCGCTGCGGCCACCGAAAGGGTTAGCGCTCGCGGTAGCGGAGGGGGCGGGGCATGAAGCCGCGGCCAGTCGCTTGCAGGCCGCGATGTGGCCACGTACATTGCAATTGAATACAACTGGCCGCCACCACGGCCGCAACCTCGAACCGCTTGTGTGTGGGAGGCGTTTTACTCGTCGTCGTCTTTTCTTTTAATGGCATGTTCATTAATGTAACCGTCATTTGCAATTAGAGCCGCCGACGACATATACGCACAAAACTAACTTGACGGTTAACTCACCCATTCTTAACACACATTCTTCAACAATCAAAGTTTCCAAACAACTGTCCATAATTTAAATAAAACTAATTTTACGGATTTTATCGCGTATATTAACTTATTTTACATTCCCGACGTTTTTTAGAAGATAGCGAAGATTTGATAGACCACAAATCCTCGCTAAAGAACACCGATTCCTTCCAAGGATGATTCGCGAGGCTATTGAAATCAAGAAACATCCTAATTTCAATAGAGAAGATGGCTGGGTGCTACCATTTGCTTGGGTTCCCATAATTAATAAAATTAAATCCCAATCCAAGCATACAACTGCAAGACTTCATGATACTGTAAGTTCATACTGCGTAGATCGGAACAAAAAATAATAATTTTTAGTCTGGAGGTAGCCGTGGTTAACTATGACATTGGGACGTCATACACCTCAGTGCCCTCCGTGACCATGGGTGCTGTAAAATGCTTGAAACGTCAGGAATGTAAAATAAGTTAATATACGCGATAAAATCCGTAAAATTAGTTTTATTTAAATGTGTAGTGTTCGCGTAAATATAAGAAATCATTAACTGTCCATAAATTGGCTGAACAGCCACAGGGAAGCCACACAGTCCTATTTGACACCTCTATGGATGCCAAACGAGTCCGAGTAGGCCCCGTTAATCCTAACACAAACACTAGAATCCCTATAAAGAGACTTTAATGCCTGTATCAATCCAACGCCTGTAATGGCACATCTCTGTCTATAGCACTTTTCAAGTCGATGAACGCACAAATACTTTGTGGTTTTTGGCCAGAAACTTCTCCGTGATCATGCGCATGGAATAGTCTTGATCCGTACACCGTATTCCCTTTCTAAATCCGGCTTGCACATCCTACATTTTTACATCAGTTTCTTTCATAACTCTTTTAATTATTACCTTAGCATACAGTTTTCCCACAGTGATACCACGATATTTTTACAGTCCTGCTGTGACCCTTTTCCCTTATATATTGGGACTATAATGGTACAAGCTTTAGTTCCCAAGATAAATTAAAAAAGTGTACCGCAGACCTGCCACCAATCCCTTTCCAGCCCTTAGCATTTCGAGTGATACTCTATCATATCCGGCTGCCTTACCAGATTTCATGCTTTTTCTTGCTTTCGTTATTTCATCTATACTTATCTCCCAACCTCGTTCCTCTTCTTTCAAAATTTCTAGTTCATTTAATTCTAACGTGTCCTCACTCATAAACACGCTTTCAAAGTATTCCTTCCATCTCTTTAAAATCAATACTTTGTCATTCAGAATATCGTCATTCTCGTTTCGTATAGCATTAATTCTAGGCTGTTTTGATTTTTTTTCTGTATTGATTTTTTCTGATTTCCTCTGCCAGTTCTTACGAGTTTTCAGAACATTTTAGTATTTGCCTGGAAATCATCAGATATTCTTCTATTATTCTTATCCATTCTTTCTTGCTTTTTCCTTACAACGACTTCTTTTACTCTCTTGTTGACATGTCTAAATATTGGTTTTTTATTTCAATCTCATCACCCATACTGCCAGAATTACCAGCTTTGATTGCTAATAAATTTACCTATGCTCTCTTCTTTGCTTCGACCTCCATCCGTACCTCATTATCCCACCATAATGTATTATTTTTCCTTTCATTCCTTTTGTTACTTGTATCACATACTTCAGTTGCTAGTAAAAGATCAATGGAATGTTTTTCCCACGATTCAGTAGATACACTAGTATCCTTACAAGGCAGGAACTACAAACACTTCCGCATTTTTATTATTATTTAAGTTCAAAGTTAAGAAAAACGAATACCTATTATGTTTCAATGTATCAATTTATTTCTAGCACTAGCCACAGACGACGTTACATTAATTACATTGATTCATGCCGTTGCCAACTTCTTTAATATAAAAAAGTATTACTAGTGAATTTATTTACTGACGTCGATGACTTCACACTTTTTAAAGGCTATCTAAGTAATTTTGTCATTTAATAACGTCAGAATACGTAATTGCGAAGCCATTACCTTTACAGCCTATTAAAAGTCCACTGTTAAACATAGGTAATTTGACATAGTTGTTGACATAAGCCACACTTGGCAGGCAAGTTGGAAACTGCAGCTTTTTTATTTTTTAGTTATTATTAGGAAGACTCTACTACCCACTTCTTGGTTTGTTTCCCTCTGTTGCCTCTTTCGATACCCAAGGGACGATATGGGATAGTGGATATTCATAAACACCACTATACGGTACAAAAAACGATCCACGGTAAATTTGTGAAGCATATTATCTTCCTCATCATCGTTACAGCCATTCACAAGTCCCCTCCTGAACATAGGCCTCCCCCAAGGAATGCCACAAAGCACGGTCCTGAGTCACCTGCATCGATCGACTGCCTGCATATCTTACCAGGTCGTCACTCCATCTAGTGGGGGAACACCCTACACTTCATCTGCCGGTACGAGGCTGCCACTCGAGAACCTTTCTTCCCCATCGGTTGTCGATTCTTCGAGCTATATGGCCGGCCCATTGCCACTTCAGCTTACTAATCCGTTGGGCTATATCGGTCACTCTGGTTCTACTGCGGATATCCTCATTTCTAAGTTTATCACGCAGAGAAACTCCGAGCATAGCCCTCTCCATAGCTCGCTGAGCGACCTTGAGCTTCCTCATCCGGCCAGCAGTGAAAGACCACGTCTCAGTACCATAGGTCATCACTGGCAACACTCACTGGTTGTACAGTCTTGTTTTCAAGTTTTGAGGTATACCCGATGAGAAGACGTGCCGTAATTTCCCGAACGCTGCCCAACCGAGTTGAATCCGTCGATTGACCTCTCGGTCGAAGTTGGACTTTTCTAGTCGGACTATTTGTCCCAGGTAAACATACTCGTCAACAACTTCGAGCTTAGTGCTCCCAACAACTATCGGCATAAGTGTGACATGGACATTGAACATGATCTTTGTTTTGTCCAGGTTCATCTTAAGACCTATCCGTTGGGAAACACTATTGAGGTCATTGAGCATAGTGCTTAGGTCATCCAGCGATTCTGCCATAAGGACTATATCGTCAGCAAATCGAAGGTGAGTAATGTACTCGCCATTGATGTTAATACCGTATCCTTTCCAGTACAGAAGTTTGAAAACATATTCCAAAGCAGCGGTGAAGAGTTTCGGGGATATAACGTCACCCTATCTTACACCTCTCTGCAGTTGGATAGGTTTCTGACTCTGGTTCTGTACTCGGATAGCCATCGTAGCCCTAATGTACAAGCACTTTAGCACTTCGATATGACCGACAGTCAACTTGGCACCGCTGTAGGGACTGCGTATTATATTAATTTGTTTTAGACATTAAAGTGACGCTGAAGTACTTTTAACCTTTCTTGAACCCTTATAAATTTACTTGCGTGTTATTATTCCCAAAATCAACACCATTTTACGATACTTAACGGTATAGAAAACTATAAAATAAATAAAATCAACACAAGTTTTAATGTTCAGATAGGTCATTCTCATTTATTTTCGTAGAATTCTATAGCATTAAAGAAAACGTCAAAGTCATATTGACTAACCCTGGTCTTAACTTTGATGGTAGAAAAGACAAAACTTTGGTAACAGTCAAGAAAAGCAAGAAATGAAATAGAAAAGTCATTACATCATTATGACTGAAACAGGAAGTGTTTTCTTTGATCATGTCACGGTGCAAATAGAATCTGCAAGGTAGGCAAGGCATCGAAGACAGTTTTATAAAATATTTAAATAATAAATCGATTAAATTGAGTAGTTTATCAGGGTATGTCTGAAGAAGCATAAAAGCAAGTTGAATGCAGTGGAGATGCGATCTCTTCGTAAAATGTGCGGCGTTACCATGGCCGACCGAAAGCGAAACGAAGAGATTCGCAATATGGCAGGTTTGAAAGATGACCCTATCACAAAAATTGATAAGGGCGTGCTTCGATGGTTTGGGCACGTTGAGCGTATGAGTGAAGACCGAATGTTGAAGAAAATATATAGCGCGAAAGTTAATATTAAAAGGTGTCGAGGTAGACCGAGACTAACTTTCGAAGACCATGTGAGCAAATTGCTCGAAGAGAGGAGGGTCAAGAGTACTCGGATACCTAAACGTGCATGTATGAAGAAGATAATGAATCTGAAAGAAACGAAATAGGTATGTAAGGATCGTGACACTTGGTGATCTGTTCTCTCTGGCTACCCCGTCAGGGATTGTGCGTGAAGATAAGTAAGTAAGCAAGTAAGTTTATCAGTAGTACATACAACAGTAGTAAATATCTGAAGGCAGGGTGTTATTAGACTGTTGGTGTTATTAGAGATAGAAATAAAAAAACCGTTATAATGGTATATCTCTGCTACGGTATGCTCTAAGATAATTTAAAAACTAATAAAAAATAATATCCTAGATTATTAGGTTATCCTCGTTACGTGGCAGAGCCATGCTGCAGCTATATTAATAGTATAGTTGTAGCACGAATGGGTCGGCTCGACCGCGGAAGGACCACGCTCTCACAGAATACCAGCACAAAATAGCAGCTTAATGTTGATGTGTTTCATATGGTGAGTGTAGCGAACCGGAGAGCTATTTTACTGGAAAAGAGGCATTCTATCTTAGTCCTCACGGCTGACAACGCATCTACATTTTAATTCGTAAACGAAGATAGATGTAGCTGTCTATGGGCCACAGCAACCACTTACCATCAGGTGGACTGTGTGCTCGTTTGTCACCCTTATTCTATAAAAAATAGGTGACTTTTTGTTATATTAAGCCATTCAGAATTCCATTTTCACCATAGCTATTCAACGGTGAGTACGCAGCTTATATTAGTATGCCTAACACTTATTTACTTTACCCTGATAAGTACTCGTATAAATAAATAATGCGTGCGTGTGTATATTTCAAATTGCAATAAAAACATTTCCGTCAACACAACCCGTATAAAAAAGTTTTTTACTCAGGTTTTGTGGTTTTGACCTATTATAGAGAACTTGTGCCATGTAACTTAAAAATGCCATGCCGCGTTAAGTTTAAAAATAACTGACCTGACAAATAGAGTCCGGGTACCTTCTCATACAATCAACAAACACATGTCCAAGATGTGGAGATTCACTTAACAGAGATTGCAACGAGTGATTCGTCATCTTAGCGCAGGACCAGAACGCGTGGAACGAAAGTCAAGTAAAGACTGAGCTAGTGTTCTGTGGGTTGATATGTTGATATTCACCACACACGAATATATTATGAAATAAAAATGTGTCGCGTTGCTATCATTCTCGTATCGCAGAGATTAATCAAACTTTTTCGAACAGTGTAATAAACGTTTTCATTAAAATTATTGCGTAGACACTAGAGGAAAGCAGCTCAAGTAAGATTCCGGACTATTATAATCACTGATTAACAACCTACGCCTCCATTGTAAAGAATAATAAAACCAAACGAAAGACGGCTGCAGAAAAGTCAAATAGCCTATAAAGTGCTAGCACTAACTGGAGCAGTACGAACCTCTCCTGAATCGGCTCTTAATGTATATACTTCTATGCATAACGCCTCTTGATCTTTTCCAACAGACTGCGATCCCTGCTTGACTTAATTAAGGGAACATCAACTTTATGCATGATCTCAGATATCGTGCATCCACTATACACTTTAAACAAATTTGTCAACTGGAACTACCCTCCGGAGAAGACTCGCTAAATGGACAGGTCATCTGTGTATAGCCTTAAAAGATTAACCGATGTGTAAAAAATGGGCCTCTAATTAGGGTTTGAAATTTTCGGGAAGTGACCCAAACTGGGGTTTTATTTGTGACAAGTATAAATTGTGATATCAAGTAGCACTGCCAGCTGACACTAATATCCAACTTAGTGGCCTCAAGGCTACTGAGAGACTGCGTTAACTGTTAAAGGATCTGGGGTGCAACAACAGGGTGATCTTAAGATGGGTACTAAATCATGGAGTTATTGTAGGTAATGAACAAGCCAAACAGCTCGCTCAGAAGAGGTCAAACAGTACACAATTTTTTTGCGGTTGTTCATGGGCTGCGGTAGTCACTTACCATCAGGTGAGCCGCTTGCTCGTTTGCCCCCTCTTCTATAAAAAACAAAACTCATTACCACAAACAATCACTAAAGATATGGTCTATATGATTATTATGGCTTAAAAAAAGTCCTGGAATTAAGTTAGAACAAACTGCGTATTTTGGCAAGAACCCTGACTGGACATCGCTGTTAAAAAAAAAGCTATATAGGGATTGGGACTAAACAACTAGAGGATGTGCCGATTCTGTTATTTAAAGGAAGATACACCTCTGCACATCGTAACTGCTTGCAGACCTTTAATGCCCAAACGTAACACTCATTTGGGAAACTACGTACTTAACCCAGAAGAAGTTAAAAAATGCTTACAATTAAGGCACTTTATAATTCATAGGGCTTAACAGTGAACTGTAGCCATAGAAAAGAAATTTTTTTCGAAGACGTGAATTTCGCCAACACGCACATTTATAACCGTAGAAGCGATCAGAATAAATCATATTGGCCTCAGTGATACCGGTTTTGTTAGACCAGTCAGTGTCAATTCCTTGTCAAGAATAACTCATTTATACGTAAAAACATAAATACGTAGTAGACCATGCCGCAGCTATATTATGGTTGTAGCACGAATGTGTCAGCTCGACCGGAGGACCACGCTCTCACAGAATACCAGCGTAAAATAGCCGCTTATCGGTGCTGTGTTGGTGCCTCAGGGGTGACAACGCATCTGCATTTTGAATTTTAATCGAGGATAAATGTAGATGTCTTTGAGCATCAGCATTCACTTACCATCAAGTGGGTTGTGTACTAGTTTGTTACCACTGTTCTATAAAAGAAAGAGCTGAAACAATGCGCAACAGAACTGCGTTTAGCATGACTCACTAAGCGTTTTTCTGGTACTGCACTTGTAATTTATTATCATTTTAAAACAATACAAAACAACACACAATTACAATTTAAAATAAAACAGAACCTATGAACTCTCTCTCTCTCTCTCTCTCTCGCTCCCTCTCTCTCTCTCTCTCTCTTAGTGGCTAAAATATGTAAATAAACGGGGGATGATTTTCTTTTACCCGTCTATTCCATCGTGTGGGATATCGTCGGACAGGTCTTTCAAAAACACTGGGGGTGTGAAACGACAACTTTTGGATTCAGGGGTCCGTTTGCGAAATATTTAGCTTTAAAGTAGTATTTTTCTGCCGACTTCAAAAAGGAGACGGTACTCAATTCGACTGTATGTTTTTTTTTATGTGTGTTACCTCATAACTTTTTACTGGGTGCAACAATTTCGATGATTCTTTTTTTATTTCAAAACTGGTACTTCACATGTGGTCCCATATCAATTCGATCAAGGTCAGGCCAATAGTCTTTGAGTTATTCTTAATATAAAAGCTTTTAGAAAAATTTACTTCGCAAATATCCGCGTTATAAAATAAAATGATGTGTCTTACCTAGTATGAAGAGCACCTCCCGCCCTCCCTCAATTGCGTGCACTATCCCTGTCACCACTAATCCCAACACCCCTACTCCCAACACCACTACACTAGGCAAGACATACCACTGACGACAATACGACACGTGTTTCGCCTCTACACGAAGCATCCTCAGGTGATATAGGCTCTACGGTGGCTAACTGCTAAGTCACTTAGCGGTGACGGGGATAGTGCACGCAATTGAGGGAGGGCGAGAGGTGCTCTTCATACTAGGTAAGACACATCATTTTATTTTATAACGCGGTAATTTGCGAAGACAATTTTTCAAAAAGCTTTTATATAATGGATTTCCGCAAAGGAACGCCTGATTCTATTAATTATATTATTCTTAATAATTTATATTGATATCGGCTGTACAATTTTTTTATTTTAAACTATTATAACTCATGTGTCCCCTCCCCCCCCCACCCCCCTCTCTACCAAGTAAACCGATATTTTGGATGTGTGAAAAGTATACAAAATAGTAGTATATATAATGAAGTTAAAAGGTAAACTATCACAGCTAAGTAGAATTAAGAAGTTAACGAGAAATAGTCGACCAACTTATAAAATACACTTGGATTAGTAAAACTTTCGTTACAACTCCATTGAAAATAACCTAAAACTAGCTGCAATATAACTTTTTTTAACTTATTATAAGCCAGTGCTTGACCAAAATCCAACCTGGTGGTAAGTGGTGATGCAGCTCTAGATAAATCACACTGTCTTACCTTAACAAAAGCCTATTCACTCTTGCCTTAAAGATGCCCAGATTGTATTCGGACAGAAAGACGCCGGCAAATTATTCCACTCAGTTGCTGTACGCATTAGAAAAGTTGAAGCAAACCGTTTGGTTCTAATGCGTGGAATATCGATAACAAAGGGGTGAAGACCGCCTAGTAGTCCGATGGTGGAAAGGAGAGGGAGGAATTAAAGGAAAAAAAACTGGCTACTCTGCGCCTGTACTAGAGACTTGACTTTTTTACAAGGGAAAGTCTACGTATACGCGCCACGACCATCGCGCACCATCGCTCCACTGCCTCTAACTCCACCTGTGCAACGGACCCCCTCCCCCCCCCCGAGTCCGAACGCGAAGGCCAGAACTAACATTCGAAAGCACCAGCTTTCCTGATCCCAGCGGAGGATCTGGTCTGTGGCTCCGACGCCAACTATGTTCCATGTTTCGGCTACGGAGGGTAGAGAGAGCGGCGCTTCGCAACTCCGACATTTCTCTCTATCCGCGGCCCCACTCTCACCGCATCAGCGGTACGGCCCCGCCAGAGTCGCTGAGAATAGAGCGAGTGGCGCATCACCATACCAACACGTCTCTTCCCCGCGACTTCCCCTCTAGCTGCAGTGGTAGTAAGAGTGACCACCCGTTTTACCGCAGCCCACCAACACACATCCACAGTAGGCGTTCTGGGGGGAGAGACTAGAGAACCTAGGGACCCTTTTCATTGAGAACGAAACGTTGAGTCCTCTGAAAGAGGATAGTCCCTTTCTGGGGGAAAGATTTGTCATAATCCACGTCTTTCACAGCAGGCGTATTAGCAACAGCAGTTCCAGAAGACATTTCGCACCTTTTTCGTCGCTGTCCGTCATCGGTAGTTACGTAAACGTCATACTTTATATACAAACTAGATGGTAATACCATCATCCATCGGAGGCCACACGTAATCCTCTAAGCCACTGCTCACACCCACGGGATGAGAGTGGTGTTAGTTTCTCTTATGCCGCCACCTCTAATTTTAATTTCATATGTTATCAAAAAAACAGGAAGCAAACCCAAAAGTATGATAATTTATTAGTAAAAACCCTACAAAGATTATATAACACAATAAATTACGAAGATAGTGATCACGAATTCACGAATATTATTAAATGTAAATCAATTTCTATTGCGTAAACACACTTATCAATTCCTATCAAGATTAACTCATTAAGCTCAAATAATGCGCAGAGAGCACTTGTCACGAGTTTTTCGAAGATACTGTACAAAAAACTCATCAATTCAAAGATAAAATAGAATCATCTGGATATATCCTAATCACCTGTTTCTTCAACCTAATGCAAGGAGTGCATTAGGTTGAATAGAACACAATTACTCTCTATCGAGAGCACTCCTTATTGGTGATAGAAATATGTACGGCAGGGCCAGCATAATTCCAGACTGTAAAGCATTTTATTTTATTTTTCTGACGTGACAATTTAACTGTATTATTTTTTGATGAAGATGTTGATAACAGTTGTCAATGGAAATTATAGGCTATATATATATATATATATATATATATATATATATATATATATATCTTTAGGTGTAATGTTGGCTCGCTTGACGCGTATATGACATAAGAAATCGTACCACGCCTTATCTAAACAAATAATAATAAAATAGAATACCTTGTCTATTCTATCTATAAAATAATTATAGATATAAAATTGATGAATTGCGTGTTGAAACACCACCTACACGTGTCAAATTCACCAATTATTAATTTTCTTATAATATTTGTAGCTGTACATGGGCCTCTCCCGGTAGTTTTAGAGGCGGAGTGATGATCGTAGTACCAGAACTCTCGCATCCTAACACTGAAATTAATTACGTGAGGTGATCTTGGCGATTTTTCTACCCTCCCCATGGTGAGACGTCGTAAGATAGCGCTCGACGCCCTTACCCCCCCCCCCCCCCCTCTAATCTCTTAGCCATATTTTAATTCATTTAATCCAATTTTATTTAAAATTTTACACGGTTTCTTGCGGAAATAATTACGTGATATTTGCCGAAACCCTCCCTCTACCCCTTGATAGGGTGAGATTCGGCTAAACCCCCTTCTTCCACTAAACACCTCACGTAATTAATGGACGCCCCTTATTTGAAGCTTCATGTTTCAAAAATTAAGTTTATAGGACCCAATTAAAAGACCCATCTTATTATATGAACACAATATGTCAAAAAGTACATAAAAAATATACATACATAAGTAGTTTATACGTGGTAGAGCCAAGCTGCAGCTATATTAGTGGTATAGTTGTAGCACGAATGGGTCGGCTCGACCGGGGAAGGACCACGCTCTCACAGAATATCAACGTAAAATAGCAGCTTAACACTGCTGTGTTAAGCTGTGTCAAAAAAGTTTTTTAATTCCCAATTGAGCATTTAAAAGAAAGAAATAAATAATATACTTTTCATTTAATTTGGCCGAAAACTCTAGGAAGTTATGATGCGTAAGGACAAAAATGCGCATAATATGTCAAAGTTCTAGAAAGCTATTTCAAACAAAGTAAAATTATCCAATTATCTTGATAGAAGTAACCAAATATATGCTTTTGTATCACTCTAAAAACGCTGTGGTTCGTTTATTTTTTTTTAAGTGAAAACTTCTTTAGTATCGTTGTGATTTGAAACACGATGACACGAAAAGGCGACACCACAGAGTACAATTACTCTCTACCGAGAGGGCGACACTAAAAAAGACGTACCGTGAAACCTGGCATCCTGGCAATCTTGCCGTTTTTGGAAGGACTGTAAAAGTTTAGGACCAATTTTCCAACAAAAAATGTACTGTCAGACTGGGCGTCAAAGTTAAATGTGACATTATATTCTTCATAGTAAAGTTGCAGCCATAGATATATTAATGCAGCCTATTTACGTCCCTCTGCTGGTACAGGCCTCCTCTCATTTTTGAGAGGGTTTTAGGGGAAGGAAATAACCGCCGCGCTGCCCCAAAGCGTGTTGGCGAACTTCACGTGTCTTCGAAATATTTTTTTTCTTATTTCTCAGCAATGCAGCTTTCCTCTCGATATTTTCCTTCACCGCCGATCACGTGATAAATCAGCACTTAAAATTGCAATTAACAATTCCATTGGTGCCGGCGGGGATCGAACCCGGGTTGCTCGAGTACTGTAAAGCTTACAGCAAGCGCTAACCATCTGAGCTACCACGGCTTCTTCATAGATTTGGTTTTTATTAGTGATTTAAGCAAATACTAACATTATATAGACAAAATACTTAAAAATAGAAAATGGCATAGTTAACCTCACTTTGTGGCAACTTTGCCATCAGGGTTTATAATGAAAATAATAGGATTTAACTTCAAGGTTGAAGGTAAGTTTACCTCATAATAATATAAAATAAATAAATACTAAACCTTCAGAGTTATGGTTTGCTCCTTTAATTGTGTTGCAAATAGCATAGTTTGCGCTTGTGGCAAAGTTGCCGTCCCATTTTTCATTATTTCATACCAACTTGAAAATATGTGTCAGGGTTGTCAAAAATCCTTGACTTACGTACTTTACTTAATTTTTTATTTAAATCTTGTCACAATCATTTCTTAAGCAAAAATCTAAAATATATCAAACAAAAATACTCTCGCCTAAGATTTAAAATCAAATTGGTGCAATAATAAGCTTAAATCCATAGACTTAGAATATACTAGCGTACAGACGGGACGCTAGTATATTCATAGTGTGCAAAGGAGAAGAAAATTCCTTATGGCGAAATGCAAGATGGAAAAAGATACCAAATCTCATGACTCTGTAACCGATTTTGAATGACAGGTCGGCACAAGTCAGCACGCAAGAAATATGTAAGCTCCTAGATATTTTCTAATTTTTTAGATTTTATGAGTGTTTATGTTTATAATTCATAGTTTTCCGAAATGGTCACATGTTCCGTGAGTGACTGTGGTGTCAATGATAGAAATAATCCTGATGGTTGCACTTTTCACAGGTAAATTCGCAAGACGTCGTTACTGTTATGACGCGTAGTCTGTATTTTGGTTAAAATTTATGTTCAGTGCCGGCCTGAGGCAAGTTTTAGGATGGAGCGAGACCCAATTATGGCGCCCCCCTTGCTTACCCCTAATATTGTTGTACGTACACATGCAAGCATGAAACTGGGAAGATCTCCACGACATCTTAAGTAAAATGAATACCGTCGTGGCAGCAACGCGGCACAAGCGGCACGCAACATCAACGACGTTTACGGAGCGAATACTACAAAGTAACGCACCGCCTGTTATTGGTTCGCTTCCGTTCTGGAAATTTCGACCTGAAAAATTAACTCCGTGATCGTCCGAAAACTTTAGTCGAATTAAAGGACAATGACGAATTAAAGGCGATTCTGGAAGTTGATGATACTCAATGTACGGTTGAATTAGCAGCAGCTTTCCACGTTAGCATCAAAACAATATTGGTCCATTTGCGTCAAATTGGCAAGGTAAAAAAGCTTAACATATGGGCGCCCCACGAACTTAATGATCGCCATCGCGAAGTACGCATCGAGACGTGTTTTGCACTGCTTAACAGGCACACAAACGAAGGCATTATGAACCGCATTGTTATATGCAACGAATAATGGATTCTGTTTGACAATCGTAAGTACTCAGTAAGTTGGTTGGTTCTTGATTCAGGACCTAAATAATGCCCTAAGCGAAAACTTACCGCTAGAAAAGTGTTGGTCACTGTTTGTTGGTCTAGCGCCGGTGTGATTCATCACAGCTTCTTACCAAATAGGATGAGCATTACTGCAGATGTGTACTGTGAATAACTGAACACAATGATGGAGAAGCTCACACGTCTCCAACCAGCTTTGGTCAATCGCTCTTCCCCGCTGCTCCTGTACAGCAACGCGCGACTTCATACTGCACAACAGATGGTCTCCAAGTTACAAGAGCTGGGCTAGAAGTTCCCGTTATCCGCCGTACTCACCAGATCTTGCGCCTATAGACTTCTACTTTTTCCAGAATTTAAATAACTTTTTGGCGGGAATAAAATCCAATACCCGAGAGGCAGTACAAAATACCTTTGAAGAATTTGTTGCCACCCACGTCCAGATGATTTTTTCAAGAAGGGCATCAATAAACTGCTACTGCATTAGCAAAGATGCATCGATTGCATGTGTGATTACTTTGATTAATAGAAATAAAAAATATAGAAAAATACTCACGTTAACTTATTTCATAAAAAACGGCAATTTCATAGGTAAAGACCTAATATTAGGCAACGTATCTTGCCAATTATTTAATACTAAGAGCTGAAAGACTGCTTTCGGGTGACTTTTATCGGTATGTAAAAACTTTTTTAAAACACATCCTTTCTCTTGAAAGCACCAATCGCGGTTAAAATCATGCGTTCATTACTCCTCCAACTTTGAGCATATTTTATTAAAATTTTATTAATATATATATCATCATCATCATTACAGCCCTTCACAAGTCCACTGCTGAACATAGGCCTCCCCCAAAGAATGCCACAAAGCACGGTCCTGAGCCACCTGCATCCATCGACTTCCTGCATGTCTTACCAGGTCGTCACTCCATCTTGTGGGGGGACGCCCTACACTTCGCCTACCGGTACGAGGCTGCCACTCGAGAACCTTTCTTCCCCACCGGTTGTCGGTTCTTCGAGCTATATGGCCGGCCCACTGCCACTTTAGCTTACTAATCCGTTGGGCTATGTCGGTTACTCTGGTTCTACTGCGGATATCCTCATTCCTAAGTTTATCACGCAGAGAAACTCCGAGCATAGCCCTCTCCATAGCTCGCTGAGCGACCTTGAGCTTCCTCATACGGCCAGCAGTGAAGGACCACGTCTCAGTTCCGTAAGTCATCACTGGCAACACGCACTGGTTGTACAATTTTGTTTTAAGGTTTTGAGGTATTTCTGACGAGAAGATGTGTCGTAGCTTCCCGAACGCTGCCCAGCCGAGTTGAATCCGTCGATTGACCTCTCGGTCGAAGTTGGACTTACCTAGTCGGACTATTTGTCCCAGGTAAACATACTCGTCAACAACTTCGAGCTTAGTGCTCCCAATAACTACCGGCATAGGTGTAACATGGACATTAAACATAATCTTTGTTTTGTCCATGTTCATCTTAAGACCTATCCATTGGGAGACACTATTGAGGTCATTGAGCATAGTGCTTAATTCCTCCAGCGATTCTGCCATGAGGACTATATCGTCGGCAAATCGAAGGTGAGTGATGTACTCGCCATTGATGTTAATTCCGTATCCTTTCCAGTCCAGAAGCTTGAAAACGTCTTCCAATGCAGCGGTGAAGAGTTTCGGGGATATAACGTCACCCTGTCTTACACCTCTCTGCAATTGGATAGGTTTCGTACTCTGGTTCTGTACTCGGACAGCCATCGTAGCTCTACTGTACAAACACTTCAGCACTTCGATATACCGACAGTCAACTTGGCACCGCTGAAGGGACTGCAGCACCGCCCAAATTTCGACGGAATCAAAGGCTTTCTCATAGTCCACATACGCCAGACATAGTGGCAAATTGTACTCTTCGGACTTCTGTACAATTTGCCGTAGGGTATGTATGTGGTCTATGGTGCTAAAGCCCTTTCGGAAACCGGCTTGTTCGGGAGGCTGGAAGTCGTCAAGTCTGCGCGCGAGACGATTCGTAATGACTCTCGAAAACAGCACGTAGACGCGGCTTAGAAGGGAAATCGGTCTGTAGTTCTTCAAGAGAGCGTTGTCACCTTTCTTGAAGAACAAGACCACCGCACTTCTGCTCCACGCCTCCGGTGTAATGCCACCATGGAGGACGGAATTAAAGAGCTTCTGAAGGACTTCAAGTACCGGTCTTCCACCCGCTTTCAGAAGCTCCGCTGTAATTCCATCCTCGCCTGGGGCCTTGCCGTTTTTAAGGTGTTGGAGAGCCATTCTAATCTCGCTCAGACTGACGTCCGGGATATCTTCGAAATAGTGTCGGATAAGACTCGCTCTTGGATCGTTACTCACACTTGCGTGTGGCTCCAACGATGACGTGTACAGCTGCCCATAGAACCTCTCAATCTCACTCAAAATCTCAGGTGCCCCGGAAACGATGCTGCCACATTCGGTCTTCAGCTTTGACAGTTGGCTCTTTCTGGCAGACAGATCTCTGGCAAAGACTTTGGAGCCTTGGTTCCGCTCGATCGCTTCTTCAATACGAGCTGTATTGAAGTTGCGTAAGTCTCGCCGCATGAATTTAGAGATCTGTCTGTTCAGTTGCTTGTATGCTGTCAAATCTGTTGAAGAATGTAGCCTCATCTCCCGTCTAACAGCCATGAGATTAAGAGTGTGATCGGAGAGTTTTTGTGTTCTTCTGCGGCGGGTCTTGCAAAACTTAGCTCCGACCGCATGGACAGTTTCCACGAGCTTGTCATTCATATCGTCCACTTCATTGCAGTCTTCTAGGCACTGAAAACGGTTTCGTAACTCGAGCTGAAAGGTTTTGGGACTTTGGATTAGAGCACGAGGGGGACGGAGCGTTGACTTCATCAGACGAGACCTCTCCAACTTAACATTTAGGTTCAGTGTACCTCTAACCATTCGGTGATCGCTGCCGGTTTTCACCCTCGCGATCACTGAGACATCACTGAACAGTTGTCGTCTGGTCGTCATAATGAAGTCAATCTCATTTTTTGTCGAACCGTCGGGGCTCGACCAGGTCCACTTCCTGTGGGGCCGCTTCTTGAAGAAAGAGTTCATCATAAAGAGTCCCTCATTCTCCATGAAGTCGGCCAGCTGCTGGCCCCTTGGGTTCCGTTGCCCTATTCCAAATTTCCCTACTTTCAGCTCACCGTTCTCTCTTGTGCCTAGTTTTGCATTGAAGTCTCCCATTAACGCCGTATATTGGGTTTTGGGGGAATGCATGGCTCTAGAGATATCCTCATGCATTTCCTCCACCTACTCATCGGGGTGTGCCGAGGTTGGTGCGTAAACCTGTATGACCTTCAGCGAATACCGTTTGGTGATTCTGAGTATAAGGTACGCAACCCTCGTTGACACACTCCCTAACTTTACAACGTTGTTAACGAGAGACTTGTGGACGATAAATCCGACACCTCCTTGGGACAGATGGTCGCCCTCCCGGTGATAGAGCAAGTTGCCGGATTCAAGGATTACCGTGTCCTCCCCCTCTCTTCGGACTTCGGATAATCCTATAATATGCCAGCGCAACTTGTCTATCTCTTCTTCCAGCTCCACGATCTTCTCGTCAGTCCTCAGGGTGCGTGCGTTGTACGTTGCCAGGTCGAGTCGTCGTAGGTGGCAACCGAACCTCCACCGGAGATTCTTAGCACCCCCTGCCCCGCCGTTACCATGGTCGCCACCATAGCCAGGAATAGCGGGGACTGGGGGCCGTCTCTTTGTTACTCTCGTCATTGGGGGGTATTTGCCATAGTTGCCACGCTTGGCGAGCGGGTTGGCAACCGCAGTTTATATATATATATATATATATTATTTATTATATTTTATTTTCATCGGTCTTATTTAAATCATAGAGGAAACTCTCTATTCTATGCTATAAATGCCAAGTCTCTTTAATTGTAAAAAGTCGTGTAAAGCATGTCTTTATTTAAGTTTATGGCGGTGTCTAACATTGGATAGAAAACATTTGTTCTGAATAACATTTCTTGATCCGGAATATATTTATATTTTTTTTCTTTATATATTTAGAGTCAAAAGTGTCCGAATTTGGGATCTTTCAAACATTTAAAAATTCATAACTCCGAAATGTTAACTTTATCGTAAAAAAGCATGGGAAATTTTTTATTTGTATTTTATCAATGAATACAAAAAGAAATTTGTCCAGTTTAAAAATAACAATTCCTTGCAATTGAAAAAAAATCGGTTCAAACAATATAGCACCGAGTTGTCCCATAGCAACATGCATTGATATCATCAGCAGGACAATTTGAAGAGAATCGCATGAATAAATTGAGGTGGAATAGTTTTGGTACTCATGAGCCGATTTCTCCTGGGCTATAAGAACATTTTCTTCTTTTTTCGTTCGCGGATTCCTTCAAACTCAGAGTTTATTTCAGCTTTTTTAGCTGTATCTTAGCTGCTATGAGAGCCTTTGTTAATCCATCGTCTCTGTGTATATTCTTTTTTGTACATCAGTTTTGTAGCATCTGATAAATCTATGCGCTCTGCTTGCATGAATGTGCTAACAAGATTAACGTGGAATAAAACGTCGTACCAAATGACTAAAGATAGCAAAAACTCGAACTTCTTAAAATTGGCTGCAAGTGATTTATCTTCCAAACTTGCCACGGGATCAAGAGTTGTGTCGACTCTTCTTCCAAGGCACTTTTTACTTTGGCGTACTGATACCGCACCGTTTGCAAGCTGTTGACTCTACTTTTGCATCTTGTTTGACACACCATCTTTAAAGTTAAGCTCTTCACGTGTTTAGAAATAACTGCCCATCTTTTTGTTGAGTTTGAAAAAAATACAAATAAGCGCTGAAGAATGCCATACTCGTCTCAACAAATAAGGCCATACGCACATATATCAACTAGCCACAAGTTCGAAACCAAAATATTGAAAAGCGAGAAAATTTTCATCAATAAACGCAGGCACATGATCAAAGAAACAAAATAGAGAGTAAGCTTTTAAGGAGAGTGCAAAATTGTTACTTAAATAAGCTAAAAGATTGTATTTTTCTATTATGTACGTAGCTATGCTATTATAAAAGTTTGACTAAGGCGCCTTCTGGGACTTGGCGCCTGGAGCGGCCGCTCCGTTCGCCCTATGGTAGGGCCGGCCCTGTTTATGTTATATACTGTTTAAATTATAGAAAGTTTTCAATTATTTTATTAATTTTGATATTATGCAAAGAAAAAATTAACGTTGTACAAAAAGCAGGTACGTAAGCTTATTCCCGGGAACATGTTATTTGAATATTTTTTTATTATTTTAGAACTATCAAATTAAAAATTCAGTAAGTTTTTTGCACTAAACAATATTTTTTTTTATTTTTCACCGCTTCATTAATAATTTTTCATTATTCCTTGTTAGTAAAATGCACACCACTAGCTAACGCACACAATGACAAATTAAAATTGGTTACACATTTTCGGGCTGTCAGGTCGTCCTATACGCCAGTATATTCTAAGTCTATGGCTTAAATCAATTATAGTAAAGACAAATAAAAGCGGCCAAGTGCGAGTCAGACTCGCCCATGAAGAGTTCCGTAGCAGCAAGTAACATAATTTACGATTTATGACATATTAAAAAAACTACTTACTAGATCTCGTCCAAACCAATTTTCGGTGGAAGTTTACATGGTAATGTACATCAGATATTTTTTTTAGGATTATCATTATCTTATTTTAGAAGTTAGGGGGGGACAGATTCTATCACTTTGGAAGTGCCTCTCGCGCAAACTATACAGTTTCGAAAAAAATGGTGTAAGAAACCTCAATATCATTTTTGAAATCCATAGATAGTCTGAACGAGATTAGAATGGCTCTCCAGCACCTTAAAAACGGCAAGTCCCCGGGCGAAGATGGAATTACTGCGGAGCTTCTGAAAGCGGGTGGAAAACCGGTACTTGAAGTCCTTCAGAAGCTCTTTAATTCCGTCCTCCATGGTGGCATTACACCGGAGGCGTGGACCAGAAGTGCGGTGGTCTTGTTCTTCAAAAAAGGTGACAACGCTCTCTTGAAGAACGACAGACCGATTTCCCTTCTGAGCCGCGTCTACGTGCTGTTTTCGAGAGTCATTACGAATTGTCTCGCGCGCAAACTTGACGACTTCCAGCCTCCCGAACAAGCCGATTTCTGAAAGGGCTTAAGCATCATATACCACATACATACGGCCTACATACCACACACATACGGCATACATATACACGGCAAATTGTACAGAAGTCCGAAGAGTACAATTTGCCACTATGTCTGGCGTATGTGGACTATGAGGAAGCCTTTGATTCCTTCCAAATTTGGGCTGTGCTGCAGTCCCTTCAACGGTGCCAAGTTGACTGTCGGTACATCGAAGTGCTGAAGTGTTTGTACAGTAGAGCTACGACGGCTATCCAAGTACAGAATCAGAGTACGAAACCTATCCAACTACAGAGAGGTGTAAGACAGGGTGACGTCAATCCCCGAAATTCTTCCCGGCTGCATTGGAAGACGTTTTCAAGCTACTGGACTGGAAAGGATGCGGTATTAACATCAATGGCGAGTACATCACTCACCTTCGATTTGCCGACGATATAGTCCTTATGGCAAAATCGCTGGAGGACCTAAGCATTATGATCAATGACCTCAATAGTGTCTTCCAACGGATAGGTCTTAAGATGAACATGGACAAAACAAAAATCATGTTTAACGTCCATGTCACACCTATGCCGCTAGTTGTTGGGAGCACTAGGCTCGAAGTTGTTGACGAGTATGTTTACCTGGGACAAATAGTCCGACTAGGTAAGTCCAACTTCGACCGAGAGGTCAATCGACGGATTCAACTCGGCTGGGCAGCGTTCGGGAAACTACGACACATCTTCTCGTTAGACATACTTCAAAACCTGAAAACGAAATTGTACAACCAGTGCGTGTTGCCAGTGATGACCTACGGATCTGAGACGTGGTCCTTCACTGGACGCCATATAGCTCGAAGAACCGACAACCGATGGGAAAGAAAGGTTCTCAAGTGGCAGCCTCGTACCGGTAGCTGAAGTATAGGGCGACCCCCCACTAGATGGAGTGACAACCTGGTAAGACATGCAGGAAGTCGATGGATGCAGGTGGCTCAGGACCGTGCTTTGTGGCATTCCTTGGGGGAGGCCTATGTTCAGTAGTGGACTTGTGAAGGGCTGTAATGATGATGATGTTCCCCACACGCATGGGATTGATGAAAAAAAAATTTTGAGTTTCAGTTCTAAGTATGGGAAACCCCCAATATTTATTGTTTTTTTTTTTCTATTTTTGTGTAAAAATCTAAAAATCTTAATGCGGTTCACAGAATACATCTACTCATCAAGTTTCAAAAGCATAGTTCTTATAGTTTCAAAAAAAAGTGGCTGTGACATACGGACGGACAGACAGACAGACAGACATGACGAATCCATAAAGGTTCCGTTTTTTGCCATTTGGCTACGGAACCCTAAAAATGGTTGTCACGACAATTTTTAAGAAGTATTGTTTTTTTTTTCTAGTTACCATCACGTCAGTAATATAATTATTGTAATCAAGCTAAATATTGTTTTCCCACAATAGGAATGTTTATAATAGTTAAAAATTACACTATTTTGGGTGCAAATTAATATCAATCCACTAAGTTGAAATTATGAAAAATACTGAGTAGTAATATTATTATTAATGTTCAACAACGCAGTAAAAATAATATAGATTTCACTTTTCTCTACCCTCACTTATGACAAAGGTGGATTGGTTGAGTGTGTAGAGAACCGGAGACCCTTTTTACTGGAAAAAGAGGCATTCCATCTAAGTCCTCAGGGGTGACAACGCATCTGCATTTTGAATTTTAATCTAGGATAAATGTAGATGTCTATGGGTCACAGCATCTACTTACCATCAGGTGGACTCTGTGTTCGTTTGTCGGTTACGGTACGGATGATATACGATTACGGATACGGTTGATCCTACAGGCCATCCCTGCAACTTCCTGCTAATTTCAAATGCAAAGCGCTCCAAATTCCACGTTCACAAAACGTCATAATAGGTGGAAGATCATAAAAATTCAAATTTTCGACAACGATTTCTCTTGAATGAATTAACCAATTTTGATGCGGTTTGCGGCAATTGGTGTTTTTTTTTTGTGTTTTGAGATTAGCGATTCCAAAAATCGATCGATACATTCATTAGTTTAAAAGTTATCTCAAAAAACATTTTTTTGAAAATTTAATTTTCTCAAAATCTACAGCGCCGAATGGATTCAAATTTACATGAAATCTAATGGTAATAGAACCCTTTCGAATGCCGTGAACCACGTTTCAATCGGTCAAGCCGTTCAAAAATTATAAGGAGTTTACATACAAACACACACTAACACAGCGCGTGCGCTTGCGCGCACATGCACACATGCGTCCGAAGGGACATCCTCGTTGGAATAGTCAGAATAGCTTCTGACCTCAAAACGTTAGTACCTGATGAGAACTCGATATTAGAAAACCGGGGTGAAACCAGTAACTTCCCGATTTTGTGAAATAATTGATTTTCATTGCGAGAAGTTAAAAAAACATCGATACAAAGATGCATACATAGAATGTCAAGTACAGAACCCTTTCTTTAAATAATCGTAATCGGTTAAAAATATAGGTTAAAAGTGACAACCCTTGGTTGTAGCAAAATATGGCAAAGTAACCGTCACACCATGACATCACTATAGTATGTGCCATATCGATTGAGAAAAACGGACAATGACCTCAGATATGAGCCGAGTGTCAAAAGGCGTAACTTACAAAATCTCAATTTAGATGTGATAACAATATTTAAATATTGATATTATTCCCACTTCTAGGTCAGCACATATGTTTGTTTTTTTGTTTCTTAAATAATATTGTCTGTGGTTCCTATAAACATAGTAAAATCTTACGGTACATCGCGAAAAATGTGTTATATTTTATATTTCAATTTATGGTAAGTAACGCAGCAATTCATTTAATAACAGTTTCATATTAAAAAAATATTTGAAGCAATATAATCACCATATTGAGCTTTTGCAAATTCATCCCTTTAAAATAAACAAAACGCGCGTTACGTCAGTTCGTTCTAAAAGAAACGTGACAATGGCAGCCAGAGATGCGTCACCTTTTTTGGGCCGGTCCGCCATTTTGTTTTCATTCGTGTTCGGATAGCGCTTGCGTGTGTACGTCTCGGGTAATTCATAGCATTCATTGCATTGTTTTAGTTGAGTTTTTACTGTTAAATTTGTTATATCGTTAAGTTTTTGTTTTTTGAATCTGTTATATTAGTTTTACTGTGACGGTCGTTACTAAATCGACATGAGTTCAGGAGAATTTGGTGAAGGACCCGGTCCTTCAACATCAAGTGGAAAGAGACGTCGCCGACCCATAATAAACGTAGCAGGTACGTACAAATAGGTACAAATGCGACGACGTAGCCTTTCTATTTCTTAAAGCGCTCTTTTTATGTGACCATGTGGTATTTATTTTCTAAAACAATATGTATTTATGTGATGTAGTACTATGGTAGTATATTTTTGTCATTTATTTACAGGCCCATCTTCTGGAGCACCTTTAACGTCACCAGTAAAAAAGAGAAAACCTACCACTTTGTCGGTCGGGGAACAAGAGATTATCATTAATGTATACAAATATGTCAAAAACACCTGGCCCGAAGACGTGTATCCTTCAAACGTTAATATGGTAGAAAAGGTTTCGGAGATCTCAGGAGTCAGCAAGAGCACTATATATCGCGTATTAAGCGTGTATAGAGATTCCCATAAAATACCAGAAAAGGGAATAATTAATAAAAGAAAAAAGTCTGTAATTGACAAGTTGGACGATTTTGATAAATCGGCTATAAGAGCGAAAGTGCATCAGTTCTTTCTTGCAGGAGAATTACCGACTTTAGACAAAATTTTGCTCAGTATAAATCAAGATGACCAGTTGCCAAACTTGAGCAAAACTTCCCTGCGACGTGTGTTGCGCCATTTAAAATTCAAATATATAAAGAGAAACAGAAAAAGTGGTCTAATAGATCGCCCAGAGATAGTTCTGTGGCGTACCAGATATTTGAGAGAAATACAAATATTAAGAAACGAGGGACGTAACATTTTTTACCTTGACGAAACATGGATTAACGCAGGTCATACTATGGGAAAGGTATGGGAAGACACCACAATTGAATCTTCTCGTCAATCACGGTTAGAAGGCTACTCTACTGGCGCGAAAGCCCCTTCGGGTAAAGGAAAGCGATTAATAGTTGTACACGTTGGCAATGAAAATGGCTTTTTGGAGGGATGTGATTGGGTATTTGAATCATCATCTACTGGTGACTACCATGAGAGTATGGACGCTCTCCATTTCGAGGACTGGTTTAGAAAAGTAATAGAAAAACTGCAAAGCGGCGATGTCATAGTTATGGATAACGCTAGTTACCACTCCAGACGTTTAGAAAAAACCCCAACAATGTCTTGGCGGAAACAAAATATGCAGGAATGGCTAGAATCTAAACAGATCGCATACGTGCCCTCGGACACAAAGACCCACTTAATGGAAAAAATAAAGGCAGTTAAAGATAACTATCGAAGTTACGTCACCGACGAGATGGCAAAAGAAAAAAGCATCACAGTGGTAAGGTTACCTCCTTATCACTGTGAGCTTAACCCCATTGAACTTGTGTGGGCAGATGTGAAAGGGTACGTTGCACGAAAAAATACAACTTTCAAGTTAAAAGATGTTAAAAATTTACTTAAAGATGGTTTAACTCAAATCACGCCAGATAAATGGAAAAACTGTGTTCAGCATGTCCTTAAGGTTGAACAAAAAATGCGTGGCATGGATGATAGAATTGACCAAACTGCAGATCGCTTTATAATTAATGTTACAGATAGTTCATCAAGTGAAGATACGAGTGATGATTGCACCGAATAAAAATAAAGTTCTTATATAATATTAAAAATAAAGTTTTATCTTTTGCATAAGTACGTACTTATTCGGTGTCGTTATCACTCGAATCTTTATATGTGTTATAAATTAATGTTTTTTGTTGTTAAATGAATAAAGTACTTTATAACAATAGATGATTTTTCTTCTACAGCGATCTTTCACATAACTTTTTAATAATAGTTAATAAATATATATTATATCAATCATTATAAAAAAATCATTATAAATAAAGAAAGTACTACATATAAAATGTGCCTATATATTGAAGGTTTGTAACCCCTGGTTAAACGACCGAAAGGTCATTGCCCGTTTTTCTCAATCGATTTGGCACATACTATAGTATGGTAACTTTGCAGTTATTTTGATATATAAATGTTAAGACCTATATATATATATATATATATATATATATATATATATATATATATATATATATTAATGCTGTCAGTTCTAGCATTTTCATCCAAAACATGACTGAATAAAATAAAATAAAAATCTTGAAAAACGTTGTTCTCCATGTTAATCGTAATTTTGTACCAGTACACCCCTGATGGCAAACTTAACATCCATTGGTAAAGTTGCCAGACTTGACTGTACATATATGTACATCTATAGGATTTAGCTTGCGAGAGAATGAGATAGAATACAGTATACAGTGTTTCCTTTTCCTATTATTTATTATATACTTTAGTTACCATAAACTAGTGTCATTTCTTGAAATTGAAAACGGATTTGTCAAATAAAACCCTCACTAAATACAAAAATTATTTTTATTCAATTAATACTCAATTTACGAGAAAGCTATCATTAACGGAAACTTAAACAAATAACATTACGGAACGAAAAATAATTAACATACATAGGATACATAACTAAATTAAAGCTATCTGTTGTGACAATATTACATAAAAAATAAATTTGTTTCACCGATCTTCAATTTGATGGCATACACAATTATATACAAACGTTTTTTTTCATATTATAAAGTGCATAACATAAAAGTTTAAAATTACTCCTTTGATATGACACATAGCCCTTGGAGTCCAATGAGGGCATCCATGACTTTTTCTGCCACCAGGGCGGCACCACTAGAAAGTAAGGTATGATATTTGACACATTTCAAAACGGGGAAGTTAATTTGTTCGGAAAATGTAAAAGTTATTGTATGTTTTTGTACTCTTAGCCATATTTTATATCAATAACATTAGAAATAAATAAACCAAACCACAGATATTCATAAAAGTAGAAAATTAAATTTTTTTTTTTAAATATGTGCAAAAAATTAAAGAGCAAACCACTGACGCATTGTTTTTTTGTATTAATATAATATTCTAGAAACTGATAAACTTTTATTAAAAAACAACTTCTCAATTAAATTACATTGTGTAACAAAAAACTACCTTAGTGTCAACTAGCGACATCTGGTGAGCAGAAAATTATTAGCCCTCATTAAACCGAACATCCAGCGTAAACTAAACTAACTTAGTTTATTTTAGGTCTATAACTATGCCAGGTAAGCTAGGTAAAATAGCCAAACTAACTTAGTTGTGTAGGCCGATTCGAAACTACGCGAACTAAGCTAAGCGCCTCTCACCCCTTACCTGACCCCTGTGGCGCCTTTCACTTAATGTTGTTTGTTTTAGCTTATTTTTCTATAGACGTTCAACGATTTTTCAGGTTAGTTTAGCTCAGTTCACTGAGCCTATTTTTCATATAGTTTAGTTCGCGGTGGACGTTCGGCTTTAATGTTTCCAGAGTGCATTGAAACACTCTTCACAAGGTTGGTTGTGACAAAGATGTATTAGGATAATAAAGTTAATACATGAACATTAGTAACATTTCAACATCTCATTATTTTTATATACCCAAAAAAAGTAAAGTATTGAGATATCAATATTGTATAGTGGATTGAATCAATTAAATCACATGCATGTATTAGTCATATCTAGTACTCACAGCTGGGTTTTTATTTATTTAGACATGCAAGAAATATAAAAAAGAAGTAAGAAAATTTAAAAATAATAATTATATGTACATAACATGTGTTAATTAATAATTAATAACAATATAATTTTAAGCTAAGTTAACATTTTGCTGAACGATTAAAATCTCTTTTTGTAGATTACCAGATCCAATCTTGCAATTCGACATCACCTGTAAACCTTCCACCCTGAAAAAAAGTCTAGTTTGTCATTTCTTTTAAGTATATATTTATTACAATTAAGTATTTTTATTACTTGAATCTTATTCTTATTTTTTTTAACGTTATACCCACACTAAGATTTTCTCCTGTATTATGGAGGCAGTTTACAAACTTAAATTGCACAAGGAGAAATATCCAGACCCGGAACAATTATTTGTAGGTCATACAATTACTTGTTCCGTACGGGATTCGAACCGCGGCCCACAGCGCTGCAACTCATTGCTAAGTTACTGCGCCACGAAGCCGTCAATTTAAATTTCATAATTGTGACCTGACACTTACTATATGGTATATGTGGATAATCTCTTGTCAGGCTAATTCTATAAATTCAAAAAAATATATATCTCGACCACAGCACTACCTATCGAATTCCAGCATAGCTATGATCCGTAGATGCGATAAAACAAAAAATATTGTGAGAGATCACAATATTATGATCGATCAATCATGTCATTCAAAAGTTTCCCTAATCATTTCTACATAGTAAAGCCATATACTGCAGTTATATTAATTGTATAATTGTAGACCGAATGGGTAGGCTCGACCAGGGAATGATCATGCTCTCAGAGAATGCCAGTGTAAAATAATAGATTAATGCTGATATGTTTCGTATGGTGAGTGTAGAGAACCAGGGACCCTTTTTACTGGAATATAGGCATTCCATCTTAGTCCTCACGGCTGACAACGCATTTGCATTTTGATTCGCAAAAAGGATAGATATAGATGTAGATGTATATGGGCCACAGTAACCACTTACCCATCGGATGGACTGTGTGCTCGCTTGTCACCCTATAAAAAAATCACAACAATTATATAATAATAGGTTGGGAGAAAAACTTTCTTCGTATTTTATATACAAATTCAAGACATTTTTATGCAAAGTTTAATTACATTTAATTATAATATATATGTGCCATTTTGTTTAATAACTTGTTGCCATCTTGTAGGTAGTGACATAATCCCGTTGCTGTAGAAATCTTGTAATTTTTGATTAAAAAAATGCGATTAAAAAAATGAGACAAACAGTTTTGACAGTCCTCTCTTGATATTAACCTAACTCTACTCAAAGAATTCCGAAGAGACCGAAACAGGTGACAATCTGAGCGTGCAAGGTCAAGGATATATGGTGGAAGCATTAACACTTCCCAACCAAGCTCTCTCAATTTTTGCTGAGTGTCAAAAATGTGTGTGGTTTGCAGTTATCAGGATAAAAGACCACTCCTTTTCTGTTAATCAATTCTGGACGTTTTTTCTCAATTTCTTGGTTGAATCTCATTAGTTGTTGGCAGTAGAGATCCGAATCGATGATTTTGCCCTGAACTAAAAGCTTATAATAAAAGATGTCCTTCCAACCCCACCATACACACAGCATCACCTTATTACGTGTTAATCCGGGTTTCACTACAGTTTGTCGAGCTTGACTACCCTTTGAGCATGAACTTTTTCGCACGCTCTTATAGTAGGTAATCCACTTTTCATCACCAGTGATCGATCTTTTCAAAAATGGTTCGGTTTCAATACGTTTCAATAGAGAAACGCAAATGAGTACGCAATTCATTAGATAATTCAGTACCTTGTGTGGTACCCAAATATCAAGCTTTTTTGTAAAGCCAGACTTTTTCAAAACTGTTTTGTAGTCAATCCTCCATTCCTCGTCTATTTCGTAACTACTATTATACCGATCTTTCTCCACTTTTTCAAAAAATGGCATCTACTTTATCCGTATGACGGCGACCAGAGCGAGCTACATATTTGACATCAAAATTCTCGGATTGAAAATGCTTGAACCAACTTTGTGTTATTCTTACTGACACTGCAAAATAAGTCCATAAACGTCACAATTTTTTCGCGGCTTGAGTCGCATTTATTCCTTTTTTGTAATAAAACTTCAGAATGTATCGAATTTCATTTTGACAGAGAGAAAAACAATTGAAAAATGGCGGGAACGTGTTTTTAATTTTTATTTTTCTTTTTGTTAATGTCCTATATGTATTGATATTAAAACTATCCAGATACAAACAGTACAACAAAAGAGATTTTTGTTCAATTTTATACAAACAAAATACGAAGAAACTTTTTCCCGACCTATAAGGATACAAATACTCACTCGTTCATCTTGTCACATTCATCACCATCAACGTCGACTTCACACCGAATGCACTGCTCAGAACAGTTCACTATAACAGTGCTGTCCAACTTTACGTGCGAACCTGAATACATCTGAACTCCTACTCCGCACTTCCGCAATGTACATTTCCTTAGCTCCATCTGAAAAATTTAATGTATAACTATTTACCACCATCAGCGTTGCTAGCACTTTCATAGCTGGGCATGGGAAAACACAGACATTCTCGTCACAGCTTCATGTTGTACCAGAGAAGTGAGGGCAATCAAAACACACCTGGACTAGAATACCAACAATTAGCATTTCTGCACAAACAGTGGAAGTAATAGAATTAAGAACAATTAATAGTACGAAGCCAATACTATGCTTTCACTATAATTTTCATGCACAATTTGTCTAAACATACTCTGATAGTGTTGTAGAATATTCTTATGACAATCTTATCGCAACAATGTAACTTTTTATTTTTCTATTTATTAAATCATGAAGTTGCCGGAATACTGGCTGAACAAATAAGAACGAAAATATATTTTTTTTCATCAGTTTGCAAATGGAATGTGATGTTCTTTATTACTATTTATATCGCATTTTCGTGTTGTTACTGTTAGGATATAAGTTTACTGCAATTTATTTTTGATAAAAATGGAAAAAATAAATCTTGCGACTCTACTGCTAGAGAACTAATAATAAATTTTTGTCACAAATGTTTGGGTGAGTAACGAAGAAGGTACCCATATTGACACCATGCCGTAGAGGTCCGACTAGCATTTGCAAGGAAATATCAAGGCTGGAGACAGAGCAGCAGTGTAATAATGTACTTTTTTTAAACGAAACCATGATAAATAGAGTATGCTCTAATGGCAAGCAGTACGTACGCCGACCTGTGAATAAGGCATTCGATTCTAAATACACGAAAAAGACCGTGAAGCATAGCGGTGGAAACGTAAAGATTTAAGGTTGCTTTTCTGGTTATAGCGTAGGACCTACTAGGCTGATACAAGCTAACATGGTCCAATATCAATATAAAGAGATATCAAAGAATGTGTGGTGCCAAACGTAGATGATAATCTCCCCGTAATTTGGACATTCCAGCACGATAATGACCCGAAGCATACAGCACACACTGTAAAAAGTTACCTCGACAGTCAACTGGTAACTGTATTAGACTGGCCACCGAACAGCCCAGATCTTAAGCCGATCGAACATCTTTGGTGTCAAGTCAAAAAAATACTATCAAACAAACGGTGTGGCATCTTAGAGTATAACCACAGTCTCACTACTACTAACAGGCGGCCATCGAAAGCGTCTAGACGGGGCAACAGTGCGGTGCGGTGCGGTGCGGAACGAGGCGGGTGAAGTGCTCCCGAGAGCTGGAACTGTCCACTAGGGTCGTCCTGTCTCGCAAATAAATGAAATTCAAGTGTTCTGACAACCCTAGCAATTTATTGTTTATGTCGGCTTTTCCGATAACATCAAACGCGATGACTGACTGTATGTTCTTCTTAGGCTGTGGTATAACAAACAAGCTGTAGTAGTAAGTACCCGTAGTACAAACAGTCTCGAAATTGCAAGGGCGACGCTATTTAGTCACGATAGAACACGCGCGCTGATTGTTTCTCTCGTCAGTATTTACTCGAATTTTAAGTTACCATGGTGACTTTAGAAGAATAATGATATTTATTTTCATCGGTAAGTAATATTTTGATAAGAAAACACCGATTTTAACTAAATTAATTAGGTTATGAAAGGCTGTTGCGAGAGGCGCGCGGCCGGGTCGACACAGCATGTGCTCCCGTGCCCCCGCTTTATAGATCGGGAGATGGTGACAGAAAATATTCTCCCATTTTCTCCTGCATGCCTTTTTAAGAATTGATAACTAACCCTAAAATATGAAAGATAGAGGTGTTACGAGCCCTTGCGCGCTTGCACGTCATAAAGAAAATGGCTTCTCTTTGTGTAAAGAATTTTAGTATTTTTCCGTGACATTATATTGCATGCCTTTGTAATATAACGTAGTTGGAACAAATTTAAGCTATAATAATTGATGGCATGCAATTCGCAACGGCCGACGGGGCTCAAAGGGTTACATAGAAATGAAAAAAAAATAGAACATTTCCGTGTTTACAAATTGCATGCCGTTGTAAAAAAATAGTTTTTTTTTATCTCAAAAATACTCTACGAAAATTGGCATGCACCCCTCGTATGACCAAGGGTGGAAAATATTAGGAAAATGTTGTGAAAATTCAATACAACTTTTCGTGATTTCAAACTGCATGCCATTTGAACAATACTTAATTTTTATAATTTACTGACGTTCGCAAATTTGGCATGCACAAAAGGAAGTTGTAAAGTAGTAGCATGTATGACGAAAATTGCAAAAAAACGCTGTTATGATTTCTGTGACTTTATTTTGCATGCCATTCAATATTTCATTAAAAAACATTATTTTAAGTTGATAAAAAAATGACATGCATATTACACAAGCCTGACATAAAAAACTTGTGCAAAACTAAAATTAAAAAGAGTTTTTTAACGAAAATAAAAATAAGGGACATTTCCATGTTTTATTTTTGCATGCCTTTTTGTACATTGTCTGTAAATATTATTTTAAACTTCAATAACCAATGGCATGCATGTTTATTGATAAAAAATTACTTAAATCAACAAAAAAAACCGCTGCCAATACATTGGTATGTGGCTTTCTTTAAACTAAGTTATTGTTTCTATTATTAAGTACTCGGGTTTACTTTATTAAGTAACTGAAATATTTTATATAGTATATTGTCAAAAAGTCACGTAAAATAAAAAAAATATTATTTTTGGTGATTTTGAAATGCTTGTAATTTTTTATGAAACTTTCATTATTATTAAAAATACGATGGTGTTATTTAATACGCATGCCATTTTCGATATATACTTAAAATAATATGTTTTTATGAGATGCAAAACGGCATGCAAATTAAAATCACGGAAATGTTTCATATATTTTATGAAACTTTCATTAATGTTTAAAAAACGCGGAAATGTTTATTTAATTTTTTGCAACTTTTGTTATTATTTATAATATAATGATCATGTGCAACATGCATGCCATTTGTATTTCAGAATTATTTGGTCATAAAATTAATATTTATCTTTAGTAGAAGTAGTTTGAAATCACGGAAAATTTGTATTGAATTTTCACAACATTTTCCTAATATTTTCCACCCTTGGTCATACGAGGGGTGCATGCCAATTTTCGTAGAGTATTTTTGAGATAAAAAAAAAACTATTTTTTACAACGGCATGCAATTTGTAAACACGGAAATGTTCTATTTTTTTTTTTTCATTTCTACGTAACCCTTTGAGCCCCGTCGGCCGTTGCGAATTGCATGCCATCGATCTTTCATATTTTAGGGTTAGTTATCAATTCTTAAAAAGACATGCAGGAGAAAATGGGAGACTATTTTCTGTCACCATCTCCCGATCTATTAGGCTTTCCTCTAATAAGAGCTAGTGCTGCACCCACGTTGCACACGAATATTTTGTTGTAACATGGTTTCTTTCGTAATAATAATAATATGATCATATTATTAGAAATTAAGATTCTTTGTATTACAAACCCACATAGATCAACGTCTAAAATAAAACTCTTGAATTGCTTTGTTATTTATGTACGTAATAAAGTTAAACACGGTTAAAATACTTTTCTGATTTCAAATTTCTAAAAATTAGACGTTGCCGCGCCATAGTCATGCAGTTGACCAGAGATTCGATCTTCGATGATTCTTTTTTTATTTGAAAGCTGGTACTTCTCCTGTAGTCCCATATAAATTTCATAAAGGTCTGACCAATAGTTTTTGAGTTATTCTTAATAATTTATATTGAAGTCGGTTATACAACATTTTTAATTTTTAATAATTTTAGAAAGTAATACTTTTTTGTTATAAACATATAAATTTCAAAATAATATCTTTATGTGTAAAGTGTTCTTATTTCTATGACCATTATTCTATGTTTAGATCCAAGTCTCAACTGCTACCAGCAGGTAGGTACCTACGATTCAAACCTCTACCACAGTAAATATATAGTAGGAACAGTATGGAAACTTCCTACAAACGCTCGAAACGGCACACTCACACAAACATGCGTAACGACGAGACTTCTAAGCGCTCGTCGCGGTGCTCTCAGTAGCGAGTGTCGCCTCAAGACTTTAAAAATGCCACGAACGTATTGCGTAGTATACGGCTGTTTGAACTCGGCTTCATCAAAACCGGAGCTATCTTATTTTAAGCTCCCTGCTGATTTTGAAAGGTAAGAATGATTTTTATTGTCATTGTTATAATCGTTATCGAATTATAAGTCCGTGTGATTGATCATAATGAATTCGTGAACTTATTTGTACATCCAGAATGCGGCGGTATAGAGGCTATTTAAAGTTGATAGTTCAATAGTGGTAACCAAAAGTAAAGCCAAGATGGCGGCTGCAATAGGTATCATTTTTTTCGTCATGGGTGCCATTTTCATGGGTTTCGAGGGTGTTGAAGCCGATAGTGCTGTCGATATATAAATCCAAGATGGCGGCTGAAATAGGTATCATTTTTTTCGTCATGGGTGTCATTTTCATAGTTTTTGAGTACGTTGAAGCCGATAGTGCTGTCGAAATATAAATCCAAGATGGCGGCTGCAATAGGTATCAATTTTTTCGTCATGGGTGTCATTTTCATAGTTTTTGAGTATGTTGAAGCCAATAGTGCTGTCGAAATATAAATCCAAGATAGCGGCCGCAATAGGTATCGATTTTTATCGTCATGGGTGTCATTTTCATAGTTTTTGAGTATGATGAAGCCGATAGTGCTGTTGAAATATAAATCCAAAATGGCGGCTGCAATAGGTATCACTTTTTATCGTCATGGGTGTCATTTTTATAGTTTTTGAGTATGTTGAAGCCGATAAGTGCTGTTGAAATGTAAATCCAAGATGGCTGCTGCAATAGGTATCAATTTTTTCGTCATGGGTGCATCGATCACTAATAAAAAACATGGGTGTCATTTTCATGGTTTTCGAGGGTGTTGAAGCCGATAGTGCTGTCGAAATATAAATCCAAGATGGCGGCTGCAATAGGTATCAATTTTTTCCTCATGGGTGTCATTTTCATAGTTTTTGAGTATGTTGAAGCCGATAGTGCTGTTGAAATGTAAATCCAAGATGGCGGCTGGAATAGGTCTCAATTTTTTCTGGCTAATGTCCGAAACGACTGGACCGATTTTGACGGCACTTTCACTGGCAGATAGCTGATGTCATAAGGAGTAACTTAGGCTTCTTTTATTTTAGAAAAAGAATTAGGGTTCCGCGCTAAAAAATAAAAACCTAACACGCGAGCGAAGTCGCAGGGAACAACTAGTGAAGAATAAAGATTCGTTTTCGTCCCGTACGTTCCCGCCGAAACTTTCAAAAGGTTACGCCGTAATGACAAAGTTAAAAATCTATAGTTCTACAAGTTGTTGTGTGTTAATATTAAATTGTTTTCCGTGTTTAAACTATCGTCTTTTGCTGAGATTACCTATTTAAATTGTAAGCTAGTTATTTAAATTCGATTGATTGATAAAAAAAAAGCAATATCAAAACATTAAAAGTTACAACCCTATTGCTTCAATGGAGCGTAGGTAATTATATTCTCAACTAGGCTTAGTTTCCATACTGTTCATATTTATACTGTGCCTCTACTCTGTACAACTAAACCGTGCATTTGTTATTACCAGTATAAGAAGTAGTAAGAATATTACCTGTGCACCGCTGTGAATAACAATTCCAGAATAAAAGTTCTCGAATGTACAGTCTTCAATGATGACTTTGGCTCCAGCCATTGCCACAATACCTTGGGCAAAATCACTCTAGAGGAAAGAAATTAGCAAATTAGGATGTTATAACTACATAGAATAATACTTCATTATTTTAAGCCTTTAAAAAAGACAAATTTCTCTGGCCTAAGATAAAGGGCCGCCGATGACGGCTGCTCCTGGCTGGGCTTTGGCTTTAGACCCCGGTTGTGTTTGTGGATAGAAAAAAATAGCACTAAATTTAAAATAGGCGGTCATAATTGGACACAATATTTTTTGTGTTATCTTGTACCTAATTCTTCTTACTGTGTTCCATGAATGTTTTATAACGCAAAGTTGTTACTGTGACTGATCTAAGATTATTGTATAACATTTTAATTTATATTTTGTTGTATAATATAGAAGACCGGTCATCTGTGACCCAGACCCGACAGAAATGAGACATATCTTAGTTTTTTTTGTTATTTTTTATACAGTAAAATTATATATTTTTTATATTCTAAATCAATGGCTAACACCAAAATATTGCCTTATGTTTTTGTCCAGGCGATACATAAAAAAAATACAAAATACTATTTATCTACAAAATTCGTAAATGTATGTAACTAGATGACGATACAATAGCTATGGGATGTATCAAGGTGACCTAGAGATACAGCTTGATTATATAATTTTTGAACTCCTCGTATCAATTTGGATTCATTAAATTATCACGTGAGATTAGCACGGCCGTACTGCAGTGAGCATTTGAAAACCGTGGGTATGGAGATATATAGACATTCAGCTGCAGTAGAGGGCGGAAACAATAATACTTTAATCAGGTGCAGAATTCATTCACGAGAGGTTAGGACAAAAATGTATTATACTTATATTATGTTTGATGAGAATATAAATGGTATAAACGCAATGACAGAATATTACTGCTCGTGCTACCATGGTAAAAGGACATTGGGAAGTTGCTCACACCTCATTGGTGTTGTATTACTTAGGGTGGGCTAGACATCGAGATCACTTTGACCACCCTTTACTGGGTATGAATTATGTTTTAAAGGACATAGAAATTCAATAAAACTTTATTCCGACTTATTGTTTTTTTTTTGTTATAGATCTTGGAACCCCAATGATAAGGTACCTAAATCTCTGATGTGCAATGAATCATCGAATACAACGATTTCAACGAATCTTAAGTTGATTGTTGTACTAGGAGTTTAAAAATTATATAATCCAGCTGTATCTCCAGGTCACCTAGATACATCCCATAGCTATTGTATCGTCATTTAGTTACATACATTTACGAATTTTGTAGATAAATAGGCATCTTATATTTTTTTAGAGCAATGCCTGAACAAGCTTTTGGTGTTAGCCATTGATTTAGAATATAAAAATATATAATTTAACTGTACAAAAAATAACAAAAAAGCTGAGATATGTCTCGTTTCTGTCGGGTCTGGGTTTTTTTTCTACGGAGCGTGACTGTTCTTCTTTCTTTACCTTGATTCCAGTTAAAGATGTGAGAAATAGTCCATGCAACATGTTAATGTTTTCGTACTTATAGATATTCACTAACCTGGGAACTGTTTGAGTCATCAGCAAACATGCAGTTTTTAATATGGAGTGTTCCTGTTCGCATCACAATGATTGTGTTCACTTGTGAGCAGTGCAGAGTTAAATTTTGTATTCTACAGTCTTCACTGAGCATTAACAGACAAGATCTCATGTCTGTTGCCTTAAGTGTAGCACCTGTAATAAAAATTAATACCTTTGTATGAATGTCTCATATTATAAAATATTTCCTGAACATTGCAATAATATAAATATAAATAATATATAAAAAAATATATAATTGGGTAAGTATTTGTATGGCCTACAAATAATTGTTCTAGTTCTGAATGTTTGTCCCTGAGAAATTTATGTATGTAAACTGCCTCTATGATACAGGAGAAAATCCTAGTGTGGGGAAATTCTGGCGTGGGTGGGAAAAAAATGTCTAAATTTCAAGCCACGGTGATTTGTTTAAAAAATAAGAAACCGAATTTATAAAATATGATAATTCGAAAGTCAGTTTTCTTTAGACTTATGGATATATTTTGATTACTGCTGCACCGCCTCTTGTTTGTTTTGTATCTCTGTTTAGCCTAATGGTTGACTGGGAGAGAATGCCCTATGGCATTAAGTCCGCTATATGTACAACTTTGTTCAAGAAAGATTAAATAAATAAATAAAATAAATAAATATAATGGAAAGATATAAATTAATGTTTCCATATATATTCTTTTTTTTCTTAATTCTATGATGCTTCATATAATTTAGATCATGTTATGTGGATAATAAGAGATCAATAAGAATTACAGTAACAGTTGATGTGTAGTAGCAGCGAAAGACATCTACTGCCCCATATCAACCAGTGGGTGTCTTAAAAGGCAACAAAGGAAAACTGAGCCAGGAGAGGGCCTGCAACATCTTCCTGAGAATAGAAAAGTAAAAGAAAACACTGTGATTGCCAACCCACCTGCCGAGCTTGGCAACTATGGCAAATATCCTCACAATGAGTCTATGTGGGAAGTCTATGTTCTACAGTGAACTTGTGTTGGGCTGTAGTGATAGTGGGAAGAAATATAGTGTAACAAAATTTTTGTATAGAATTGATTGCATATTTTTTAGTAGGGTAGTATGTTATAGACAAAAGATATAATAATACCAAACAAATCCTCAGAGGAGAGACTCACCATTAAAACTACAGATGGAAATTTGTGATAATGGCATCTCTGGCAGCTCATATTGTTGACTACAGACTACTACTTCATCCGGTTCTAAGGTGAGGCCATCTTCAGCAGAAACCACAACTGTCAGATTGTGCTCTTTGGTGAGATATGAGCGAAGGTATTTTGATATTTCGTCAAATTCGGACACTGAGCCCCCTTGCCAGAGTGCAACAACCTAAAAGATTTATTATAATATATTAATGTTAATCTACACTAACATAAGGAACCCATGTGTATTATCTATGAAGCAACCAGTGATGGACGAAGTGATAAACAATCACATTAGGTCCCAAAGAATCATGCCCCACATTTTAGTAACATGGAGCAACTTAATCATAAATAGGTTTATCACACAAAAGTTAAAAAAAAATTCTAAATATTTTTGATATTAGTGATACTCACATTCCTTTTGCTCTTATTTTTCTGCCATTTATTTTTTGTTTTAGTTAAGTATTGTTCTCTAATCAATGGGTTTTCATAAAGGGTCCATTTAGACATCAGACCATCCAAGCGTGCATTCATTTCGGCACATACTGATAGGTAGTTTGGAGGAAGCAGTGAATCTAAAAAATAAAGAAATTTCGAAAAATTATATGCATTATTAAAAACTTTTAACATTAAGATGAATTATTTTCTGAATAAATTGAAATTCTATCTTCAACTCATAATGTATGTAACATACATAAATTCTCATGCCTGTCACTGAGGGGTAGGCAGAGACTATGGACTTCCATTTGGCATGATCCTGAAACACCTCTTTATCACTTCCTTCACATTCATACACATATTAAATGCTTGTTAGTTAAGTGTACTCCTAAATTAAGAGTACCCTTAACTAAAACTCTTAAATATATCGCGAAATTGGACATAATGATGGTGGATGGATGGTGTTATGCAGAAATTTTTCAATACACAAAAACATAACATTATTCAGATTTCAAAGATAAACACATTTTTTTTTTTGCAGAAGCCCTATTATATAGTGTTATGTATAGCATTTCTTAGAAAACTGAATGTGGATTTTGATACTTGGAAATGAATTGAAAAAAAAGAGCTTCTGGATATTTATTTTGAGCAGTTTGTGGGTTGGGTCATTTTTGAACAACATAATTGGTTAATAAACTTCTGTCTTAAATTTACTCTGTTAGAGCTTTCAGCATTTGCTCTTTCTACATGTCCAAACTACCAAAGCATTACTTTCTTTTCTAATTTTGGTCACAGTCTTCTTGCAAACCACCCTTCTCTTATCTAATAATTTCTCACACTATCATTCAGAGTCACACCTTACAGAATCCTGAATAACCGAATTTCGTATTAATTTTACTTCAATGCTTTTTCTGCTATACTTAACTTTCACTACTTTAAATAACTCAAAATAAAACTGAAAACATTAAATAATATAAAATTTAAGTGTCTATCTGTAATATTAAAATAACTGGCTTCTATAAATCTCATTATTATACTGCATACTATTAAGACATAAAACACGATTTTTTTTAATTTTGTACAAAAACTTAACGATTTTTTTACGGCGATTGATAAATTTGATAAAAGAAATAGCCTCTCATTATATTAAATCTAAATAACGCCACATTAATAGATCCTGTCCAGGCAAATCCGGGGCGGGTCGCTAGTGATAAATAAGAAACTACATTAAATCTTATATAATATAATAAACAAAATATTAGATATCTATCAAAATACATCTGTACTGAAAAAAGAAATTAATGATTTGGCTTAAAATCTTAAATTATGAAGAAATTGAGGATTTACTGTATTAAATTATTTGACAAAGAGTGCACATACACACATAAATACACCAACACACACACGCGGGCCGGCGGGGGGCGCGCGTACGAAACAAAAAATACTTTATGAAAAATTATTTATTATTAAGATTATTTTTTTCATTATTTAAGAAGAAATAAATAATTTGTAATAAGCTTATAATATAAGGCTATAGTAGCGTGTGGCCTTCTGGCACAAGTATTTTAAATATTGAAAAGGAGGTCTCAACTCACCAATTGTATCAATTTACAATTTACGTATTACCCAAGAAACATTATTATTGTTATGGGGTATCTATAAAGTTTTCTCATCTGGTTGAGCAGTATAAATATATAATTGTAAATGAAAATGGTAAACACACATAAATATCAATAAAATATAATAAATATATAAAAAATACATAAATATGTATATAAAAACCCAACCAGATGGAAGCTCTCGGTAGGGGAGACCAAACGGCCGAGGGTTAGCGGGAAAGGGAAAGAAACCGGCGGACGATGCGAGCAGTATCTAGGAGCACCGCCTTCTGCATTAGAGCTTGGAGCGGTTCGTTATTATTATTATTATGGGGTATCTATAAAGTATTCTCATCTGGTTGGGCAGTATAAATATATAATTGTAAATGAAAATAACAAACATACATAAAAATCAATAAATAAAATAAATACATAAAAATACATAAATATATAAAAACCCAACCAGATGGAAGCCCTCGGCAGGGGAGACCAAACGGCCGAGAGTTAGGGGGAAAAGGAAAGAAACCGGCGGACGATGCGGGCGGTATCTATGAGCAGCGCCTTCTGCATTTGAACTTGGAGCGGTCCGTCACGAAGTCCCAGTCGCCTCAGATGACCCGAGAGGCTGACTGGGATTAACCCGTTCGCAGAAACGACCACAAGAATAATTTCGGTCGCCAGACCACCCCACATGTCGATCACTTCGTGAGCCAAGTCAAGATATTTTGTCAGCTTATCTGTTTCGGCTTTCACGAGGTTCTCGTCATAAGGAATGGTAATGTCAACCAAAAATATGCTTGACTGTGCCTGGTCCATCAGCACAATATCAGGTTTATTCGTAAGAATAGTCCTGTCTGTGATGATGGCCCGGTCCCAGTAGAGCCCGGCGCAGTCATTTTCGAGCAAGGCTTCCGGCAAGTACTTATAATATGGCAGTTTCCGATCCACGAGACCGTATTTCAGAACGAGCTCCTGGTGTAGAATCCTGGCTACTAGGTTGTGTCTGTGCAAATACTCAGAGTTAGAAAGCGCCAAACAACCGATGATGACATACCTAAGTGACTCACCGGGATGGCGAAAAATGTCAACGGCGCCATCCTTTAGGATGTATTTCCGATAATTGTTGGTCTTAATAACCTGATCCTGTATCGCACAGACAAAACCCTCAGTTTCCCCAAAGAGGTCTCCGAAACGTAGCCAGTGGAGGGAGGCGACTGTATCTACGAAAGGCTCATGTAGAGCCTTATAGAACCTCCTGTGGAGCTCCTTCTCCTTCCATACGGTATCCCGGTCGGAAATGCTCTGTACTGCTGGGTCTTGCCATTGCTGAGGGGTAAGTTATTATTATTATTATTATTGCTGTATGTGCACAGGTAGCACACCATAATGTTAAAAACATGAAGTTTCCATAAAATATTGTTTTAACAAAGAACAGTTTGTGTATTCAATCAAAAAAAAATGTTTTTCATTGGGGCTAAATTTGCCATTTTAATTTTCCCATAATAAAATTAATTAACACATTATTGAAATATTTTATGAATATTATTGCTATAGTGCCATGCGGTGTTTTTAACTTCAAATAAAAAAAAATAATTAAAGACGATTAAGTCAGGAGTCAAAGTATTTTAATCAACAAATAGTAATTTTAATTTATTACAGATAATAAAAAAAATAGAAAACAACGGTAACTTGCGTTACACAAAATAGTAACTTGCGTTACTTCCAACTTGAAATTTATGAATGCTTAAAAATCTTTTGATATTAGACTTTTTTGGAGCATATTATTTTTCCAGAACATGACGTGACACTTAGCTATTCCAGGAACGCCAGAAGCCTTTGCAAAACTTTCTTCCAATTGTAGAAGTCGTGCTCGTTCTTCAATTTCCTGTGTTGAAACCACAATCACTTTCACAGTTGAATCTTTTGCTGCTATTGCAAATTGCTCGGCATTTAACACAATTGCTTTTCTTTTTAAGACTTTGCTCCTTACCATCCTTTTCAATGCTCCTCCAATTCCATCAACCGGGCCTTTACCATGCGATGTAGCAATGTAGTTCCACATCAGGTGCTGGCTATTCTTTTCTTCGAGATTTTTAATACATTCGGCGACGTATTTGTTTTTAAATTGAGAAACTGGGCCATCCGACCACAAGTGTACTTTTTTGACGTTTGCCGGTAAATCTTCCAGTACTCGGTCGATGTAAACAATAGCTGTCTTTTTATCATGACGACGATCATTAGAAACCAGTACAATCGGATGTTGTTTACCTGACATCCACAGCGAGACTGTAAATAAAGTTACTTGAGGTTGCACCCAGTGAAAACTTTGCACTTCGTCCTGGGCCAGGCATGTGTAATTTTCAGAATAGTCCACCTGAATCAGGACCGTGTCCGAATCAGTTCTGTTGGAGAATTCAATTTTGTGTTTTTGGTAGGAGGAGGCTTGATTCCGTTTGATGTAAGTATGCTCAAAGAACTTAGGAGCCATGTCGACTATCTTCTGGATCAGTTCAGTTACAGTGCCTTTTACCTGAATTTTACTTAGTTTGCCATTGCAATCTGCCCACACAAAGCAGTTAGTCTCGATGTCAGCGCCCACATTTTCGCAACTGTCCAAATATTCGTCCAGTTTGTTTTCTAACAAGTCCTTGCATAGGTTACAGTCTTTCAACCAACATGCTGATGTTGGAGCTGTGCAAACAAAGCCACTGAGAAAATTGTGATCGTAACGTGGGCTTCCTATCAGGTCATGTTTCACAGCCAGCGAGAAATTTTCGTGGTATTTGCATAAGTAAACATTATGTGGCAATTTGCTGGACAGGTAAACATGCTTTGGCCGGAGCTCAGCATACTTGCTTCGTCCCACAATATTCCCAAACTCTTGAACAAATAGTGAATGGGTTTCAGTCACTGATGAAAATAAATGCCTTATCTGCATTTTTTCCTTTTCTCCTCTTTCATTACGAACTGTGACATAATCTTTTAAGCCAGGTGCTTGACGGCTTATATCATCGCGCTGACAAAATGTTTGTATTTCAAGAATGACTTTCTTGTCTAATCCAGATGCACCGTGCATAGTAGGAGGGCTTTCCTTCGGGCATTCATCCAAAAGTCTTCAAAGCACCAATTGCTTTTTTATGGGACAAGCAGGCAATGCGTTATGAGCACGAACTACAGCTTTACCAATGGATTGTGGTGTCACACGGATAGAAGTTTCATTTACAATTGTGTTTGTTTGTTCATTCTGTTTTTTCTAAAGTCGATGCTTTCTTACTCTTTCCTTGGTTTTTCTTTGATTTTCTATGATAACTTTTGCTTTTTTCGATAAAGGTAGGCGCTCAATTTCTTCATTTTTCTTCTGTCTAGTTTTACGACAAGCTTGTTTTATTTTTTCTTTATATTCATCATATTTACCGGCCTCCTTCAACTTCTCTCTTCTTCTTCTCATCTTTTCTGCAGCACTGAGTGGGATAGCAACTGCAATTAAAATGATATTGTAAAGGTAACTGTCCTTAAACTCATGTAACGCAAGTTACCGGTAACTTGCGTTACAAGCTTGTTAAGCGAATAAAAATAAAACTCTATCCTGTAAAAGCAAACAAATTAGATAATTGTATGCGCCTTAACTATACTTAAGAGAAACATAACAGTTATTTCCCTAAATGTTAATGTAACACGATAAATTTATAATATTATGATATAATGGTAACTTGCGTTTCAAATAACAAACGGATTTTGAAATGGGTATATCTTTGGATAAGTTTGATCAAATAAGAATAAGTGTTTAGTTTTACACACATTATCCAACATGTTATAAAAAATGTAGGTGTACTTACCAATTGTTACACTTAAACTTTAGTTAATTTATGATATTTTAATAGCTTTTTCACCTTACTTTCACAAAACTGCTGAGAGTAATGAATGACGCTTCATTTGTCAAGGACACACATAACAAATATGGAAACAAACTTCATAATAGTTTACTACTACCCTCTGACAACAGTTTAACTATGAAAAAAATGTAAAAATTTTCGCCTTTTTTACTCTCTGCCGTGGATTTACCCATTGCTGATAATGGGAATCAACATCAAAGATACGAGACCTCTGGTACTGCATCTGCCAATTCGCTAGCCAAGCATTGTTGCCTAAGCAAATTCTGCCATAGGATGTAAAGATTCAACAGTGGATACAAGTCCAAGGCTGATGAAATATAACATTCTATTAACATATCTTCATTGGAAATTTTAATTTCCTAAAAACTAGCAGAAAAAATTTAAATATAAACCAAATATTAATTAAAATTTATGCATACCATCATCATCTGCTAATATTCCATCACAAAGAGAAGAATCAAGCTCTTTTAGTTTTTCATGAGCATCGATGGCACTATTTCGTAACAGGACTATAGATCGAGCCACACAGTTTGGTATTGTTCCATTGTGAATATCAGTCCAGAGGCTCATCCGATCTTCTATTGTGCTTGGAAGCAGAACTTTATCATCTTGATCATCCCAAGGCATCCATATATTATGATAAAAGAATCTAAAATTTAAACACCATCCTTTAAATCTTGTTGCAGCAACTGCATGTATTCATGACACAAATGCAATTTTGCCAAGATCACCAATCAAACATATTATCGTTATTATTATACATAAGTTACATAATAATAATAATAAAGCCTTTATTTTCCGAAACATAAGTTACATAGGTCTCAAAAACTGTGATGAAGCAATCTATGGGGGAGGCCTATGTTCAGCAGTGTACTTTTGTAGGCTACAAAATGCAGGCTGTGCTAAGGTCACAAGCTTAAATTTTAATGTCTTAACATCCCTTACCCCATTTCCCATGATTGACCTATTAACATTCGATTTTGTTTTGTTTTGGTACAGGTTATTCTGAAATTATTCATAAGAAAAATATTGATAGCTCTATAAATATTCACAATTTGTGTATGAACATTGTCCAATACTTATCTGAAAATGCAATACCAAATATGCATTTTAATTAAATCATATTTTGATGTTGTACATGAGTAACACATAGTAATAAAGTACATACCTTAAAAGATCAATAAATTCTGCAGTAAAAGCTGCATTAACACATTGCTCTCGCTGTTTGAGAGTAGGCCAGAGTTCTATTAATGGAACATCTACAACTCTCTCTGGTAAAGTTACAGCTGCATGTTGTACACTTAGAACATCCACACACGCTGCCAGTTCTTCATAATCAACAGACGTAACGGTTACATATGCAACACATGGAAATCTTACTTCTGAAATAATTCATGAAAGTTATTAAGATATAAATAAATTTCGTTTTTTAATTATCAAATAATTAATATTAAAATTTTAACTCTGATTGTGTTATATGTATGTATATTATACAGTTTGTAAAAACTTTGCCACAGTGGCTGATGTTTTTATAAGTCTTTTAATTGCTTATTTGTCTTTTATTTGTTTATTTATAATTCAATTATAGAAAGAAAAACAAAAGATAAGAAAATAGTGATGGGACTCAAGCAGTGTTTCACTCGAGTCACTCGAGTAGCTTTTATTGTACTCGCACTCGAGTAATATTTATGGTAACTCGGAGTACGAGTGACTCGAGTCAACTCGAATGATTCCAACCACACGAGTGGCCTGTACTAACTCCAGTGAAAAATTCATGTTAAGACAGGTTTAGCCAATGTATCTTCTATTTGAAATTAAGTGCAAATTTGCTTGAGTGACTTGTTTGTTTTTAATATTACGTTTATTTAAGACTGTTTGCTATTAGTACATGTTTGATATGTGTGATAATAATAATAATAATAATTTATTGGTTTAAAGTAAGTAGTAAGTTGTTACAATATTGTTGGGTATTCTCTTTTAAGTAAATAGATACCTGTAGCAGAGGGACCCCCTCTTCCGTAGTACAATTATATTACTACATTAAATTAGAATTAAATTTTAAAAAAGCTACACAATTCCAAAAAAGCTAGTGACCACACTGTAGCTTTTTGGAACTATTTTACAACAGAAATGTAGAACAAAAACAGTTATTTGTAAGTTGTGCAAGATAGTTACAAAGACTTTGGAAATACTACCAACTGGATTACTCATAATATGAAGAATAAATATCAGAATCAGTATATGGATGTTAGGGTTGAGTCAAGTTCATTTGATGCAAGTTCTTAAACTACTGAAGGTAAGAGTTCTGCTTCCATGTCAGCCGATTCCAATTCTACATCAATGTAACAGCGTTTTAGGCCAAATGCATCGCTGACTAAGCAGAAACAATAAAAATTTCTTAAGCTCTAATCAAAATTATTTGTCAACCTTTACAAATTGTGGAAAACAATTAGTTTTTGACAGGCTAGTAACTCGAGTGAAAAAAGTCACTCGAGTTTTATCTTCATTCGAGTGTACTCGAGTGACTAGGCTATCACTGCTGAGTGACTCGAGTGAAAAAATTTCACTAGTCGCATCACTATAAGAAAAACTATAAGGGTTTAATTACATAATTCAAATTGCATTGATGCAGAGATTCAAAACCTTTTTTTTTTTTAAAGTGGTACAGCCTGGTTGACAAACCTTCTCCCATAATTAATATTATGATAGTATTATAATAATTGTATTACATTGTTGAAAGGAAGTAATTCGTAAATCACAAACTTCATAAGAAACTACTAAAGGTAATAATATCATGTAGGAGAAACAAGGTTTGACTGTGATAAATAATTAACAATTCCTACCAAACTTTTTGCAATAATCTTTGGATAATTTCCATAGTGCATCCCAACCAACAGGTTCAACTAAAAGTTCAGCTTGCATACTCCATTGTTCACGAGCCGTACCTCGACCCGAGCTGAAAACTCGCAAAAATTCTTGACGGATTTCACTATCGCTTCGGTTAAATGAATACACAGATTGCATCTGAAAAATACATTTCAATTAGTTCTATGTATAACTACGATAGAAGAAAAGTAATCGGGAAGAGAAATCCAAAATGCGAATGGTAAACAGTACATACATACGTTTAATAATATATTAAATGCCTTTACGTACCTCTTTAATTCTAAAACTGTCGATAGGCAGCAGATTTTAATTTTTTTAATATTAACTGATTCTAAAAAGAAAATATAAATGATAATGTTATGTGATGTGGATGTGGAGTTTAATGTTTAATTTGACCGTTCTAAGAAAAGCATAGATAAATATATATGTAGCAAGCTACAGATACGACAGTGACTTTTAGTCAAGTTTCCCAACTACGCGTTTTGGCGCTGCAGTCGCCCATTTTGACAGATGAGTAATAAAAAAAAATATAGCTTAGAGATTGCAAGCACACATCCTTCAAATCATCGATATCGATGTTTAATGGTGTTCTTATTTTATCGACATCGACAGAAGTGCATTATACAGGAATACTATTACTTAATGAAACACTTATAATACATTAACATTTAATTTTTATTCAAGCACACCAACATCATATACATACACAAATAATCTTAGGATTAAATTATAGGTACAATTTGACAAAAACAGAGCAATATTTATTGTACATTATATAAAGCAAGTATCAAATTAAATAAATTAAGCCACAGGAATCATATTTAATCATAGTGCTCAATATTTTACTTTACAAGTTACTTTTTATATTAATTTTAAAAACAGCTATAATTCAAATAGTTATGAATAAGTGAGTACCTTCCCTGTATAAGATAACGAACTTTTCGCTAGAATATGCTAAATTATTATTTGGTCTATATAACATTTGTTTGTTAGACAAGACAAAAATTTTTTCCTTAAGTTTGTAGTGTTTGGAGTTTTGTTTCATTATTAGAAATCCTATTCATTTTTCATCTAGGGTAAACCTGGTCATTTTGTTTTTTTAAATTGTTTTAATTATATTAATAATAAAGTTATTTGTTTAACATTCAACTTCTCTATACTTCGACAGAGATTGGACATTAAGCAAGCCTTTGTGAGGCTTAGTCACCAAAATTTTAATATTTTTATTTTTTCATGAATGTCACCTTTCAATATTTTATTATTTGTTGCACCAATTGTGCCCGTGTAACCTAATAAAAACTTTTTCAAAGCAAGCCAGGAAAACCTCAAAGTGCTTAATATTTTACTTTTCAAACTACATTTTACATTACTTCCAATACAGCTATAATTCAAATACTTATGAATAAAGTGAGTACCATCCCTGTACAAGATAAGTAATTTTTCATTAGTGCTAATGTTTTGATGCAATCCTTACAACGAATACCTTTCGATATTTTCTGACAAAATGTATTCAGTAGTGTAAGCTGAGCAGTGGTCTATAATTTTTTCCATGACTACATCACCCACCAGCAATTTTTCTTTTGCACTTGATGATGAAGGGGATAGGAAACTACACTAACATTTAATAATGTGTCTCCATAATCCTCTTCACAATTAGAGAATGTGGACTAACCATGTTAGATAACATCAAATATTTAAAGGCATATATATATATGTTTGCATCTAGGTCAACATTTCTATATTTTATAGCTATTATACATCCAAAAATAAATTTCAAAAGGGTCTTGGTTAATATTTAATGGATAATAATATTCTACATTATACTGTTCAAATAATAATTTGTAGACCCTTATAAAACTTTCAAGTTATCCATCCTTGTCGGGATGGTACGCGCTCAAGTCGAGGTTTTCTTTCTTGTATAGCATGTTTGCTATTATATAGAACGGAGTCTACTAAACCATTTTTATTTTATTTTATTAATGGCTTCAATCCAAAAAGTATGAAGTTGTGAAGTTTGTTTAATCACTCGTCTTAACTTTGCTCTTTGCACACCACCCGGTTATCCACTGACGCTGTCAGTGTGTCAACGACTTCTGCTGTTGAGGCCATTGTTGCGCCAGAGTTTGCATAGTGAAAATCATCTAAAAAAAGTACTTTTTAATTGAATTACTTTTACAGTTATTGCACCTGCAAGTCTTTCGCCAAAAGACACTTATTTGCTTACAACAACAGACTTTGTTAACCTTTATACAATTGTAGTGTGGCTCACGGTATCCACTAATGTAATACCAATTATAAATTTAATGTTACTAAACAGCACTTGACAGATATAGGTTGTCTCATTTAATAACGTCATTACATGGCGACCTTGCCAGGCGAGCTAGCCACCGATAGTAATAAACTCATAATAAATATAAGACTTAATAAATACACACATTACCAAAATGAGGAAAATATTGCATAGAGCCATAAAAAGTTTTAAATAAATATTTAAAAAATAAAGCAAAACATGTAAAATTATAACGTAAAGAGACAGCTAAGAAGACTTGAGATGAGAAAAGAGGATTTTTTTAATAGGATAAGGGTGACAAATGAGCACACAGTCCACCTAATGGAAGGTGGTTGCTGTGGCCAATAGACATCTAATCTATCCTCAATTACGAATCAAAATGCAGATGCGTTCTCACCTGTGAGGACTAAAATGGAATGCCTCATTTCCAGTAAAAAGGGTCTCCGGTTCTCTACACTCACCATACGAAACCCAACAGCGTTAAGCTGCTATTTTACGCTGGTATTCTGTGAAAGCGTGGTCCTTCCCTGGTCATGCCGAACCATTCATGCTACAACTAAACCACTAATATAGCTGCAGCATAGCTCTACCGCTTAAAAAATGGATGACAGAGATTACTTTTTTTTCCCTCAGGTTAAAAAGAATATTGGTTGAGAGAATATAAATTGAAGTACACAGTGGTATTCACGAAGGGAATTTAATAACATTATCAAACCAACCGTGGAGCAAACCAAATAAGAACATAATTATCAATTATGTTCCTAAAAAATTATCGAAAAATTTATTCAAGTGATCAGTTTTAGGACTGAATTTTTTGTGTTTTATGTATAAGAAAACAGGAAAAATGTTAATTTCAAGGAAACCAAAAAACAATAGAAAACAATGTGAAATATATGTTTGATGTATCTACTAAATAATTACTATATAAAACGCAAATTATATTTTGTATTATACATATTTTGAAATGTCAGATGAGTAATCTTAAATTCTCATTTAAAATTGCAATTTCATAAACTTAAAAATATAATAACTATAGTCTTCAATCTTTTACCATTACTCATTTTATAGATGGAAAACTATTAACACAAAGCAGGTGCTACTTGTATATTCATATCCTTATTATTTAAGCATGATTATTTTGATTTCAATGTGTAATGAAAAGTAAATTATGTGATTTATTACATATCATTTTTTAAGGTCAAAGATTATTTTATAGTATATTTTAAGTGGCTTAGAATATTCCATAATGAAATACAATTTTGTTTCTAAAATTTGGAAACCATTTTACATTTTGAATAACTCCCGGATCTAGGTACAATTTAAATTAGAAAAGTTAAGTTACGTCTGTATAGGATTTCTCTGTACAAAATATTAATTTCATATAGTAATTAATTGTATTTCTATACCTGGTTTACCTAGTATTAGTAAAGATATTAGTAAAAAAAAATGTAATTTATACCAATTTTTTTTTCAAAATTTCCGATAAGTGTTTATTTCTTGACAGCAATTGGGCTTTAACAAGTCTTTGTGAAACTGAGTCATCTAAAGTGTTAGTTGCAATCTTTGTCAAAATATTAACCAAGTTTCTCTTCTTTGATACTATTTTCTTCACTAATGTAACCTGTAATGAAATAAATAAAATAATTAAGAATCATATTTTGTTACTGAATGATAAACATAGAAATATTAATTTATTATTTAGAACTTTTGATGTGTTTGATTTGTTTTGACCAGCCTATAAAAGCCCTTGCATTTAGAATAAGACTCATTATAGTTCTCATCGTAGTAATGTAATCACGTAGTTAAGGAAGTCAGTATTGCACTGAATTAGTTTTAATACATTATTGTAATGTAATAGTTATTAAATGTCATCGAGACATATTTGTAGTTTTTAAAAAGCTTCAGCACCACTCCCGAAACTTATATGGCGCAGCCAGCACACAGCTTACAGCTGAGTTCAAGTACACTCAAATTGGTCTTGTCCACAGTTCCGGATATCCTCGAACCAAATAAGTTTATTAAATCAGGAGCTGAAGAAACCTTCCTATCTAGACAAGAGCAGCTCTACGGGTAGACATGGCAGTGAGCGGACTTTAAGTAAAGCTTTAACTATCCTGTCCCATTCTAGTTATTTCCTGCGGTTATTTCTTTATGGCTCTATGTTGTAACTTTTGAACTAAATTCGTTGAAAGTTATTTGACTTCTGCACAAAACTTGACAGTTATTAATTAAGTAAATGTTATTATAAATAAAATAAATTGGATTAAATAAAAACAAAATATATAATAGTAAGTAAATATAATCTTAAGAAGTGCTAAAATTATAGAAAAAGAATAATTAACAGAATATTTTTGTATATGTGGTATGTATAACGTGGTAGAGCCATGCTGCAGCTATATTAGTAGTATAGTTGTGCTCTCACAGAATACCAGCGTAAAATAGCAGCTTGACACTGCTGTGTTTCGTATGGTGAGTGTAGAGAACCGGAGACCCTTTTTACTGGAAAAGAGGCATTCCATATTAGTCCTCACGGGTGACAACGCATCTGCGTTTTGATTCGCAAATGGGGATAAATGTAGATGTCTACGGGCCACAGTAACCATTTACTATCAGGTGAACTGTGCTCTTGTGTCCCCTTATCCTATAAAAAAATATACATGTATTGATTTTTTTTTAATAAAAATGGAACAAGGAAGACTATGTCACTTTCTTCAAATTAGACCTAAGGATCTAACAAGCTTGATCATCGTGTTTGATGGTGATCAATGTATTTCAAGTTTATTTATTAAGAAATGTGAATATATTATAAGATTTTTTATGACGTAAACAAAATTACATATACAAACAATATACTATATATTTTATTGTGTAACAATTACATTATAGGAAAAGATGCATCTCTTTTTAATTTTCTGGTGATTCTAGATCAAACTGCAACTGAATTAGAAAATATTCTTAGTGGTTTCAATAGCTAATTAAAAAAATTTAAATAAATTATAGTTAACCAACTTCAGAATCCACGCATAATAATTCAGAAGGTTTTAGATATCCATTCATTTTGCAAATAATTTTAATTAGATTTAACCACAACATTAAATTGAGAATTACATGGAGCAGAAAATAATTCCTATGGCCTTATAATATTAAAACTTTCACTGTCCGTTTTTCAGACACAATAGTAAGACAATAGCAGTGCCCTATATGTAGTGCATGGGACAGCGAAAGGGTTAATATTGGTATGATACTTAGAGATGGCCATGTTAGTGTAAGTGATGAAAAGTAGATTATAATTAAGGTTTCAGATTTAAATGTTACGCATGAGCAGTTAGAATTTAATATTAATAGATACATGAACTTAAATACTTAAATAAGCATGTTAGAATTATATTGACAAAAAAAACTCTAAACATTCAATTAATATAATGTTTCAAACTAAATTTGAAATAAATTCCAGTATTGAACAATTTGAACAGTTATCACCTTCATTTAGAGTCAAACAAGGCATTCTAAACTCCCTAAGATATATTATTAAGATTATTACTGGTAACTTTGATTATAAAAATGCTATTAAGTATGAAAATATGATTGGTAATTTAAAAACTCGTCGATACACACTAGTGAACAAGATTACCTTAATGAAATAAATAGAATCTCTTGTTAAAATAAGTACCATTTACAAGAAATAATTTTATCAAGATTGATTCAAATTCAAATTTATTTTTATTTGTGAATACAAGTAATATACTACAGGTAACATCTTTGAAAAAGATACATGTCATTGTAATGTGCCTATTGATGCATTGCTTAAATATTAATTAATTGAGTAATAACATTTCTTAGTTAGATATGTTTTAAATTTATGAATATTCTCCGTTTGTGAAACATAGATGGAACTTTATTGTTGATTTTAAACAGCGTGCTAAAAACGCTTTATCTAAATAAAGCTGTCTGATGAAATTGTATAATTTTACTGTCAATTACTAAATAATCATTAAATATTTCCAAATTAGTTTTTATAAATGTTACATCTTGATAAATATGCAGTGTTGGAAATGACAGTAATTTAAATTTTTTAATTCTTGATATATTTGAGAGTTAATGATATGTAATTTTATTAATATTTACAATTTATTTTTACACAATTTCCAATCACTCTACACTAGATGGAATGAAATCGAAACTTCTGTAATCTTTAGCAAATTAGGATATTTACTTATAGATATTGAAGAATTGTTAAAATTATTAAAATCAGCAGAGTTAACAAATTAATTGATATACCCCATAAGTTATAACAATAAAGTAAAAATAGAACAATATATAAAATTGAGGGAAGTCAAATAACATTTGTTTTAGATACCAATTATACAAAAAATTAATACCCGTCACGTTACCACTTCCTCTAAACTATAATTTTAATTGTTTAATACTCATACCTACTAGTAAAAGGTTCTGAAACAGTCTCGTTCGCTCAGTCTTGCAACTACCTATATTCCTCCACTATGACGACAAGTCACAACTTTAAGTTGAAGATGCTTGTATGAATGCTTTAATGAGATTCTCAGATAGTACGAGCTCCTGCCTTCCAGTACCAGCCGAAAAGCAGATCTATCATCTTGGACATTAGTGATTTAATAAATCTTGAACATTTAAATAACCTTTTAAAATAAGGAAAGTGAAATAAAATATAACTGTGAAAAATTTATAAATGTAAAAAGTGTTGTGATTTAGAAGATGTCAATCACATCATTATTTGTTAAAACAGAACTAAAATTTAACCATTTTCGAGCAGCAGCTTTGAAAATTTGTAATAAATTGTTGCTTTTTTTGCAAGGTTTGTTCTTGTGATATTTTTATAACGATTTAAGCAATCAACTATACAATTTTTTGTCTTTCAATAGTTACAGAGACAATTTTTTTAAGTGACTGCCACTTTATACCATGTAGTGATAATTAAAAATGGCTGGTGAAGTAATCACAAAGTGATGCAATGTTTTTTAATAAAAATGTATGGTTCAATACTGCATTACTGGAGTCCACTTGATACCCACTTAGAAATCACAACTTTCAGCAGTCGAAATTGTACCATGATAAGTAATAAAATTACTCGCCTGTTGCTGTCAGAGGCACACCATGAGCTATTAATCGTTAGTAAGCAAGCATGGATAAGACCTATCGAAGTTTTCTGTCTTATCAAGAAACTGTTCTTTGGAAAGTTCAATGATCTGGGGACTTATGGATACTATGAAATACATCCACAAGTTTCTTAAATTATCGTTTTTAGGGAATCTGCACCAAGACAGCACTTTTCGTATTCCATACAATATGCACTAGACCAGCACAAAAACAGAATATTGTTATTCTTACAAATAGCGGAGGAAACTTTGCGTCCAAGATCTCAACGCAACATAAATGCGAGGAAATACACTTCAATACACTTGCGCTCGTATAAAACTCATAACTCGGACGACAATTAGATAAATATTAAATAATGGCGGCTGGCGGCAATCAATATCGATAATTTTGACAATTTGCTTTGACAATACAATATGGCGTTTTTTTAAAATGGCGTCCGTAGACAGAGAATAAACTAGCGACGGTAGCGCCAAATGGCATAGAATGGAACTAAGCTGTCACGGGCCTGAAGAAAAGTTTGATTTTAAATTTTAAACATTTTGTGTTGCTACCATTTTTTTTAATAACTGGCTTTACGGCTCTGAGTTCTAGCCTTCTTCTTCTTCCTTTATGGCGGTTACGATGAATTCGCCAATGACATGTTATATGCGAAAAGGTTTAATGGGGACACAAACTCTGCTTAAAAGGGGAAATTGATAATACAAGAGATGGTAACAACGAATATTATGTGAATGATTTGGTCAACTTATCTGTTGAATTACCTAAAACAAAAGACAGACAATGTTGTTAAAACAATACTAATGTGTTATTATATGACAAACAAATTACAGTTTAATATTGTTAGAATTAATAAAATCACATAAAATATATACAAAAGAGGTATTTGTGAAGATTAGAAGGGAGTTAAAGTCTATGGGACGGGGGATGTCAGGGGCAGATAATCGTAAAGAGATGATGACAATTTGGGGCAGTTAAAAAAATATGGTTAGTGTTTCCCTCATCTAAACCACATTCGCACAGAGAACTATCCCTAATCCTGAGTTTAGCTAGGTGCACATAGGTACAGGCGTGTCCAATTCTCAACCGGCAGACAATAGAAGTAGAACGTTTGTTTGCTTTATTAAATAAGAAAAACCAAGGTCTTGGTGGAATATTATCTTGTATAGCAGCATAGTGCTTGCCTTTTATTATTTGTGATGCTTTCCATATCTCATTCCATGTGTTAACAAGCTTTTTCCTAGCAAGGGGAAGTAAGTCATGGGAATAGGCAATATTTAGTGGGGTGCCATTTCTAATAGCCTCTTTGGCACACATATCTGCTTTTCCATTTTCACAGATACCACTATGACTAGGTATCCAGGCTAAACAGACAGAAATCCCTTTAAGATGACACCTATACAGAATGTTTTTAATATCGAGAATTAGGGGAAATTTATATTTACTTTGGAATTGGTTAGCCAAAATAGCAGATAAACAGCTCTTAGAATCACTAAAAATCACTGTCTTGTCTAGGCTATGTGATTCAACATATAGCAGAGCTTCATGGATTGCAATTGTCTCAGCAGTAAAAATGGAACATAATGAAGGGCACTTAAAGGTAAGGATTATTTTAAACCTAGGGATCCAGACAGCTGCACCAGTACAGCCATCATCATTAATTTTGGATGCATCTGTATACATGGTCATCCAATCTTTCCATTTTTACTTCCCTATGGCTTCTTTTAATTTTAATTCTGCCCCAGGGGAACCTTTTCTGATATCTAGGTCGAGGTGAATGTTAGCTTGATATGTAATAGCTTCAAAAGGAGTATTAAAGAGTGAACTTGAGTGAGAAAATGGGCCCAGGAATTTGGAGAAATGTTACTAAGCTATTAATTAAATGTGGACAATCTTTATGGAGCCAGTACCTACTTGAAGATAAGAATTCTGAGAGGAGGTGCAGCCTTGTGGGAGACCTTTCCAAATATTTCGGGGGGGGGGGGGGGGGTGAGTTTTGGAAATTTATTAAAATAGACCGAGAAGAGAAAAAGTTTGATATATAGTTAACTATCTTCACTGGTATACTCAGCTTCAGCATTTTCTGCCTGAGTACAGGAAGAAGTACATTGTCGTATGCCGACGAAACATCGAGAAAGACTCCAACAAGATATTCATTTTTCGAAAAAGCAATACGAATGTCAGTTACCAGTGTACTGAGGCTATCCATAGTGCTTAAGCCTTTTCGAAAGCCAAATTGGCTTTTTGGTAAAACATCCTTGTTCACGCAAAAGCGTTAGTGTCAGGCACCGACGTTAGATGGTGCTCGGCTCGGCCTATCCGGGATGACGTTCGTGCGTGTTGAACGTCCGAACTTGCTGAACGGTGGGAGTCGAGAGCAAAAGATTAGAAGTCTTCTTCGCGTCGAAAGAGAAGGCAGTCCGTTTTGTTTGGGAGCTCTTAGATCTAATTTTATGTTAGGCGCGTATAGTAAATATACCACTGGGAATGGTAGCGCGTGTTGAGAGTTTACCCGGGACTTTAGGTTTAACGCAGAATCTGTATAAGTGGATTCGACTGTATTAGTTACTAGTGCGGTAGTTAATATTCTAGAAATAACGGTGACCTTTGACCCGTACGTTCTGTGTTCATTTTCGCGAGTCAATCGTAACAAAGGAAGAAAGTGACTGCGGAAGGCGACCTTAGCTTGGAGAGGAGCTGAGGGCCGAACTGCTGCAGGGGGAACGGTCAAATTAGGTCAATAACACTACCAGCCACACCCAAATACACATCACTGACCTTTACTTTCTAGCACAATACATCCACACGAGACCTGACCGAATCCTGAGGGACCAGTCGCCTTGAATAGAGGTAAGTAAGCTCTGTTCAATAATTGTAACGCTCCCCCCGGATTGTTTAGTGTAATTAGACTTTTAACCCGTGGCGTGAGGACGCCCGACCAGCATCTGCCCGTAGCTTCTTCGTCTATGGGCCGCGAAGGATTCTACTCCTGGGATGGGCAGCTGCCGGCCGTAACATTTGGTAGCAGAGCGTGGTTCTGGGATCGATTCCCGGTCGATCCACCGACCATAGTATTTGATAAAAATTAAATAATTTTGGTGGCAGGGAGCGTTGGGTTGATTGGTTTAATTTTGTGTCTACAATCACGTCCGTCCGTAATACGTAAAAATATTTTTTTTTATTATATACGTAATAATAAAATTCCTTTCTTTGTTAGCTTGCTTTGTTGTTTGCGGGTAAATTTAAAAAACCGCGCCCGTTTAGCGCGCAAGCGGGAGATTGCGTCATGTAGGTAGATGGTTATTTTTGCGTAATCGGTTAATTATCGTTGCGGATAGTTGTGGTGTATTACTTATCGAAGGGTCGATTTCCGAGCAAGGCATTTTTTGTTGATGTGTATCTTCGTTATGTATCTTTCGTATTGTAATTTGTATTTGAACTAAAGAGTGGTAATTTGTATTTACGTAATTTGAATTTAACTTGATTTGATCGCACTAGTATTTGTTATTGTTAATTTGATTTGCCTTTTCTTTTGTACTAACTTGTGTTTGATTTAATAAATAGCGGTTCTTATTTGTGTAATTTCTATTCAACTCGATTTGATAGGAACTGCATTGGTTAGCTGTTAATTTTTTTTGTATTTTTTATTTGTTATTTTTGTAATTGTGCTCGAGCGGCGTCGTAATTTGTATTTAGTAGTGATGTCCTCGCCCAAGATGCTAATCCGTTGCCTGCGGACTGAGTTACGCTGGGCCACCAGCGCCCATGCTTTGATAGGTCGACCGGATAGGGTCCATAATATGATGAACCGGTTCGAGCAAGTCGATGCTCGAAGGGCTGCAGTGGAGGAGGCTTACGCTGAGCTCGAGGATTCGGATGTGGAAAAGGGAGTCCTGGACTCCTGCTTCGCAGACTATGAGCAGTTCTTTTCGCTCACGGACGAGTTGATCGAGGCTGAAGGCAGGTATGCCGAGGAGGCGCGTGAAGCTCGGACGAGTGGCCTGCCCGAGTCCTTTCGGAAGCAGCCTCAGCCGGAGCTGTTGGGACTCCTCCCAACTCTGGACTTGTCAAAGTTCTCCGGGGTCCTTTCCGAGTGGCTGACCTTCGTTGGTCTTTTCGACGGTCTAGTGCACGCCCGGAGTGACTTGACCCCGAGCCAGAAGATGGCGTACCTCCTGGCCTCACTGGAGGGAGAGGCCCTGGGCGTTGTCAGCCATTTGAGCTTGTCGGACGACGCCTACCAGACTGCTCGGGACCTCCTAGCCAGAAGATACGCCAACGTCCGGCAAATTGCGGACGAACATGTTAAGCAGCTTCTGAGCCTCCCGCTGCTTAGTGACCGGGCCCGACTACGTCCGGACCTGTTGGATCCAGTCTTGGTGGCCTGTAATACGTTGAGGCGGCTGGATTTACCAGTAGGCGAATGGGCCTTCTTGTTGCTCCGCATCGTGCTGTCCCGTCTACCTCTCGACCTTCAAATGCATTTTGAGGAGAGGTACGGTGGGGACGAGGCCTCCTATATTCCGCCCTTCTATGACCTGCTGCGGTTTTTGGAGGAGCAGTGCCGACAGATCGAGCACGCGGCGGGCACCGTCGACGACTTACGAGCCGTGCCCAGTGAGAGGCGAAATCCGCCGGGCAGGTCGTCGTCAACCCCCCCCCCCTGCTCCTATTGTCGAGCATCGGATCACCGGGTAACGTCTTGCCCAAAATTATTAAGTAAGCCGGTTCCGGCGAGGCGAACTATCGCCAAGGAGCGCCGCTGGTGCTACTCCTGTTTGGAAGGACACCTCCAGCGAGACTGTCCGCACCAGCGGCCCTGTCTGCATTGCCAGGGCAATCACCATGTCGTACTGTGCCTGGGTGCGAACGGCGTCTCCTCTCGGGGCGCTGCCAGGCCCTCGACCCCCATGGGCGGGGGCGCTCCGCCATGCCCTTTGACGGGCGACGCTCGGCGCCCGCCGGCCAGCCACCAGGCCCCTAGGTTTGAAAGGGGTCCCTCCCCCGACCAGTCGGGGGGTAATTCCCCCAGGGGCGGGGGTGTCATCACCCCCCCCCCCCGCCCCTCAGCGTGCGGAGAGGAACTTCACGGCCACTCATCAGTCCGCTGGACCCTTCTCACTCCCGTTAGCGGAGTGGCCGCGACTGGTGGACCACTGTACCCCATTTGATGGAGGCGGCCCTAGCTAGCTGCCGCCTTAGCTCCCACCATGGCTGCCTCTACTGAGCCTTAAGCCGTCAACAGTCCACTTGTCAATCTGTTCTGTTGCCGACGGCCTCAGTGAGGGCGTACAACCCGAGTGGCGACTGTTAGCGGTTGCGCTCTGTTAGTATCGGGTTCACGCGGTGTGGCCTCCACTTGGTGGTGGGAAGATTAGGGCCCCCTGGAGAGTTGAATCACGCTCTCAAGGGGTATTGGATTTGGTTTGGTCGAGCACTTAGTTAAAAATTCTTTAAATTTAAATTAAAATGCTTTTGGGTTTTCCGCGAAATTCATATTGTAGCGGTTATGATTAAGAGAATTGAATTTGAAATACTCCTTTAAATGCTGCTGCATATTTTTTGTAAATACATTTGATCACTGCGTTTATTGTTGCACGGAAAATTGAGATTAAATTGTGTGCCCTTTTTTAATGCTTGTGATAGTGTTTAATCATTTTGCTTTGTGATAAGGAAGGTTGAAATTAGATAACCCTGTGGTTTCCGAAGGAAATAGAAGTCAATTCTCTTTTGGTTTAGATTTTGTTGGCACTGTCTAAGATATTTATTTGAAATAAGAAATAGGGCTGTCTCTTACGTTTATTTTTGTTTACTTTGCCAAGTTGACCTATGTGCATCGGTGATTACTTGTTTTAATTAATTCTGTAATTGAACATTGATGCTTTTGAAAAATTAGTTGAAATATGAGCATAGGATCACCTGCTAGGGACCATCTGTGCGTTTCGTTCAGCTCTCCACAGACGACGTTCATGGGGAATTTGGGGTGCTCTCTGCACTGAAGCTTGAAGGTCCCTCTGGGCCGCTTCGTGTCGCGTCGCTGTTTGCAGACCTGATCCGATCGAGTTGCGGAACTAATCATAGGAGCGCAGATAGGTGTTTGAAGGAGGTCGTCTGACTTCTATCTAGGAATAGGACTTATTTATGTGCTGCGATGACCAGGAAGGGCATCCAGTTCAACTCTCCGGCTAGCCCACGTTGGGGCTGTAATTTTGAGGCGTTGGTCAGGGTTGCAAGATCTGATTGGGTGCGTAGGGTGGCCTAGTTTGGTTGTAGATTCGATCTTGCAACTTGCCGTCGCGACCCTGTCACGCTGACCGGTTTGCTCGCGGACCTAAATCCTTATGTCCGGGACGGGGGTTTGTTCACGCAAAAGCGTTAGTGTCAGGCACCGACGTTAGATGGTGCTCGGCTCGGCCTATCCGGGATGACGTTCGTGCGTGTTGAACGTCCGAACTTGCTGAACGGTGGGAGTCGAGAGCAAAAGATTAGAAGTCTTCTTCGCGTCGAAAGAGAAGGCAGTCCGTTTTGTTTGGAAGCTCTTAGATCTAATTTTATGTTAGGCGCGTATAGTAAATATACCACTGGGAATGGTAGCGCGTGTTGAGAGTTTACCCGGGACTTTAGGTTTAACGCAGAATCTGTATAAGTGGATTCGACTGTATTAGTTACTAGTGCGGTAGTTAATATTCTAGAAATAACGGTGACCTTTGACCCGTACGTTCTGTGTTCATTTTCGCGAGTCAATCGTAACAAAGGAAGAAAGTGACTGCGGAAGGCGACCTTAGCTTGGAGAGGAGCTGAGGGCCGAACTGCTGCAGGGGGAACGGTCAAATAAGGTCAATAACACTACCAGCCACACCCAAATACACATCACTGACCTTTACTTTCTAGCACAATACATCCACACGAGACCTGACCGAATCCTGAGGGACCAGTCGCCTTGAATAGAGGTAAGTAAGCTCTGTTCAATAATTGTAACGCTCCCCCCGGATTGTTTAGTGTAATTAGACTTTTAACCCGTGGCGTGAGGACGCCCGACCAGCATCTGCCCGTAGCTTCTTCGTCTATGGGCCGCGAAGGATTCTACTCCTGGGATGGGCAGCTGCCGGCCGTAACATCCTTACTCTCTAGGAACCATTCTAACCGATTTTTTACCAGATGTTCTCATATCTTTGCCATTGTACACGACAGTGCAATGGGTCTGTAACTTGAAAAGTCCTCACTGGCTTTACCCGGTTTGAGGATAGGAAGTATTATTTGGGTCTTCCATTCTTTGGGAGGAATTCCTGAGTCAAATATGTGGTTCAGAATGTCAAGAAATGCAGTTTTAGTTGTTTTACTGCTATTAATGATAAATGAGTATGGAATTCCATCTACTCCTGGAGAGGAGTCCTTAAGACCCTGAAGAACTGTAAATAGTTCCTTATAAGAAAAGGGGGCATCAAATTTTTCTAGAGATTGTATAGAAGAAGAATTAAAGACTAAACATTCAGCTTGCGTAGGCGCTGAAGGAGGGACGAGATTAAGAGCAAATTCTTCAAGCCAAATTGAAGGGTCATTGGAAGATACATTTTGTTCAACTGCCTGAGAACAGCGATATCTTTTAATATTTTTCCAGACTAGAGAAGAAGGTGTGGAAGGAGATAAGTTAGAACAAAACCTATGCCAGCCGGATTTTTTCTTCTGAGATAACAATTTTTCCGTTTCAGCTGCTATTTGTTTATAGGAAATATAGTTTTCCATGGTCATTGATGAAGAGTATTTTTGTTCAGCTTCCTTCCTTTTTTTGCAAGCAGATGTACAATCCTGGTCCCACCAAGGAGGGGAGGCCAAATTGTTTCTGTAGGGTTGTTTTAAAGGAATAGTCTTATTGGCGGAAGATAATAATGCATTTTTGAATTCTGTATAGACGGAATGTATATTTTCATCATGCAAAGAAGAAATTGTTGATATCGCTTGATCTAAGATAGAAGAATAATGATGCCAGTCTGCCTTTGACAAATTATATTTTAACCTGGGGTTGAATTCAGAATTTGCTCTTGTAGAGTCAACAGATGTGATAAAAATTGGATAGTGATCACTACCATGTGAATTTGGTAATGTTTTCCATGTTAGAAAGGAAACTAAGCCAGGAGAACAAAGAGTCAAGTCCACCGTGCTTCTTATATTCTGAGATAGTGAAACAGGACGGGTAGGAGAACCATCATTAAGGATACATAGATTTAAGTTGTCTATCATATCTAGAAACGCAGATGATATTGAGTCGCAGTGATGTGAGCCCCATGAAGTATGGTGAATATTAAAGTCTCCCATGATAACAACAGGGGGAGTTAGAGAAGAAATAAGATTACAAAGTTCATTTAAGATGGTAACATTAGGATTAGGAATGTATACAGACAGAAAAGATATGTTGAGAGCTTTGACTGCAACAGCATTAATTGAGGAGCTGTGGGTAGGAAGAGGTATAGAAGAATATGTGATTCATTGTCATTCATGTCCATCACTCCTATCATCCCGAAGACATGAATAAGCTGAGATCCTAAATTGGGAGTCAGGTCTAAGCCACATCTCCTGGATGGCAAGAACAATTGGACTAAATTTGTTAATAAGAAAGATAACTTAATTCTTTTATGTTTGATACTCCGACAATTCCATTGTAGAACTGTGAATGTTGTTAGTTATTGAAGTAAGCTGAGTAAGTTTTTGGCGTAGACTAAGGGGAAGTTCTGTGTCACTAAAACGGGAAATCATGTTAATTAACTTCACAGAAGTTATCGTTATTAGAAATGTTGTCATTCCCCAGTAAGGCACACCCATTTGGAAGGGACAAAGTAGGATTCTCAACAATTTCCTGATGGGCTGCCTTATCATATCCAGAATTTAATGATTGTCTGTAAGTATGTTGAGGAATAAAGATTGTTTTTTTATATGATGTAGATTGTGTAGGCTGAGCCGTAGGAGTTGAAAGACTGTCATTTGTGAGATAAGGGGTCTGTTGAGAAGTATTACGAGGCGAGCTTCTTGTTGTGTCAGCAAAAGATCTACATACGAAAGGGAATCTAGCTGCAGCTTATAAATATGCTATATTTTCTTGGGACATAACTAGCTTAATAGATTTTTGTCTTAGATGTTCAGGGCAGGTAGGGTCTTTTGCTGTGTGGGGTCCTGAACAGAATAGACAAGTAGGAGTTTGCCTAGTACATGATAAGCCTTTGTGATTCTGTGCACATACAAAGCAGCGCGGGGATGATCGGCACTGGGAAGTAACATGGCCAAATCTGCAACATTTATGACACTGAATGAGTGGCAAAACATATTTTTCTACTGGCATAGAGGTGTAAAAACAGTAAATGTGGGATGGAAGTTTTTGTCCAGAAAAAGTTTGAACTACTGTCTGAGTTGGAATCCATGAAATGTTATTGCTGTCACTCACTGATCTTCTATTTAGTCGGCGAGCTTTAATTATAGCACCATATCCAGAGGGAATTTCTATAGCTGCTATTAATTCTTCTAATGTCCACTCTATGGGAACTTGTCTGACTAGCCCCATACGAGTGATACTATATGAGGGGATAGTTGCTTCATACTTAGAAGTCTGAAGAGCTGGGTGATCAATAAAAGTGATTGCATTCGCTGCTGTTTTAAACTCAACCGATATCCTGTTTCGTCCAACTTTTTGACTCCGTCACTAACTATATTTTTAACATTATTATGATACAGAAAGTGACCGAATTTGATTGGTTTCAGAGTTACTCCGGATACTTGATCATTTGACATTTTACTTACGTGAACTAGAAAAGGCGCGGTATCATCTTGCGAGTACTTTACTTTTTTATTAATAAAGTCAGGATGGGTATATGATGATTGTATTGAAGGAAACTGTTGGTTTGGATCAGTAATAATTATTTTTTGTGGATGAGCAGACACATTACTTACTTGGGTGCGTTTACGGTTAATAGGATCTACATTATCAATGGGTAAGGAAAAGGAGTCATTGCGAACCCTTTCGGGATCGGGAGGTTCGTCCTCCATTATATTTCTACAACTAAAACTTACATAAAAACGGCACAACTAAAAACACTTACTAATCTACAGATGTTAAAACCAACACCAAGACAAAAAAAAAATACTATAGTAACTCAACAGCACTTAATAAAACAATTAATTTAAGCGAAAAAACTACGGCACTTGTATCTCTCTCTTAACCTCAAAGCAAAGACGGTTCTAGCCTTTCTTAGCCTGAAGTTACAATGCATAATTATCCTTCATAGTACACTGCTTCACATTATGTTGATGCGTCACATTGTGCATCCCTTGGGGGATTTCGAGTTTGACGGCAACTTGAGCCGAGTAAACAGCTGACAGTTGGCGATAGTATATCAAGACGCCTAAGCAGACAGACAACTTATCTTTTTTTTCTTTTATTTAAAGGACCACAGACAGATTCACAAATAAATATATACAAAATATTCAAAACAAAGAAACGTAATTATCATTATGAATCCAACAGCGCTGGTCTCATTATACATATAATCTAGTGTTAAAGTGGAGCTCATCTTACATTATAACAAGTGTTAGTTAACTAGTTAAGAAATCATGAAGTAACTAAAAAACATTATTAATACATGTGTGTGTGTGTGTGTGTGTGTGTGTGTGTGTGTGCAAGATTGGAGGTAGGTGTGTATGTGTTAGTGCGTGTGATTTCAATGAGTTATGTGAACAATCAGAGGTGGATGTCTAGACAGTGCCAAATAGACAAGGCACCACAAGCCTGGCTGCTCTACAGCAGCTACGACCTTGGGTTCAGAGACGTGTTTGGCAGGTACATGAATCAACAACCAGGTATGCGGTATACAGGAAGATCGGAACAAAAATTAATAACTTTAATCTGGAGGTAGCCGTGGTTAACTATGACAGTGGGACGACATACACCTCAGTCCCCCCCCCCCCCCCCCCCGTGACCATGGGTGCTGTAAAGTGCTTGAAACGTCGGGAAAGTAAAATAAGTTAATATACGCGATAAAATCCGTAAAATTAGTTTTATTTAAATGTGTAGTGTTCGCGTAAATATAAGAAATCATAATATTATTGTATGTTTTGGCCATACGGTGAAGTGGAGAACGAATGCCCGCATTTGTTCGGCAGGATAAGGTTGCAAACAATCTATGTGGACGTGTAGACCTTATTAATGATCGAGGAGGTACGCTATAACAGAGTTTGTTTGATATTTCTATAGAGTGATATCTATTATAAGTAAGATCATGTAATAACATTACTTCAAGTTGTGTGCGTCTAGATTTAAGATCGATTAAATTGTATGTCTTTAGTAACAAATTATACGACAATCGTTTGCGGTGGCATTTAAAATGTATGTATCGAAGATATTTCTTTTGTATCCTTTCAAGCATATAATTGTATTTTTCATAAAGCGGATTCCATATTGATACAGCGTATTCTAGCTGACAAGTGTGTGTGTGCTGACAAGTGATTCCACTATCTTTAATAGTGTTTTCCTTTCTTAAGGTTATTCCGCAAAGTGAATAAAATTAATTGCTAAAATTCCTCTTTCTTTTGAAAGTTATGGATTTGCATTTATTAATGCTCAGTTCAAGTTTATTTTCACTACACTATAAAGAGAGTTGATTCAGGTCATTTTGGAGTTTAACATGATCGTCTAAAGTGTTAATAATCTTGTAAATCTTTAAATCATCTGCATATAGAAGAAACTTACAGTGATCAAAACATTTATTAATATCGTTAATGAATTATACGAATAGTAGAGGGCCAGGAATGGAACCCTGTGGTACACCTGAGCTTATATTTACACATGAAGATTCGAATCCCTTAATAACGACCTTTTGAGTTCTATTCGATATGTAAGATTTAAACCATCTCCAAAGGTTTCCTCGTATACCATTAAAGGCAATCTTTTCAAGGAGGATTTTATGATCCACTCTGTCAAAAGCTTTGCGAAAATCAGTGTACACGCAGTCAATCTGTTTATTTGCATCTAGTCCTTCAAAGAGATCCGTTATTTAAATTAGTAGATTAGTAATCGTGGAACGACGCTCAACGAATCCATGTTGTTGCTGTAAAATGGAACTATGGAGACATGGGTAAATAGCTTTATGTACTAATCTTTCGCAAAGCTTCGACAGGGTAGGCAAAATAGAAATAGGCCTATAATTTTCTACGTTTTTCTTGGATCCTGCTTTATATACAGGAACGATTCTGGCTGATTTCCAGATCTTAGGAAAGACACCATCACGTAAACATTTGTTAAATAAATAGAATATAGGTTCATCAATAGTATCAGCAGTCTGTCTCAAAAAATAGGCATTAATGTTATCAACTCCAGCACCTTTATTAACATTAAGCACTTTAATTAATGTATGAACTTCTTCCTTTGAAATTTCTACACTACAGATTAAGGTATCAAGCGTTTGACGGTAAAGATATTAACATAGATGATATTAATATCTTTAATTTCAAAGTTGTCTGGTACAAATGAAGGTTCGAATACTGATTGGAAAAACGTCGAGAAAAGACTACATACTTCAGAAGGTGAATTGGCAGTTACGTTTTTGTAGTGCCATTGTGTTGGGTATATCTGAATTCTTTTTACGATTATTAATGTATGTCCAGAAAAATTTAATATTATTTTTTATACTGTGTTCTACATGTTTTAGGTAAGCTTTATAACGCCGATCCGACATTTCTTTAAATTGTTTTCTGTGTATAGCAAAAATACAATAATTTGATTCCGTATTATATCTTTTCATTTGTATCCAGGCTCGCTCCTTTTTCTTGTATAAATTAATAAGTGCGGGAGTAAACCAATTTGGAAAAAGTGACGATTTAATAACTTTTGTGGGCACATGTTTTTTTATTATGGCATATATCCTTTCATAGAAATTAGAAACTGCCTCTTCTACTTCTTTTTCCATAAAGAGAAGATTCCAATTAGTATTTGCTATTTCTTCATTAATTTTTGCATAGTCCGCGTGTTTGTAACAATATTTAAGATAGTTTTTATTTTTCAAGCGTTTGAATTCCTCAACAAAAGATACAACTACCTGGAACGGAGGGTGATGTCCATCTGGTGGAATCAAAGGTAATTGTACAGGAGAAGTTTTGCTATTTATATTATTACTGATGCATAAGTGTAATATATTATTTGTTTTATTTTTTTACGAATTCAATTGATAACATTCAAGTGATGACATAAAGTTAATTAAGTCACATCTTGAGAATCACATCACCATCAGAGCACTTGTTTTACCGTTTCGACTAATAGTTCACATACGCAGGCATTTAATACACAAAATCGCACCAATTTTACATATCAAAATCCACTTCAAACCATTATATAAACAATAATACAGGAGCAGCAATACAAAAACTATATAAAAAGGTTTATCATAATATAAATGAATACATGGTCGATAATAGCTCCTGGGTATGAGGTGGTCGCTTCGGAGCTGTTTCTAAAATAAATTTTGTTAATGGTTGTACATTTATGTAAAAATTTACTTCAATAAAAGTCCCGCTTGGTTTCTTGCTGGTTCTTCCCAGGACAGAGGTTTTTTTTCGAACCAGTGGTAAAGTAAGACATGACTTTCAATAAAAATTACACATGTGATCTATATTGAATAAAGAATGATTGTAATCTATTCTATTCCTTTAGACCCACTCCACTTATAGACGTCCAGGGAGAGTACCCTAGTAACACATCAAATCCGTATAGCGGCCAACTTACAGCATTTCTGTATCGTTTTCGCATTTTGAGTTAGTTCTGGAGTAGCATTACAAACGTTTATACGGCTACTGTAATGCTTATTTGGGCACAAATTATACGGCTTTAGATCTTAAATAAGTTCACAATTGTTGTGTCAATGAAGTTTCCAATCGCATTAAAGAAGCATAATATCATGGTCAACGAAGTTGCCAATCACATTTTAGAAGCAATATTACGGTCAATGAAGTTGCCAATCGCATTACAGAAGCATTATATACATTATATACATATACATTATATACAGGCCTGTTGGTCTAGTGGTTAGTGACCCTGACTGCTATGCCGGAGGTCGTGGGTTCGATTCCCACCCAGGACAAATGTTTGTGTGATGAGCACGATCATTTGTTCTGTGTCTGGGTGTAATTTATCTATAATATTTATGTATTTAGAAATATATAAGTATGTTTATCAGTTGTCTAGTACCCATAACACAAGCTCTGCTTAGCTTGGGACTAGATGGCGTTGTGTGATAATTGTGGAATATTATTATTATTATTATACTAGCAACATTATTGATAATGAAGATGTTAATTGCATTACAAAAGTATTAAACTAGTATTAGAATGTAGTAAAAAATATTAAAGTGTTCACAGTTACAACTTAAATAAACCCTGCGTCATTCCAAAAACATCTCTATTACGCGGTACTAAATGTTATAATACAATTAACTTCGTAATTTAACTACTTAATTTGTCTTGCAATATAATATATATACCTATATAAGAAGGAAGACGGTCAAACTGAGACTCGACCATATTTGTTTGCATCAAAACAATATTTATAAAGTTTTTGACTCTTTTATTATTTCATGCCTTCAAATATTACTGCACAATGTAGTTAACTGTAAATGTCTATACACATTTCCTTGAAAATTTTCAATTGTCTTTGATATTTTGTACCCGTACTCAGGATCAGGCAGAGATCCGAAGAGCTAAGAGGCCATCAATGGAGATCTTATATTCGTCCGGATGAGAGGTCACCAGTAGGTATAACTGGGACCCCCCCGCCCCGAACGGGTTCCCGTCTTGTCGTGGCGGGGAGGCTTAGTAGCCGTGGCTTGGTTACCGCGGTGAACAAAGAAGAACCCCATGGCTGGCCTGTAATGTAGGGCCGGCCCGAGGTGGCCACTCCAAGTGGGCTTGGCGAACCCACTTCGGATGTGTGTCGGTGGGCTGCTGCGAGAGGCGTGTTCTCTCCCCCTACCGCTGCAGCCGAGGTGGAGTCGCGGAGGAAGAGGAGTGTTGGTATGGCGATGCACCACTCGCCCTTTCCCCCGCGACTCTGATGGGGCCGCACCGTTGATGCGGTGGTAGTGGGGCCGCGGAGCGAGAGGAGTGTCGGTATTGCGAGGCGCCACTCTCCCTACCCTCCGCGGCCGAAACTTGGTTGGCGGTGGAGCCAGAGACCAGACCCGCCGCTGGGGTCAGGAAAGCGGGTGCTTCTAAGCGCTAAATTTTCCTGGCCCCATGGCCTCCGCGTGTCGGACTCGGGGTGGTCCGATACGCATGTGGAGTTGAAGGCCGTGGAGGGGGCGTGCCTGGTGTTCCTGGTGCGCCTTGTCTGAGAAGGAGAATAGGGGAGGGGAGGTCCACCCCTGAGAAGGGGCGGCCGGCGCTGGTGGGGCCGCCGATGTTCCCTTGGCCCTGCCAATATGCGACGAAGGTGGAACACCATGGGGTTTTAGTCGGTGCGAGTCCGACATATCCCGTCCTTGCCCCTACGAGGTGGGTATGCGTAGGCATTTCCCCATGTAAAAAAGGTATAACTGGGAAGGTGCATGATCCTTCACCAGTTATGTCATTTCATGAAACAACAGATCTTCAAACGATCGACGAAAGGGTGTTGTAGACCATGGGAGGGCTATTCCAAAAAAAATTAAGTTCTATACCCTAGTTGCGTGGTTTAAAAGATAAAAGCTGCGAACAAAGTAGGGCAAAGTACTGGCTATTTATTTATTTGTTTGATTTCGTTGTTGAAAATAACGGATGCGGGCGAGGTAAGGGAAGGGATCTTATCTAACTGCGCTGTGCATAGTTCTAGAAACAGAAACAGAAACAGATACTTTTTTATTCAATATAGATTATAAATAATACTTATTGAAAGTCACTCTTTTGTATAATTACCACTGGTTCGAAAAAAACCTCTGTCTTCGGAAAAACCAGCAAGAAACCCAGCGGGACTTTTTTTTTAAATAACAACTTACAATCATGTATGTTACACAAATTAACAACACAACAAATTAGAAATAGCTTGGTAACGATCACCTCATTTCCCGGGGTTATTATCATCTATAAATTCTTTAATATTATAATAACTCTGTTTATACAAACTTAGTTTAATAAAGTTTTTGAACTTTGAGCAGGTCAAATTTTGTATATTTTCTGGAATTTTGTTGTAAAAGGGAATACATCGCCCCCAAGAATGAATTATTGACTCGATGGTATATAATGTACTCTGTGCTCGATGGAGTCAAGTAACTGTCTGTTGCTTGTGTCTGTTGCTAGTATTTACAGAATGAATATCACTTATTTTTGTAAAATTACTTTTATTTTTGTGTACGTACATTACAATTTCATAAATGTATTGAGAGCCCAAAGTTAATATATTAATTTTCTTAAATTTTTGTCGCAGCGACTCTTTAGGCTTTAAATCATAAATTGCTCTTATGGCCCTCTTCTGCAAAACAAATATAATTTCAGTGTCAGCTGCGTGTCCCCATAGCAAAATACCATACGACATTATGCTATGGAAATAACTTAAGTAAACTAGTCTAATTGTTTCAACACTAGTTAGACTTCTAATCTTTTTTACGACATATGCTGCAGAACTAAGTCCGCTTGCTAGTTTTGATATATGGGGGCTTCATTGAAGCTTTGCATCTAGTGTGATTCCAAGAAAAATGGTGGTATCTACAAAACTCAGTTTCTCCCCATTTAAAATTACATTAGTATTTAATTGTTTGACATTTGGAGTCATGAATTTCATACATTTCGTTTTAGTGCCATTTAAATGCAAATTATTAACATTTAACCAATTTACTAATTTAGATATAGCATTATTTACTTCGTCATATTTTAGCAATTATCGACTTAATTTGAATATTAAAGAAGTGTCAACTACAAACAATACTATATCATGGTTATCTCCTACTACGTAAGGTAAGTCATTAATGTATACAAGAAACAGAAAGGGGTCGAGAATTGAGCCTTGAGGCACGCCCATTTGTACCATCGACCCGGAAGAACTCATACTGTTAATGACAACTTTTTGCGTTCTCTTACTTAAATATGAAATAATTAATTTAAAAGCATCACTTCTTACACCGTAGTGTCGAAGTTTCCTCATTAATGTTTCATGGTGAACACAATCGAAGGCTTTGGATAAGTTACAAAATATACTCAAAGCATCACTGTGAATTCTCCCATGCATTAAAGATATATTTAATCAGCTCAACACCGGCATCAGTTGTCGAGCGACCCCTTGTGAAACCAAATTGATTTTTATGAAGTAAATTATTTAAATTAAAGAAATTTAACATTTGATCAAGAATAATTTCTTCAAAAATCTTACTAAGTGTTGGTAGTACAGAAATAGTCTAAAATTGGCGGGGTCTAATATACTACCAGATTTAAATAGAGGTATTACTTTACTATACTTCATTAAATCAGGAAACACACCAGATTCGATACTAGTATTAAAAACTAGCTAGTTGCTTCGCTATCTTTTGTCTCGCTTGCACTTACATGTAAGTGCAAGTGCAAGAATTAATTCTATGCGTTATAGCAACTAAAGCTGAGAAGCATCGTATGTATTCTGATTTTCAATGTATTTTGTTTAATACCAAAATTGGATAAAAAAATTAACTACTTTTTACTTTTCTATGGATATTAGGTCTGAAATCGGCCAAATCAGCGTGAAAACAAATTATTTTTCTTTACATTAATCTAACGGACGAATCATTTAAAAAATATCTAATTGAGTTATTTTCATAAAATCTACCCTCTGCGGAAAAAAAATAGTACAAAAAATTGAAATAAAAGTACCAGGTATTATACCATTTTGAAATTTACATGAATTGCGCCAACTTTTGAATACAGTTGCCAGGCCCATGTAAGTATATTTCTTTTACAGGGTGAAGGGTCCAACTTGCTCCATAAAACTTTAATGTTACATTTTTACACTTTTACGAATTTAATGTATTTATTTCTACCAAACCGTAATAGTTATTGAAAAATAAAGAAGTAGGTATAGTAGGCATATAATTAGGCTGTACAAAACAGAAAATAAAATTAAATCGGTCTTCACTTGCAGCTGCAGCATCAAAAATATTGAAGCAAAGGCTGATTTTCTGGAAAGTTTATAAATCAGCCTTAATCTTTTAAACCACGCAACTTGGATATAGGACTTAATTGTTTTGGAACAGTCCTTCCATGGTCTACAACCTCTTTTCATTTGATCGTTACCACAGACTAATATGATACTAACGTCTGATCGTTACGTTCTGGGACATCCTGTATAATATTATTATAAATTATAAATATATTATAATGATGGCCGTATGAGAAAGCTCAAGGTCGCTCAGCGAGCTATAGAGAGGGCTATGCTCGGGGTTTCTCTGCGTTGTAAACTTAGAAATGAGAATATCCGCAGTAGAACCAGAGTTACCGACATAGCCCAAAGGATTAGTAAGCTGAAGTGGCAATGGGCCGGCCATATAGCTGGAAGAACCGACAACCAATGAGGAAAAAAGGTTATATATACATATATTATACACACCTCAATAACTGCCGAAGCTAGTTAGTTTTTTAATAATTGTTTTTAAGTAAGTGTAATCTTACTTCAAAGCTCCGGTATTGCAGCTCCAATATGCTTGCGCAGTTCATCCTTGCTTTCAAAAATGTAAGAAGCACTAAAATGGATGGTACAAACGAAACTCCTGATGTTGGTCCAGTTAAGCCCTTTTATTGCTACCACCGATTTATATGCCAATTCACAGCTTTTCGGAAAACGGAAATTACAATAATATTTTAACCGTATTTATCTTTATTATGTACCTATAAATTCGCTGTTCAAAAGTTTTATTTTCGACTTTGATGATGTTTTTGGGGTGGCTGGGATCTACCTCAAAGCGGTCCACCCCGGGCAACGCCATCATACTTTAGAGTTTGGTAACGGCTGAAGATCCCATCATGCGACGGTAGGCCTTGCAAGTGGCCGCCAGGCTTGTTACCACCGTCCCATCAGAGTCAGGTGCAAAGCAGCTCACTGCGTTGCATCTGTGAGCGAGAGAACCAGTGCCTTTGGGGGACAGAAGAGCTATTAGTTGCACCGCTCAAGACTAGTCTGGACTTCTAAGCGAAGATATACCGGTTAGTTCATTCTGGAGGGTAGCGGAATCCAAGACACGGTCTTGGCGTTGGCAGACCACACGTAGTTTAGGCCCAAGTAGTGCGCTAGCCATGTGCCAAAGGCTGCTCCGCCAACTCGCGAGAAATCCCGAGTACTACAGTTGGCGACTAGATCCGGTGGTCATTTCGGGTGGGCTCGGGCGTCCCTGCAGTCTCCAAATCAGTTCCTCAGCTCTTGAGTCTTTAGTTGGTATATTGAGCGGCGCCTAGATTTAGTTGTGTATCGCCAGCAACCCAAAGTCAGGAATTTGCATTTAGAAAAACCGAAAATTCAATTTTCGGTTTTTCTAAATGCAAATTCCTTTTCAAAAAATTTCAAATTCAATCAAAAAAGTTAAGAAGAATATGGTAAAACAACGGCGGCACTTCCTCCCGCTTAAAGTGCATCTCACGAACATTATAGGGTTGCACACTAACCACGATCCGGTCCACCACCACCTTGACACCGAGAAGCCGCACCTATTCTTCATAACGGAAACGCAAAGAGCAACTCCGTCTGATGTGGCGTACCTCAACTACCCAGGTTACACTCTTGAACCTAAGTTCAAACAGCGCGCTGGGACCTCATAACTTTTTACTGGGTGAACCGGTTTCGATGATTCTTTTTTTATATGAAAGCTGATACTTCTCGTGTGGTCCCATATGAATTTGATCAAGGTCAGACCAATAGTTTTTGAGTTATTTGAGTTATTCTTAATAACTTATATTAAAGTCGGTGGTACAAAATTTTAATTTTTAATTATTATTTGCATCATATCCGTGGTGGCAAGTGTGCTTTTCTTCGGATGAACCCTCCTGTTCTGCTGATGCGGTTACAAGCGGGTTCTTCGCAGGGCACGATTCGACCATGTTAGTCGTATAGGGGTTAGACCTGCTTCCCACCTTCCTGGTGTTAAGCAATTTTGGTCCCTGTCAAAGGTCTTGAAATCCAACTTTTACCATCCCTCATTGCCACCTATGCAGAAACCTGATGAAATACTGGCTCACTCCACGATTGAAAAAGCAAATTTATTTGCATCTCTGTTTGCGAGCACTTCTCATCTAGATGCTGGCTCCAAACAAGCCCCAACCCGGCCTCGCTGTGATTCTTGGATGCTGAAAGTCACTATATAATGAAAGATGTACGTAGAGCTTTGCAAAACCTAAACGTAAACAAGGCCATTGGATTTGATGGTATTCCTGCAAGGCTACTTGAGCATTGTGCGCTTGAGTTGTCTCCTGTTCTGACGCGCCTGTACCGCCTCTTTCGTATTACGAACTATGCCCAAATCCTGGAAGCTTGCCAATGTGCAACCAGTACCCAAGAAGGGTAGTCGTGCCGATCCCTGTAATTATCGACCAATCACCTCCAGACTCTATAAAAATGTATGTAACGTTATGAAATGAGTACTCAACAGTAAGCTGCTTAAATACCTTGAAACAAATGACCTCCTCAGTGACCATCAGTGTGGCTTTCGCCAGGGACGGTCCACTGATGATCTTCGTTTGTATGTCACGCACTTTTCAGGCGAGGCCATCAGAAGAACAGTGAAGATTTTCAGCAATTTCACTCTCGAATGCTTTTGACGAGGTTTAGCACGCAAATCTGCTGAGTAAACTTCTTGCCTACGGCATCCCTGCCGAATTTCGCATGACCTTTCGTGACTAATAACTTGCGATTTCGAGACTTCTGACTCGTGCTTAAGTTAGTAAGTAATATTAGCTCGCATATAAATGCTCTAAGGTTGTTAAAGATAACGCTTTTCCAAGAAAGTATTCAAGTTTTGGATAAACAATGTTTGATAAATCTAAGGTCTACTCTCACTAACTTTTTTAATTGTTTTCGTACAGGCCAGGGCTCGGAAACCGGTTCAAATTCTAAACCGGTTTCGGTCATTGACCCCAAAACCGGTTTCTGTGGAATACCGGGTTTTCACCAATTTAGGTTTAGGTAGTAAGAATTAACCGGTTAAAACCAAGATTTGTATTGTCGCCCCTCTCCCTTACCCCGCTTGCACCCTACTTTGTACGACTGCCCCCTGTTTGATTCACGAGGTTTTTAGACACTTGAACGATATATTCATTGCATCAACGCGACTGCCTTGTAACGTACTCCCTCATATTTTTTTTCTTTCTGCAAAGATCGTATTATAAATAACAGATGTAAGTTCTGTTTCAATGAATTATGCGTTATCTTCACTTTAAAATTAAGTTTCGATATAAAGTTTAATTTGACGTTATATATTTAAATTAACTTTAATTATATTTAACGTTTTCTATTAAAATTATGCTATACATCTTTATTTCAATGTCATTACTTTTAGTAATATATCGCAATAAATGATGAACTTTCTTAACAGAACACGATATTTTTAAAAGTTTATGAAATTATATGTTATAGTATTTTTGTTCTTTTTAGGAGTAAAGTGGGGCAAATTACCAGAATTTTTTTTAAATTCATAAGCTCGTGGTTAGGACCAACCTCTACATCCGTCTTTGCAATGATCAATAATGACCAGTTCTGAGGTATAAAGTTTAACTAGAAGTCATGTCTAAACACGATAAAAAATTGTTTGTTATATTCAGAGAATTCTATCAAAAGAAATTACCATTTTTCACATCTCATTAATGAGGAATTGGAGCAAATCTTATCATGCTGTATACGTTCAAGATGCTACTAAATAATATTAGCTTTTCTAAGTAGAGTGCAAGGTAACAACATAGACGAAAATAAATTTACTGATACTGAAATTAATAAAGAAAAATAATTTGAATGTAACAAATCATTATGATTAAATTCGGCTATACTTTGCTGTCGACTGTAACCAAATACATACACTAAAAATCCTGTATTTTATTTAAAGTAATTATTAATAACTCCCGATTAACTAGATAATCAGTGTAAATCTACGATCTTATATTGAATTATAAAGGAGAATTATTAAAAGTGCAGCCAAGTTTTCTGGCGCCACAAGATCAATATTTTAATTTTAATCACTTTAGAATTTTTCAAAAACTTTCAAACTTTAAGAATATGAAATTATTCAAATAAATAAAATTGAAGTGTCTGTTCGTAACGTCAAAATAACAGATTTTTACTAAATACATAATTATTATAAACAAAAAACCTTCTTTACACTTCCTTAGTTAGAAGTAAATTAGAGTACGGCACCATCATATGGAGCCCTAATTATCAAATACACAAAGATCGTATAGAAAGCATTCAAAGACGATTTACTCAATATTGTTCTAGTTGTAATCATATGGAATCCTATTCCACTCGTCTCCTAAAACTAAAATTAAACTCACTATCGGACAGACGTAAACTACATGATTTAGTTTTTTTGTACAAGCTTACAAATGGGACTATAGATTCTGCAGAATTACTATCACAAATATTGTTCAAAGTTCCCTGCCGTGTACCGCGTTTTTCGATTCCCTTACTCAAACACAAATTGTATAAAACTAATCTTGGTCATCACTCTCTTATACCGAGAATAAGCAGATTGTATAACGAATGTGTCCTTAAAGATAAGACTATTGACTTATTTAGCGATAGTATAAAATCTTTTAGAGCCAAAATTGTCAATCTATTTAATAACTCATAGTAAAAATTATACCATAACTTTATATAAACTCGATATAAATGCTGTTATTTTTATATATTTTTCATTTTCATATATTTCGTATTGTCTTATTGTTTTTGTTTGTTTTATATTAATATTTTACTCGTACTTGTAACAATTATTAAGTTATCGTACAGTTATCGTCTTTTTTAAACATGCTGTAACTACCTTTAAATGGAAACATGTAAATCTTAGTTCCTAAGCCTATTGTCACATTTTTTTGTCAAAACAACATGTTATTCCGTTGGTGGTTCTATCAATAAAATAAAAAAAATAAAAAAATTATGAAAGTATGTATATAATATAAAAAAGTTAATTTTTTTCTGTTTGTATGTGGTTACTAGCGCGACTGTGGATCATGATTTGGTCCTGGGTTTGAATCTCGGATCGTGCCAAGTACCGTTATTGGATGAGTTTGGGTATAATGAGTGTTCTAGAAACCACCCTGATAGTTGTATTACAGCCCTCAATCAAGCACTTAGGTCTTTGGGTTTTCTCGTCGTACGTTTTCTTATAGAAAAGGGGGCAAACGAGCATGAGGGTCACGTGATGGGAAGTGACTACTGCCGCCCATGAACAACCGCAACACCAGGGGAATATCAGGCGCGTGGCAGCCCTTTTAGAAAGGAGTAAGCTCTTTTCTTGAAGGTCCCTAAGTCGTATCGGTCCGGAAAAATCGCCGGTGGTAAACAATTCCACAGAGAAATTGTACGAGGAAGAAAACTCCTAGTAAAATGCACAGTGGTGGCCCGTCAAACAACCAGATGGTAAGGATGGTATCGTGAATTTTAACGTGATGTGGGTTTTTTTTATAGGAGAGGGGGCAAACGAGCATGTGGCTCACCTGATCATAAGTGACTACCGCCGCCCATGAGCAACTGCAACACCAGGGGAACTAGTTGAATTACAGATGCGTTGCCGGCCTTTTAAAAAGGAGTAGGCTCTTTTCTTGAAGGTCCCTAAGTCGTATCGGTCCGGAAAAATCGCTGATGGTAATCGATTCCACAAGGAAGTCGTGCAAGGAAGAAAACATCTTCTAAATCGCACAGTGGTGGACCGCCAATCATCCAGATGGTGTGGATACCATTATCGTTAGTTCTGCCGCGATGTGCGTTCGTGAAATTTGGCGGCTGGGATTAATCCGAACAATTCCTCAGAGCACTCCCCGTGGTAAATACGAAAGAAATTGCAAAGGGATGCAACATCTCTTCGCAGTGCCACTGAATCGAGCCGATCGGAAAGAACTCGGTTGTCGACGATTCGAGCCGCACTGTGCTGGATGCGGTCAAGTGGAAGGAGCTCTCACTGGGAAGCCCCTGCCCAGAGATGGGAACAGTATTCCATGTGAGGCCGAACCTGCCCCTTGTAAAGTTGCAGGCGGTGTGCCGGCATGAAATACTGTTACGCTCTGCTGAGCATGCCAAGCTTTTTAGAGGCCAATTTGGCCTTCTCTTCCAAGTGACCACGAAACTGCACGTTTCTCGATATGTCGACTCCGAGGATTCCGATACTGGCTGAGGCTAGAAGGGGAGTGCCTTGAAACTGAGGAGATACGACAAAGGGGTTCTTTTAGCGGTAAACGCGCAAAATTGTGTCTTCTGAGGATTAAACTGGACTAGATTTAGTCGCCCCCAATCCGAGACTTTGTTCAGCAAAGACTCGACTTCAGACACAAGTTTGTTCCGGTACTCAGCGACGTTTTCCCGAGAATTATAGGCACGGCCGGCATCCCAAGTGCTGTCATTCGCATAGCAATGAATGTTACCGGTTAGCAACATATCATTGATATGCAGAAGAAACAGCGTCGGTGATAGCACACAGCCTTGTGGAACACCAGCATTAATAGGCTTGTAGTCGGAGCATGCACCGTCTACAACGACCTTGATGCTCCGATCTGCAAGGAAGCTGATGATCCAATTGCACAATTTCTCGGGAAGCCCATAGGAAGGGAGCTTCGAAAGAAGCGCTTTGTGCCAAACCCGATCGAAGGCCTTAACAATGTCCAAACTAACGGCCAACGCCTCTCCCTTGGACTCTACTACCTCCGCCCATCTATGTGTCAGGTAGACCAGAAGATCACCAGCTGATCGACCCCGACGAAAACCGTATTGGCGGTCACTAATCAGCTGGTGATCCTCAAGGTACCGCATGAGCTGGCAGTTAATAATGGATTCCATTATTTTGAAGAACAAGGAGGTTATGGCGATAGGCCTGTAGTTATACGGGCCTGAGCGGTCGCCTTTTTTAGGGATCGGGTGGACAAAAGCTGTCTTCTATGAATTCGGGACTACGCCTAGGGAGTAGGAGTACCGGAAAAGACGCGTTAGGACCGGTGCCAACTCCAGAGCACACTTCCTCAGCACAATTGGGGAGATTCCGTCAGGCCCACTCGACTTCTGAATGTCCAGGAAGAGGAGTGCTTTGCGAACCGAGCGCTAAGAGAACCGCACATCCAGCATGGAGCACTCACACGGTGGGATGATAGGTGGTGTGTTCCCCCCGTCATCAAGAGTCGAGTTGGGCCCATAAAGGGAGCCTAAAAGGTCGGCTTTGTCTTTTGCGGCTTGAGCCAATGAGTCGTCCTCCCTGTGCAGAGATGGTAGTGATGGCTTACAGAAACTCTCTTGGACAGTCTTGGCGAGAGACTAGAATGCACGGGTTCCCGAAGGAAGGCGAACTAGTTTCTCGCCAATTCTGCCTATGTGCTCTGACTTTGCCTTGGCAATAACTCTTTTGAAGGACCTGGAGGCGAAGTTATACTTCTTTTTAAGTGTGCTGGTGTTTACATCTGGAGTCCCCGAAGCCGCAGCCCAGGCTTGATAACACTCCTGCTTACTGCGTAATGCAGTCTTACAGGAGCGACCAAACCAAGGCTGAGATCTGCTTCCGATGGGTACCACAGATGATGGAATAAATAGTTCCATTCCCTGTAGCACCACATCAGTGACAAAGGCAGCAACAGCGCTGGGATCATCCGGCGAGAAGCAAACCCGCCCCATGGGTAGGATGCAAAGAAAAACCGCATTCCGTCCCAATCCGCCGACCTGTAATGCCAAACACGGCGGCAACCTGCAGAACGCAACTGCGAGGGGAGCGTGAGTGGCACCACACTGGTCCGAAGAGCCGAGAGGGGCATCGACGGAAACCTGATATCCGTCCGGATGAGAGGTCAGCAGAAGGTCCAACAGGGAAGGTACATGATCCTCCACATCTGGGATCCGCGTAGGCGAAGTAACCAGTTTTGTCAGACCATATGCCAAGACAAAGTCATAAACAGATCTCCCCGCATAATCAGTTAAACGTGAACCGAGCCATTTGGCGTGGTGGGCGTTAAATCGCCAAGGATCACGATCTCTGCGGATGGGACCTGTTGTAGCAAGGAATCTGTAGCCATTTGGACGTGGTCGATGAGTTGGTCTGTTTCGGCATTACCGCTATGGGACCTATAGAGGCACCCATAGACGTGCGGATGGTCGTCGCTGTCTACGCGTAGCCAGTCAGGAGTGGAATATAATGTTCGTGGATGCTCAGCGAGGGATTCTCTAGGGGTGCTGGTACCCTCCTGGGGTAGTCTTTGGTGTAATTCCGCTACCATGTTGATGAGGGGGTGGGGGGATTGGGCCTCCGGTCAACTGCACTCACCAGGCGAAACGCAGAAGCAGACCTTCTAATACACGCCGGCATTCCGTTAGGTCGTGGTACCAACCCGGCTCGAGCCGGCCCATACGTGCAACAACAAAAACTGCCGCGTGGCTCTACCACAATTAATTCATTCATTCATTCAGGGTTCATGAAATATGGCGGCTGAGATTAAACCGAACCTCAGAGCACTCCCCGAGGTAGATGCGATAGAAAATGCAAAGGGATGCAACATCCCTGCGCAGTGCTAGCCAATCGAGCCGATCAGAAAGGATTCGGACGTCGACGACTCGAACCGCTTTGCGCTGGATGAACTAACGGATAGTGCCTACCCCTTGGATTCTACTGCCTCCGCCCATCTATGAGTTAGATAGACCAGAAGAATACCAGCTGATCAACCCCGACGAAAACTGTTTATAATGGATTCCATTATTTTGGTGAACAAGGAGGTGATGGCGGTAGACCTGTCAATCTGAGCGGTCGCCTTTTATAGGGATCGGGTGAACCAAAGCTGTCTCCCATGAATTTGGGATAACGCCTTAGGAGTATAAGTACCGGAAAAGACGCGTTAAAACCGGTGCCAACTTCGGAGCACACGTCTTCAGCACAATGGAAGGGACTCCATTAAGCCCACTCGACTTGTTGACGACCAGGGAGAGGAGTGCTTTGTGAACCGAGCGCTGTGTAAGCCGCACATCTGGCATGGAGCACTCAAACCGCGGGATGGTCGGCGGTGTGTTCCTCCGTCATCGAGGGTCGAGTTGGACGCGCAAAAAGAGAGATTAACAGTACGGCTTTCTCCTTTGCGGCATGGACTCAGTAAATCCCCCTCTCTTTGCAGAGATGACTGACAGAAGTTCCCTTGGACGCCCTTAGCAAGAGACCAGAATGCACGGGTTACCAAAGGAAGGCGAACTAGCCTCTCACCAATTCCGCTGATGTGCTCTGACCTTGTCTTGGCAATGAATTTTGAAGAACCTGGAGGCGGAATTATAGTTCTTTTGAAGAGCGCTGGTGTTTACATCCCGAGACATCAACGTCGCGGGATGTAAAGATGTCATCAGCCAAAGCCTGGCAGCACTCCTGCTTATAGTGTGATGCTATTTCACATGAGCGACCAAACCATGGCTGGAATCTGCCTCCGATAGGCACCACAGAAGATGGAATAAAAGTTCCATATCCTGAAGTACCATATCAGCGACAGAATCAGCAACATTGCTAGGATTGTCCAGCTAGAAGCAAATCTGCCCTCAATGGTAGAATGCAAAAAAAGACCGCATCCTATCCCAATCGGTCGACCTATAGTGTCAAACACGGCGGCAGTTTGCAGAATGCAACCGCGAAGATAGTGTGAGTGACACCACCCTGCGGATAAGGCAATGGCCCTAGGAGCCGTGAGGGGTGTCGACGGAAACCTGATATCCGTCCGGATAAGAGGTCAGCAGAAGTTCCAACAGGGAAGGTGTATGATCCTCCACATCTGGAATCCGCGTAGGCAAAGTAACGACGACAGCTGTGCAACCATATGCCAAGGTAAAGTCATAAACAAATTTCCCCACATGATCGGTTAAATGTGAACCGTGCTATTCGGCGTGCTGGTCGTTTAAATCGCCAAGGGTCACGATTTCTGCGGATACCCCCTAGTATACCAGAATACGCGGGGCAGCTTGAGCACACACGCTCAGGAATAGTAGGGTAGCTTGGACGTGGGTGCTTAGCGAAAGATTCTCCGTCACCAGGATACTGATACCCTCCTGAGGTAGTTTTTTATTTGATTCCGCTACCATACTTAAAGGGGGGGGGGGGGGGAGTTGGGCCTCCGACCACCTACACTTATTAAGCGAAACGCAGAAGTAAACTTCTACTTCACGCTGGTATTCTGTGAGGTCGTGGTACTTTGGTTCAAGTTGGCCCATGCATGCGATAGCAAAAGCTGCCGCGTGGCTCTACCATTGTTAAAACGTAACATAGAAAAAATTCTATTTACTTTTTTCTGCCCATCATTAATAAACAACCGATACACAAGAATATATTATTTTCTTCGTTATAAGAAAAGTCCAGTCTTAACGAATAAACTAAACACAACAACTGCCTTCCTTTCATCAAGACATCTTTAATACTTTCACGTTTTTCGTAAACGCCAAACTCCCACTACACACCCTGATCGCGACTGAAAAACGTATCGTTTAAAGGTAGATAATTGATGATAAGTATGTCCGCATGCGGCGATGCCGCATAAGCTCCCCCCAACGTGAATCTACCTGTCCTATTTATAACTGCCTTTACGTTTTACGGAATTAACCGGTTAATTTGGGTGTCAAAACCATTAAGTAACCGGTAACCTTTATCGTTTAGGTTTAATAAAAACCGGTTAATATTTTAACCGGTAATTGAAGGAGCGATAAATTTAACGTTATTTAAACGAAATTAACCGCTCTTTTTAAACCGGTTCTGAGCCCTGTATAAAAAATTGTAAACGGTAAGACATTCTTCCGACTAATTGTTTGTAGGAATATTGTTTGGTACATTAGGGATGGGATAAAAAGTTATCTTATGCCACACTCTTAAAGGATTAGCTTACAGTTTTTGCTATGGCGTGATCGCGGAACAGGAAGAATTTCAAATTGTTGCAATTCATACAAATGTGATCTTTAATAACTTGATAATAAACTCGGTTTTCGAATCACAAATACTGTTCAGAAGGTCCTAAAACTATCTTAGTTGCAATAGAAATAAAACTTTTTATGACGGCAATTAAGTTCAAAAATGCAAAGCAATAAAAAAACTCCTGCTCGCTTTATCGCTGTCAACTAGCGAGCCTCTAAGCAGTGGGCAGTTAACTAGCAGTACTACAGGCTATCTTATCCCTTTCATTAGACGATGCTTTGCTGAGGTCTCCATGCCAAAAATTCAATAAATTCTAGTCCTTGAGACCTATTTACAAAACACACATCATAAGTTCACTAAACACTAATTAGCAGAAAATTTTGTCACCAACACGTGTTGACAACACAAAAGTTAAAAATAATTCTGTGGTGCAGAGCCGGCTTAACGATTGCTTCGACAGTGATATTAAAAATTTCAGGCTTTTTTATCCGGAACTTGAAATACTATCATCATCAACCGTCCACAGGGTTAAGTTGTCGTCAAAATATCCCAAGATTTTTGCAATGTATCGCATCAGCTTACTGTGAAGAGTTTTATAAACAAAATACTAATCAGATTAAGACTAGGCTGTATGGTTTAAGAGCTTTACCTGACTTAATTATTTAATTGCATCAAGGGCTCAAGTGACTTATAATTTTGAGGTTATTTCACCTAAAAAAATACTTTCTCTGTATATCTTTGAATTATAACGATATATTTTTAAGTTTTAAATGTTTCAATAAAGTAAATTTTAACTTTTTTTAATTATGACTACTTTCTCTAGACTTCATAAAATTGCTCTTTTAAGTTTAGGCGCTGTTGGTGGTAGTTTAGCATATTACACTATTGGTAAATCCGAAAAGAAATTTGATGTGCAGAATTCTTGGACTGTAAATTATACTCCCAGTGTACAATGGGAGAAGAATTGGGACCAGTAAGTTATTTAAGCTCCTTTAATTCTTCAGAGGCATCTCGTAAATAAGTGACCTACTTGTAAACATACACTTTTCACTTCAATATACATGAAGTCTTCGCCCTCCTCCTGCTCCGATCTCAACCTGATATCAAGGCGACTAACTTATTTTTAAAGTATAACTAGATTCTTCAGATTCAACGTCAATGGCGAGTACCTACATCACTCACTTTCGGTTTGCCGACGATATAGTTCTTATGGCAGAATCGCTGGAGGACCTAAGCACTATGCTCAATGACCTCAATAGTGTCTCCCAACAGATAGGTCTTAAGATGAACATGGACAAAACAAATATCATGTTTAACGTCCATGTCACACCTATGCCGGTAGTTGTTGGGAAAACTAAGCTCGAAGATGTTGACGAATGTGTCTACCTGGGACAAATAGTCCCACTAGGTAAGTCCAAATTCGACCGAGAGGTCAATCAACAGATTCAACTTGGCTGGGCAGCGTTTGGGAGGTTACGTTGTTCAACCAGAGCGTGTTGCCAGTGATAACTGAGACGTGGTCCTTCACTGCTGGCCATATGAGGAAGCTCAAAATTGCTCAGTGAGCAGTGAGTGAGAAAGGGCTAGGGTTGGCTATAGATATCCGGTACTCGACTTTAATTATGTTTTCAGCTTAGGAGGCTTGTCAAGGCAAAGCATGAACCCCTTTTACACCGTTTTTGAATGTTAGAAATCTGTTTTGAATTAATTACGATAAAAATAAATTTTACTAAAAATTCCGTATAACAAAATGCAAATATAACAATTTTGTATAGAGTTATGAGATTAGATGTCAAAATCCAATGTAAAAATTGTGAAACAGGACGGTGTTGACGGCCATAATTTGGGGAACCGTAAATATTAAATATAATATATTATCTATGATGTCAATTGGTCATTCCCTTTCTCTAGTGGTCACGCGAATGTTCTCTCTGTGCTTAGTGCTGTGTTTTCAGTCTAAACTAAACCTTAAGATTAAGGAAAATAATGATCTATTGGACTTTGGATGATTGCAGTAACTAGTTATTAATTGCATGTAGCACAGCAAAATCAAATAGCACAAAACACACACATTGAAAGATCCAAAAATGTCACCATAAGTGGTTCTTGGATCAAAAGTAATGGAGAACAATTCAGTCATGTTTAGTGCGGCGAGAGGAGACTCGCCTAGGAAATCAGCAAAATGCAATTTTAGAGAGAGAAACGAGACTCAATCATGTCTGTGGGTTGGGGTAATCAATTGTGATTGAAACAGACCTAGTAGTGATTAAGGCAAATTTTTCTCATTGTAGGAATTCACTTACCCAATCTTTGGCTTTATACATAAACTATATACTTAAACTTGCATATTACATTGGAATTTTGCTTATATTATTTTAGTCGGGAACCTCAGTCTATTGTAAAACCAGTATTGCGTTCTAAACCAGAAGATGAAAATAGATATAATGAACAAATCGAAAAGGCAAAAAGTAAAGCTGTTAGACACTTATTTCTTATCAGACATGGACAATATAATATTGAAGGAACTACAGACAAAGAGAGAGTCTTAACTGATTTAGGTAATATTTTTTCATATTTTTTTAAGCATTATTATCAGTCCTGCCAGCCTGTTGAATATAATTAATAACAATTTTTTACTCGCCAAATTATATACAATCACAGCCAACATCAAACAGTTCGTATCTTCTCCAGTTTAAAAAATAATCTCTGTAATAAAAAAATAATATGTAACTTAAATAAATATATTGAATAATTGGGATATACAAAATTACCCTCCTTATGTCTCTTGTAGTAATAAAGCAAGAAAATTTTCTTAAATGCTTTCTAGCTATTGTGAAAAATATCCAAATTACAGGAATGAGATAAGCTAATATAAATTGTATTATTGTATAGATTAGTTTACTGAAGTGTTTACTGACACAGTGTGATAGTTTTTTGGGGCTGAAATATTTATTTTTGTGAAAATTTCAGGGCAATCAATCATACTGTTAGTCTAATAAAGTCTACTGCTGAACATAGGCCTCCCCCATAGATTGCCTCATAAGGAGAATATTTATCTTTATACATGGTAGAGCCATGCCGCAGCTATATTATGGTTGTAGCACAAATCAATCGGCTCCACTGGGGAAGAACCACACTCTCAGAGAATACCAGCGTAATAGTAGCTTAATGCTGCTGTGTTTCGTATGGCGAGTGTAGAGAACCGGAGACCCTTTTTACTGGAAACGAGGCATTCCATCTTAGTCCTCACGAGTGACTACGCATCTGCATTTTGATTCGTAATTGAGCATACATGTAGATGTTTATGGGCCGCAGCAACCACTTACCATCAGGTGGACTGTGTGCTCGTTTGTCACCCTTATCCTATAAAAAAAAAAAAAAACTATCTATTATCAATTATATTGTTACACTGCTGTTCCCCGCGACTTTTCCCGTGTTCAATTTAGGTTTTTTATTTTTTTTGCATGGAACTTCCGGAGATTACCGGGAACAAACAGACAGACTGACAAAAATTTTAAAAATTGCGTTTTTGTTATAAGTACCGTAAACACTTTGATATGTATTTAGTAAAAAGCTGTTATTTTAACATTACAAACAGACACTTAAATTTTATTTATTTGTATAGATAATGATATTATTACATATTAGTAAAGTAAGGAAAGGTCCCATTATATTCTACTTATGACTAACCAATTCTTTTGTTTTAGTTGAAAAACAAGAACAGTTAAATATCTTTTCGTATTCTCTAAGCTCTATTGTGATGTATCTCAGAAGAGCCACCATGCCTGCAAACAGTATTCTAAAAATTTTAGACTATATAATTGTAAAGATATATTTTAATGCTGATATTCTTAAATGTTTTTGAATTTCCTAAAATAAATCTCATTTTAGAAGCTTGATTTAGGATATTATTCAAATGTGTATTGAAAGGCAATTTGCTATCCATCAATACCCTTAGATCATGTTTGCTACAAACCTGTTTAAGTGCTGTTGAACATCCACTCTCACCCAATTATTATTTTTAATATGTCTTATGCTATTATTATATAATATAATAACCTAATATATTTCTAACAATATAAATTATAGGTAGAATTCAGGCAGATCTGACTGGAAAAAGGCTTGCGTCGTTAGATATAAAGTGGGATTTACTTGTGCGGTCTACAATGACGCGAGCCCAAGAGACGGCGTCGATAATAGCCAAGCATCTACCTGAAGATTTACAAATAAAAGACTGTCAACTTATTGAGGAAGGTGCGCCCATTCCACCCGAGCCACCAGTTGGTCACTGGGCACCTGAACCAAAAGTAAGTTTTAAATCATGGCCACATATAACATCATCATAAAATTAAAATCTTTGAACCGGTTTTGAATTTTGAAGTCATTTTTAGGGTTCCGTACCCAAAGGGTAGCTAACGGGACCTTATTATTAAGCCTTTGCTGTCTGTCTGTCTGTCAGCAGGCTGTATCTCATGATCCGTAATAGGTAGACAGCTGAAATTTTCATAGAATGTGTATTTCTGTTGCCACTATAACAACACATAAGAAAAATTATAATAAATTAATAATTAAATAGGGGCTCGCCTACTAGAAACGTGTATTACGATGATACGGAACCCTACATGGTTATTCTACGTTCGCATTTCGCCAGTTATACTTTTACATTATGCGCTTGCTGTTATATTATTAGCTGTGTGACTTTAGACTTAATCACATATTTTTATGTGTACGCTCTAAAAACCAATTCAATAAAATGGTAGTTTAACAAAACGGAATAAATACATTCTATAATGCATATACATATAATACATTAGTGATATGCTTATAACGGAATATATAAAAATTAATTTTTGTTTGTTCGTATTTTATGCACTGTGTAACGGTACGTTCAACAGATTGCAGGAAAAATTTGTCAACTTATTGCTTGCACTTGTGCTAAGGTTATATGTTATAGGCATAGTACAATTAACTTACACTAGATGACGCGTGTATCATACCGACAAATGTATTTGAAAGTCATCAATTTTATTTGCATTCAATTTCAATTAATCATTTCTATATAGGTTTTAAATTTGGAATAATCATTTATATATTGATTTTAAATTTGGAAGAGCAATATAACTCTTCCAAATTTAAAACCATCTTTCCACAATCAATACTTCTGCGGCAGCAAAACGGGGGCACCAGCTAGTAACTGATAAGTTTCAATCAATTCTCTATTGTCATTAAGTGTTAGTAAAATAACTTTGTCAAGCATTTTTCGCCAAATTGTCGAAAAACAAGAAACTAATAATAAGTTTAGCTGATTACATTTTTTCATTGATTTCATCTTTTGTTTTGTTTTACAAATTTCGCTTAAATAAATTTAATTTCTAGTAAATGAAGTAGTACTAGAGACTGACACTCTTCATTAAAATTTATATGTAGTCATTAGGTACAAAATAAAATACATTATTCCACAGTATTATAATATTATAATTCTATGACATAACATATGTTATATGCAAAATTTCATGAACATTTTTCTTGCAAAACAATTCATGAAAATGCTTAATTTTTATAACTTGTAAATATAAAACCAACAAAAGTATGCACATTTAATATCAAATACAATTTCTTTTATGGTGATACATTATTTGTGTCACATAATGATGTATTAAAACCATTATGTTATGTGTACATAAATTGTTTTTGCAAAATAACTTCATATTTAAAATGACAGCCCAGTTTGCATACCTTACGCCGTTTAGATTAGTTGGGGTTTTACTAGCAAGATAATTTATTAACAGTTCAGTGGCATGCAATAATTAATACAACATCATCTTTAGTAAAACAGTCATTTAGTATCCATATATATAAAAATTTCTTGCATTTTCTAAAAAATCAAAAAAATATAATTAAATTTCCTGTTTGTAATCTTAGCATTTTCACATGATAGTTCACTCATCTGTTTCAAATACAACAAAAACTATGCAATTTTCTGTGTAATTGTTCTTTGACTGATCCAGACTTAATTATAAGACTAGGTACTCAAAGTATTTTATACAACATACTTGTAAATATCAATTCTAAGATCAATTATTTTTGTTATATTTTAAAGGGTATTCTTAGTTAACGGTATAACTTAAAAAATAATTGAACATTTTTAAAGACATTAAGGAATTCTTACCATGACCAAAAGCTCCAGATAGTAGGGCTATAGCAATGCTGGGTAGTCATTAATGGAGTATGGTTGGCACCTGTAGCAGTTCTTCCAGGACGGGGCACGAATAGAGGCTGCCTTTCGGCGTTACTTCTACAGGGCCCCACCCGACCAGACAAAGGACTCCTTCACAATTCTTGTGTGTCATGCGAACGTCATAAGATTCTTTGTTTGCAAGTAAGTAATTTTTTTTTATTTTTTTTTATTAAGGACCTCAAACAGTTGTATAATAAGAATTACAATTCAAACCTTATGTAAATAGATTAGCTAATTACACAACCAACATCGTTATCCACAAAATTATTGAATTAATGAAAAGTTAAAAGCACAGAAAATAACAGGCAACAATGTATATCTAGCATGCATAACTAAATGTATTACCTGGAAAAACAATTTTGATTAAGTTATAAGATTAGAAAAAAAGAACAAAAATTACAAGTCATTCAATACAAATTTTATAGCATTTCTATATTGAGATAGTGACATAGTAAATAAGTCTACATTGGAGAAGCTGTTCTCATATAGTTCCATTATGCGACGCAAAGCATGCACACACATTAATACTATTAATATTGTCGTTTTTCTTTTCTCTTTATTTATATTTTACAAATTTTAGAATGATCAAACTTCGATGGAATAGCGGGGCCTCCTGGCACAAGTATACATAATACTTAAAAGGTTTGGCCCCAACCTTTGATTCTAATAAAACAACTGTCATTGCTATTGAAATAAACATTTTTTTGATATGTTTTTTTGGAAAGGCGCTCGCTTTGCAAAGATTAAGGAAAAACAAACGATGAGTAAGTGTGACGTATTCTTTGCGAGGAACTTGGTACACGAAGGTACATATATACAATTGACAAATGGGGAGCAATCGAAAAAGTTGCGACAAATTTTGTAAGACAAATGCAGTCAAACAGTAATCGCCTATTACTTAAAGTTGTTACAGGGTATTTATGCAAGAGGTTGTCATAAGAGTTCCAAGAACGGTAACATATGTAGTTTACAGAGCGTACCTTGAACCAATTCTAGCAAATCACGATACCTTTGGTAGAAGGGATTCCTAACTTGTGTGTCATATTCCAATTGAGATTGATTCTTATAAGAAATTTATAAAGCAGTAGATAAGTGCCACATTTTTTAAATGGCTTACAAGTTCTCATGACAAAACCGTAAAATTGAAAGGCTTTTTTGATAATTTCTTCTGTGGTAGTCAAAATGAAGCTTAGAGTCAAAGAACACGGCAAGGTCTTTAATAAGAGAGACGTTTTCAGGAGAAGTATTACAAATTGTATAGTGTGCAGAATCTCTAGTGGCTCCTATAATATTAATTTTTAATCGATGTTTTGCACTAGATTATTTTCCAAAAATTTGTAAAACCGCTAATGGCGGTCTATAAAATGAACCAAATAACCAAAACAGCCATTGAAAATTACAGACCTATTTCTATTGTTAATGTGCTGAACAAATTGATGTAGAGAGTTGCGCATAAGTATTTATATCCTCTAATTGTTCGTCACATTCCTTCGCAACAGCATAGATTCGTTCGTAGTCACTTAACCAGGCCTAACTTATCGATTTTTTCTAATGTTCTTCGAGGTAGGGATGATGGTTTTCAGATCAATGCCGTTTACAAAATACAGACTTCGAGAAGGCATTTGATCGCGTGGACTCACATTATTATTTTGGGTAAACTCCAGGAAACAGGAATTCATGGAATCTTCTTAAGTGGATAGAGTCCTAACTAGATAACCGATCTCAAGCTGTTGTAATAGCTGGACATCGCTCTGACTTCGTGGATATCCCACCTGGAGTCCCTCAAGACTCGATATTGGGACCGTTACTGTAGCATCATACTTGTACGATATAGGAGACTGCTTTAAATTTTCCAAATTATTCATGTATGCGGATGATACTAAAATGTATGCATATATTAAGTCTGAAAGAGACACAAACTTCAGAAAGACTTGAAACAGCTTTGTTGCTTCTATCATGATAACCGTATTAGGGCATGTTCATATGTACTTCAAATCCTACGTACTCCAGGTTCCTGCAAAACATAAAGAGACATTCCTCGCTCCCGATTTCTGGCCCTCTGGGGTAGTGTTTCGCCGATACAGGGACGCGCCAAAGAAAAAAGTTCCCTAGATAGTGTTATATTTTATATATATTTTTAGGTTAAGGTATATATTGCTATGGGCCAATGTTCTTAATTTTTAAGTCCTTGATGCCTGAAATAAAGTTATTGTATTGTATATGACCCGCGCCGACCACGCACAGGACCTGCACACGCCTTGTGCCCGCCTTACACCCACGCTCGCCACGAGTAAAGTTAGCTCACGCCTCGCGTCCGCTTATACAACTAGTGCAGTGAACTAGTGGCTTCCAGATGTCACAACGTCAGCACGTGTGCAACAAAGTGGATTCAACTAAGTAAAAGAAAAAGCTATAATTTTGTCAAGTTATTGCTTGTACTTGCGCCAAGGTTATAGGCATAGTGCAATTAAATTAAAGTAGGTGGCGCGCGTATCCGATATATTTATTTGAATGTCATAATATGTCAGTCAATTTTAATGAATGTATTATCATTCCTCATTAGATAATATAACCCTTCCAAATTTAAATCGATATTTATACAAATATTTATTTAGCGACAGCAACGCACCGAGTACCGGCTAGTAAATAATAATAATAAATCACATACAAACATGCCACACCTCTTCACATCCTTCCTTATATTACCTACACTGCACTACAAACACTTCACTACCTACATCTCAAAATCACACATCCACACTTAACCATATATTTAAAAAACAAAACACTACTAGATATACATATATGCACGGTGTAACTGTTTGTAAAATATGTACCTTAAAAATACCCTTAAATATCTTCAAATTTATACGTAAATTGTTTAATGTTACTTAAATATTATGTCCACACAGTTGTAGCGATATGTTATAAGATATTTTTTTGAATATAAAGTAGGAACCTATAGAAATATAGAAAATGTAAATATTTACAAAGTTTATAATGTTACTAAATGCCGTTGGTTCTGTAGACAATAAGTAGGTTTTTACGTGGTAGAGCCATGCTGCAGCTATATTAGTAGTATAGTTGTAGCACAAATGGGTCGGCTCGACCGGGGAAGGACCACGCTCTCACAGAATACCAGCGTAAAATAGCGGCTTAACACTGCTGTGTTTCGTATGGTGAGTGTAGAGAACTGGTGACCTATTTTACTGGAAAAGAGGCGGCATTCCATCTTAGTCCTCACGGGTGACAACGCATCTGTTTTTTTGATTCGCAAACGAGGATAAATGTAGATGTCTATGGGCCACAACAACCACTTACCATCAGGTGGACTGTGTGCTCGTTTGTCACCCTATCATATAAAAAAAATAAATAAAAAAAAAGAAAGAGATTATGCGAATATTACTTTTTTAGTGAAGATGATAGATTTACATTTACAATAGGAAGATAAAAGATCCATGTCATCTTGAATTAGAACACAATATAAGATAAGACTTAAGCCTAGTTGTTTCTATAATAATGTTTAACTGATAAGAATTCTGGTTTCATAACTTGATTTGATAAAAGTTAAAGCTGCAGTCTTCGGCAGATTTGACAGCATACAGGCAACTGAACAGACAGATCTCCAAATGCATGCGGGGAGACTTACGCAACTTTAATACAGCTTGTATTGAAGAAGCGATTGAGCGGAACCAGGGCTCCAAAGTCATTGCCAGAGAGATCTGTCTGCCAGAAAGAGTCAACTGTCGAAGCTGAAGATTGAATGTGGCAGCATCGTTTCCGGGACACCTGAGATTTTGAGTGAGATTGAGAGATTCTATGGGCAGTTGTATACATTTTTTTTTATAGGATGAGGGTGACAAACGAGCACACAGTCCACTTGATGGTAAGTGGTTGCTGCGGCCCATAGACATCTACATCTATGCTCGTTTGCGAATCAAAATGCAGATGCGTTGTCACCTGTGAGGACTAAGATGGAATGCCTTATTTCCAGTAAAAAGGGCCTCCGGCCACCTGCACTCACCAAGCGAAACGCAGAGGTAAACCTCTACTTCATGCTGGTATTCTGTGAGGTCGTGGTACCACCCCGGTTCGAGCCGGCCCATCCGTGCGACAGCAAAAGCTGCCGCATGACTCTACCACTGTTGAACACATCATCGTTGGAGCCACACGCAAGTGTGAGTAACGATCCGAGACCAAGTCTCATCAGACACTATTCCGATGATATTCCGGACGTCAGTCTGAGCGAGATTAGAATGGCTCTCCAGCACCTTAAAAAGGGCAAGTCCCAGGGCGAGGATGGAATTACAGCGGAGCTTCTGAAAGCGGGTGGAAAATCGGTACTTAAAGTCTTTCAGAAGCTCTTTAATTCCGTCCTCCATGGTGGCACTACTCCGGAGGTGTGGAGCAGAAGTGCGGTGGTCTTGTTTTTCATGAAAGGCGACAACGCTCTCTTGAGAACTACAGATCCCTTCTGAGCCGCGTCTACGTGCTGTTTTCAAGAGTCCGTTATGAATCGTCTCGCACGCAGACTCGACGACTTCCAGCCTCCCAAACAAGCAGGTTTCCAAATAGACTTTAGCACCATAGACCACATACATACCCTTTGGCAAATTGTACAGAAGACCAAGGAGTACAATTTGCCACATACGCAAGACATAGCTTGCGTATGTGGACTATGAAAAAGTTTTGATTCCGTCGAAATTTGGGTGGTGCTGCAATTCCTTCAGCGTTGCCAATTTGACTGTCGGTATATTGAAGTGCTGAAGTGTTTGTACATAGGCTGCACTAAAAGTATCGGGAATGGAATATTTCCACTGTTCCTGTCATATTAAAATCTTTTTAATTGTAAACTTCTTGGTTTTAAAAATCGAATACCATTTATTTATTTAAAAACAAGATTCTCGGTCTTGTCACAAGGTTTTGTCAAACTTGTTTAGTCGAGAAAATGGAATTGACTCGAGAAAATTCAAGAGCGATGATTTATTATGACTTTCGAAGTGGTTTAACACAAAAACAGTGTGTTGACCGGATGCTTTCTGCATTTGGTGATGAAGCCCCATCCAAAACCACAATTTATCGCTAGTTTGCTGAATTTCAACGTAGACGTGTCAAGCTCAGTGATAATCCCCGTCAAGGTCGTCCAAAAACTGCAGTCACCAAAGAAAACGTTGATGCTGTGCGTAAGCTGATTGAGGAAGATCGACATGTGACATACCGCGAAATTCAGGCAACTTTAGACATTGGCATGAGTCAAATACAAATAATCTTGCATGAACAGTTAGGTGTAAAAAAGTTGTTTTCCCGATGGATACCGCATTCGCTCTGTGAAGAGCAAAAAGCGTCTCGCGTTACTTGGTGCGTCAGAACTCTCGAAAGATTCCACGCATGATCCTCAAATGCTGTATACAACATCTTATCAGGTGACGAATCCTGGATATACGCGTACGAACCCGAAACAGAAAACCAGTCACGAGTTTGGGGTGTTCGAAAATGAGTTAAAGCCAACAAAAATTGTTCGTTCATGGAGTGTTGCAAAAAAAATGGTGGCCACATTTGTCTCCAAAACCGGCCATGTTACGACTATTCCTCTTGAGGGACAAAGAACGGTTAATGCAGAATGGTATGCTAGCATTTGTTTGCCACAGGTCGTTTCTGAACTCCGTAAAGAGAACTGCAACCGCCGCATCATCCTCCATCACGACAATGCGAGTTCTCACACCGCACACAGAACAAAAGAATTTTTACAGCAAGAAAACAGGGCGGCACTGAAAATTTCGAGAACAAGGAAGTGACACAACATTACTATTTAAAAATGTATTTATTGCTTTTCGAAGTATTCTCCGCGAAATTTGACACATTTTTCCATACGATGGAACCAATCATGGAAGCAACCATTCCATTCGGAAGTTGGGGTCTCCAAAATGGCCGTTTTGTAGGCGTCCACAGCTTCTTCAGGTGATGAAAATCTCTGTCCCCGCAATTTATTCTTTATTTTAGGGAAAGTATAGAAATCATTAGGGCTTAGGTCGGGGCTGTACGGCGGATGGTCTAATAATTCTATGTTTGCTTGCTCTAAAAACTCTTTTGTTCTGTGTGCGGTGCGAGAACTCGCATTGTCGTGATGGAGGATGATGCGGCGGTTGCAGTTCTCTTTACGGAGTTCAGAAACGACCTGTGGCAAACAAATGCTAGCATATCATTCTGCATTAACCGTTTTTTGTCCCTCAAGAGGAATAGTTGTAACATTGCCGGTTTTGGAGACAAACGTGGCCACCATTTTTTTTTTGCAACACTCCGTGAACGAACAATTTTTGTCTACGTTTACTCATTTTCGAACACCCAAACTCGTGACTGGTTTTTTGTTTCGGGTTCGTACGCGTATATCCAGGATTCGTCACCTGATACGATGTTGTATACAGCATTTGATGATCATGCGTGGAATCTTTCGAGAGTTCTGACGCACCAAGTAACGCGAGACGCTTTTTGCTCTTCACAGAGCGAATGCGGTATCCATCGGGAAAACAACTTTTTTACACCTAATTGTTCATGCAAGATTATTTGTATTTGACTCATGCCAATGTCTAAAGTTGCCTGAATTTCGCGGTGTGTCACATGTCGATCTTCCTCAATCAGCTTACGCACAGCATCAACGTTTTCTTGGGTGACTGCAGTTTTTGGACGACCTTGACGGGGATCATCACTGAGCTTGACACGTCCACGTTGAAATTCAACAAACCAGCGATAAATTGTGGTTTTGGATGGGGCTTCATCACCAAATGCAGAAATCATCCGGTCAACACACTGTTTTTGTGTTAAACCACTTCGAAAGTCATAATAAATCATCGCTCTTGAATTTTCTTGAGTCAATTCCATTTTCTCAACGACTAAACAAGTTTGACAAAGCCTTGTGACAAGACCGAGAATCTTTTTTTAAATAAATAAATGGTATTCGATTTTTAAAACCGGAAAGGAGTTTTCAATTAAAAAGATTTTAATATGACAGGAACAGTGGAAATATTCCATTCCCGATACTCTTAGTGCAGCCCTCGTGCCTGGGACAAATAGTCCGAATAGGCACATCCAACTTCGACCGTGACGTCAATCGTCATGTATACCTCAAAACTTGAAGACGAGAGTGTACAACCATTGCGTGTTGCCAGTAATGACTTATGGATCTGAGACGTAGTCCTTCACTGCTGGCTGTATGAGGAAGCTCAAAGTGGCTCAGCGAGCTATGGAGAGGGCTATGCGCGGGGTTTCTCTGCGTGATAAACTTAGAAATGAGGATATCCGCAGTAGAACTAGAGTAACCGACATAGCCGGATAAACGGTTTAGTAAGCTTAAATGGCAATGGGCCGACCATATAGCTCGAAGAATCGACAACCGATGGTAGGCGAAGTGTACAGTGACCCCCCCCCCCCCCCTACTAGATGGAGTGACGACCTGGTAAGACATGCAGGAAGTCTTTAACAGTGGTAGAGCCACGCGGCGGCTTTTGCTGTCGTACGGATAGGCCGGCTCTAACCGGGGTGGTACCACGACCTCACAGAAAACCAGCGTGAAGTAGAGGTTTACCTCTGCGTTTCGCTTGGTGAGTGCAGGTGGCCGGAAGCCCTTTTAACTGGAAATGAGGCATTCCATCTTAGACCTCACGGGTGACAACGCATCTGCATTTTGATTTGTAATAAAGGATGGATGTAGATGTCTATGGGTCGCAGCAGCCACTTACCATCAGGTGGACTGTTGGCTCGTTTGTCACCCTCATCCTATAAAAAAAAAAGTCGATGGATGCAGGTGACTCAGGACGGTCTTTTGTGGCATTCGTTGGGAGCCTATGTTCCTATGGGCCTATGTTCAGCAGTGGACTTGTGAAGGGCTGTAACAATGATGATTCATATTAGTAAAAGTAAGAGCAGAGCCAAGGTTAAAAGGGTAAGACAGCCAGTATCATTATAACTTGCAAGCCATTTCATCTTAGTCTCAGAGGTGACATCTCATCTGTGGTCTTTGTCCACATTTTGCCACCAGATGGTCGGTTACCTCATTTTTCACTTATATTATCTAAGTTTATTTTTCTCAGAATAACTACACTTACTTTGAACTTTCAAATCTTCATATGTTGACTGGCAAAAAATGCATATAGCATTAAGCCCGTCCTTTGTATCCTTTTTGGTTTGGTAAATACAACAAAGAATAAATAATTTGTTTTCTGGTCACTGGAGCGGATGTTCTATAAAGTTAACCATCAACCAAGATTTCACGATGTGTTGTTACCTCAACGTTAGAGGCAAGTTCTGAATAGACAATAAAAAATTGAAATAATTTCTGTGATGCTGGTACCAGGGATCATTCGTAGACTGTAATGAATGATAAGGTACACCTTCATCACAGGCTGTATGCCTCTCCCTATTTTCAGCAGCAGACTTCCCTCTTTACTGGTGGAGCCCCTTGCCCCGTGGTACGATGCTACTACTGGAGAACCTTTCTTCCCATCGCTAATAGTTCTTGATTGGCCGAACCATTGCCACCACAGCTTACTGACGAGTTGGGTTTTGTCCATTATTTTGGTGCTACCGCGGACATTCTCTGAGGTCGATTATTTAGTGCTATTAAATATAAGCTTTCCTTTATTGTACTAGGCGCTAAGACGCCTAGAATTCATAGAGTAGATATATCCATTGTTGTTATCCGGTTTGAGTGGTATTAAATGCCATTACAACTTAAGAATCGTGAGGCTGTTATTCTTAGCCCAATTACCTGAAGCCTGCCTTGTTTAAAGTTGATTACGGGAACCGTTTATGCTCAGATATATAATAAAATCTTTTTTAATTTATTTCAGGGCTCTCCAGTTTCCACCCGAAGGATGGCTTCGTATATCACTTAACCATGGATCGATAACTTGGGTGTCAATTTTACCCAATGGCAATGTAGTGTTACGGGCTCTAAGCGACACGGGTCACATGGACCCCAAGCACATCACAAGCCGGTAAACGCAAGCTAATTATTGTAGACTAGACTAGTTAAAACAATGTAAGAAATTGTAAAAAATAGTCAATTATTATAGTTGAGTCGTGAAGGAGTTTTTATTAGCACAAAATATATGTGCTCCACTTGGAAGTAAGCTTATGCGGTGTCAATATTTAAAATAAATGTGATAGCTTTTTTTTTAATTTATATGTTTATGAACGTGAACAAAATAATTACTTTTATCTCATATTTGTATAGATTTGGATTTATAAATCGAAGCTATTATGCGTGATAATCTAATTAAAGCGCTCATGAAATCAATTTCTCTTGTTGCATTATTGTAATAATGTTTCAACTAAAATACCAGTTTACGTATTGTTGATTTTATTCTTACTAAAAAAATATGTATTTCCCTATCGTAGTAATCGATTTTTATATATTTCCGCTTTAAACCCCGCATTTATTTGTCGATATGAAATTAATTGAATGTATTTGTTAACTGTTACGCCCGTATATGTGTTATGTTATTAACAAACATTATTTTATTATGAATTAGAAATGATAGCGAATAAAATTAGTATGTGTTCAAATACTTTCTGCATTACAAATTTTAGTAATCTGTTGTCTTTGACTTATTACTTTAATAATATTTACACGTTTTATATACATGTTTATGATTATAATATGCCTATGAGATCACAAAACATTACAAAACGAATTGTTAACGTTCATGTTATGAAGCTTATATAATAACCTGACATACAATTTTATCAAATGTGTATTTCATAAAACTTAGGTCATAATTTATACAGTTTAAAGCAAATTGAACAACAATGTTTATTCATACAAGTAAATGATGTATTAACAATTAGATAGATTATTAACAAATAGAATTAGGGAAATTATCTGAATACCTATGTATATGTTTCATCCACAAAACATTAATTAGTATTTGTTGTTTTTTTTTTTCAAGTTGTAATATAATATTTGATATACGTAAATAAAAATTTGACTATATGTTCTTAATAGATGCCTTATTTATTCTACTGTCTAAATATTGCCGTACATGAATATTAATTTCCATTCACATTTCGTATCCTGTTAACGCTCCGGTCATTCTTATCACGATTTTCTTATCTTGTAGCCGTCCCAAAAAGCTTTCGAAGCGTCGATTAAACAAGGCTTCGCAAGTGTAATGAAGGCCTAATTTGAGGCCATTTGTCGGGGCGTACGGCGAGGCGACGCGTGCAAACAAACCGAGCGGCTTCCACTCGGAACACTAAGACCGTGATTGTCATGTAATGAATGACCCGACTCGCTCCAAGCTCGATTAGAGCGGGTATTCTGTTTTTACAGTTAGGGTTAGAACAAGAATAAAGATATAAAGAAATAATGTATCGGAGAACGGAAAAAAAAATTGTTGGTAGGGGAACTGAAAGTTCAAAGTAGTGTCCGACTTTATTAGAGTCTGTTTGCATTATTTATTGTGTGTGTAAATAGGCAGGAAATCTTTACAAGTATCGATGACATTCACTATAAGTATAGATTCAAACCTACAGACTATCGCCGGTTTATATAAAATATATTAGATAATAGAAAGATAACTGGAAATAAGATAACTTGTGATGTTCTTTCTTTGATCTTTCACTGAAACCTTTTATGCGGTGAAGATATCAAAGATATGTCATCCTGCATGTTCCTAACAGAAGATATGTTATGGAAACTTTAACACCAGTTTCAGCTAACGAAGCTCATTCTACGTGGACCACTCGGAAAGTTTTGCGAAACTAAAAAAAGTTCTATGGCTAAAGTTTTTATTACAAAATCTTTTCAAAGAACTCTCCACCATATATAACATACCAGCCAAATACAAAATTTCATGCGTCTGAGTCAATTATTATCGAAACCCTACTTTTTTATCTACTAGCCACAGTAAAACTAAATTTGCAAATAGTCGTTATCATAAACTTGGCGCAACTTTACAATTAAATTAATTTAACATAGATTATCTACAAAATAATGTTCGAGTTTAAGTTTATTTTTTCTAAATAACTGCAACCTGCACACAATGTATACTGCGATCGATAGACGAGATTCTAGCGAACGCTACGCTAACAGATGAACGCTTATCACAAATAAAAAACTGCTGATGGAAAGTAGCCTCACCTCTTGATAAAGAGTAATTGTGTTCTGTGAGCCTCACTATTGCGAGAAAATAGAGTATTTTGCGTCATGTAAAAAAATCGAAAAATACATATTTATACGTGTTGTAAAAAGTAAACGGGAAATGTTGAAGACCTATTCATAAAAATGCATTATACGTTTTATTGTTCAATTTTTTATTTTTTTAATCTGTATCTCAAATCTCCAAAACGCTATCCCGCCATATTAGATTCCGTCGCGACGTCACTGATAAAGTAAACAAGCTAATTTTATAAATAATAGTACTACGTTTAGAAATTTTTCAAGTTATCATCAAAATTGTTGACTTTTATTCCATATTTTATTGAAATAACATCATGGAAGACAGATCAGTAGAAGCAGAAAGTGCTAATCTACCAAAGATAAATATTTATTTATGGTGGCAAATATTTTTGCATGCGATCTCGTTTTTTGTTCTGTCGAGTTGAGGAATGTTAAAACATCAATGTCTATCAAATACCTATTAACAACGTTAGTTTATACAATAACACAATACGGATGCCTCCGTGGCGCAGTGGCTTAGCAATGAGTTGCTGCGCTGGGGGCCGCGGGTTCGAATCCCGCACGGAACAAGTATTTGTATGGCCTACAAGTAATTGTTCCGGGTCTGGATGTTTGTCCTTGTGCAATTCGTGTTTGTAAACTGCCTCCACGACATAGGAGAAAATCCTAGTGTGGGAGTAATGTTTAAAAAATAAATAAAAATAGGTACCATGTCAGAGTGTATTTTGATAATACATAGATATGTTTATCTATGATTACAATCATTATATATGTAAGATAACTTAATCTTTTACAAAATTTAAAATATCTATCAACTTATGATGCTTTGTTTTGTATAAGCGATAGTTAAATATAAGTCATACTTACATCAGTGATCTTCACAGAAGTATAGTCTAGTTATTGTAGACAATGTCTTAGAGTCTCTTCTTCCCAGTCTTAACCAAGTGTTTCTCATATTTAAATCAGTTGTCACTTCAATACATAATAACCTCCTCGGCCTTCTTATGTTCGCATTTTTGCATTCAAGCGCAACACATCAATGATAAAGATGATAACTCATTATGAAAAATCCAAAAATAATTTATTCCTTTGCAAAATCGTTTTATTTACTTAATCAGTGACGTCACGAGCTAAACAGCATGGCTGCTAGTGTTTTCGCTCGAACATTTAAAACGATAATTAAAAGTAATTTTTATAGCACTATACGGTTTTAAAATAATATATTTAATAATTGTAGTGGTTTATTATCACTCCAGGATTCATTTAAAACATTATTTGAAAATGGGTGTAATACCCAATTGCCTCTGCACTACGCTATGCTAGCCAACTAGCCACAGAAAGGCCTACAACCAGTTGTCCTCTTAAAAATGCTGCCGATTTTGATAGTGATGTTAAAATGCTAAATGGTTTTAAATTTATATAATTTCTATTGTGCCAAAATACTCACAGGCACAAATCTTTGTTTTTATATACGTAACCCCCAACTAGGATTTTCTCCTGTATAGTGGCCTTTGACATTCATAATTTTTTTTTATAGGATAAGGGTGACAAACGAGCACACAGTCCACCTGATGGTAAGTGGTTGCTGCGGCCCATAGACATCTACATCTATCCTCGTTTGCGAATCAAAATGCAGATGCGTTGTCACCCGTGAGGACTAAGATGGAATGCCTCATTTCCAGTAAAAAGGGCCTCCGGCCACCTGCACTCACCAAGCGAAACGCAGAGGTAAACCTCTACTTCACGCTGGTATTCTGTGAGGTCGTGGTACCACCCCGGTTCGAGCCGGCCCATCCGTGCGACAGCAAAAGCTGCCGCGTGGCTCTACCACTGTTACAACAAGCAAGCATCCAGACCCGGTAGTGTTTTAAAGACTTGTTCGGTACTTGATTCGAACCCGCGGACCCGCAGTGTCGAATGCTTGACCACTGCGCTACCGAGTTTCCGAAAATGTAAAATATATGTATGTAAAAAGTGTAGTTATTAAATGGACGTAGTTATGCAAAAAGGATCCAACCCGCATAAAGTTAATTTGAAGTATGGATACTTCAAATATCATAAACTCAAATTATCGGTATGGTTTCTGTCTGTTTGTAATTTTTCTTCTTATTTGTGTCACGTTTGCTAAAGTTGTTACATCACTTAATAGTATAGACCAGAAACATTATTTTTCAAGTCATCATTTTTGACACAAACTCGGGTTGGATCCTTTTTGCATAACTACGTCCAAATTTGTTTAAGTTGTACTATCTTATATGTTCAGTGTCGCATGGTGTAGTTAGAGTATATACGGGGATTGTTTGTAATATTTTTTATTTTTTTAATAAAAATACTAATAATGCTATTAAACATTACTAATATTCCCTTTAACGACTTCTGGTAAGCTTAAAATGCTTGTGTTGGAAGTAGTTCACGACAGTAGTCGAATGGCGGATTCGAACCCACGACCTTTCGAGTTCGCGGTCCGCGCCCTGCCATTAGGCTACTGACGCTTCAGTTATTAAAACGTTAGCTAAATATTTATTACATTGTACATTAACAGGAATGATGACGCTCGAAGTGACGTGAACTTAATAAAACCCTGTTTACAATTTTCAACACAAGATTTTACATGAATGCAATAATTACGAATGGAAGTATTAAAAGTTTATTTTGAAGCAAACGTCAAGGAGATTTATATTATGTAAGTGCCCATTTCACGTAAAACTATAGGTTGTGACCTAAAAAATTCACCTGAAATTGAGGCAATGATTTGTAAACTTCATTTTACTACAAAATTTAAAATTACAGCCTATATACGTCCCACTGATGGCCCGTCGCGCTGCCCCAATGCGTGTTGGCGAACTTCACATCTTCGAAATATTTTTTTTTTTATATCTAAGACATGCAATTGCCCTTCACCGCCGATCACATTGTAAATCAGCTCTTAAAATTGCAATTAACAATTTCATTGGTACCGGCAGGGATCGAACCCGGGTTGCTCGTGTACTATGAAATTTACAGCGAGCGCTTACCCCTTGAGCTACCACGGCTCTACAACAAATATGCAGCTAACTATAAAGAAAATAATGAATTTTTAAGTCGCCGTCTTTTTACTTAACCTGAGCCATCATAGTATGTTTAAGTAGTAATAAAATTAACAATGGATTTTATTACTGCTTAAACATACTATGAAACGTATGCTTACGCACATGCGCGCACAGAGGCGCGCACACACACACACACACACACACACGCGCGCACGCGCACACACACACACACACACACACACACACACGCACGCACACACACACGCACGTTTGACAGAAAATTTGACAAAAACATTTCACATATATATGTTATACTCGACGTTAACGTATGGTAGTCGTGTTTTATATTAATTTAAACTTAATTTAACGTCGAAGCAACAATCACAGGAATATAGTACATATTATGGGCGAACACTAGACTTTCGGTGTGTAAACAGGGTAGTCTGTGCACTAGACTTGTTCCTTCGTAGCCGTTATAAACAACGAACAAATAAGCCACTCATACCGTGAATGGAAATTAATGAATATTTGAAATATATGAAAGTTATGTATATTTCTTTAGTTTTTCTTTTTATCATTCCAAATACCTACTTATTTACCTAGCGATAGTTTAGCTTGAGTATGGCTGAAACGTAGCGATGCTAGTATTCAAAAAGTATTTAATGTTTGCTGCCATTGATTATTTTAACTTTTTTTTAAATAACCATGCCTGTTATATATTGTAAATAGTAATCTTCTCGTCAGAAAGTTTAAAAGTTGTATTTTTTTAAATCAAAATATTAAAAATATTACTGAAATGGTGTAATTTTATTTGCCCTTATTATTTTTTGTACTAACAGCCTTGACATTGTTTTCTCTTTCTATATGCTAATATAGAGGTATAGTTGTTTGTTTGTGGAAGTAATTTCTGGAACTGATGATTTGATTTTAAAAAATATTTTACTTCACGAAATAGACTATGTTTTATTGTAATCAAAATATGTTTTTAGAATTTAATTAGTAGATTTGTAAAGATCTGCGAAAAATGAGTTTTACTGGCGTGCGCTGACCAAACGGCTTGAAATAAATGAATTATCATCATCATCATCATTACAGCCCTTCACAAGTCCACTGCTGAACATAGGCCTCCCCCAAAGAATGCCACAAAGCACGGTCCTGAGCCACCTGCATCCATCGACTTCCTGCATATCTTCCCAGGTCGTCACTCCATCTAGTGGGGGGACGCCCTACACTTCGCCTGCCGGTACGAGGCTGCCACTCGAGAACCTTTCTTCCCCATCGGTTGTCGGTTCTTCAAGCTACATGGCCGGCCCATTGCCACTTCAGCTTACTAATCCGTTGGGCTATGTCGGTCACTGTATATCCTCATTTCTGAGTTTATCACGCAGAGAAACTCCGAGCATAGCCCTCTCCATAGCTCGCTGAGCAACCTTGAGCTTCCTCATCCGGCCAGCAGCGAAGGACCACGTCTCAGTTCTGTATGTCATCACTGGCAACACGCACTGGGTGTACAGTCTCGTTTTCAAGTTTTGAGGTATACCTGACGAGAAGATGTGCCGTAATTTCCCGAACGCTGCCCAACCGAGTTGAATCCGTCGATTGACCTCTCGGTCGAAGTTGGACTTACCTAATCGGACTATTTGTCCCAGGTAAACATACTCGTCAACAACTTCGAGCTTAGTGCTCCCAACAACTACCGGCATAGGTGTGACATGGACATTAAACATGATCTTTGTTTTGTCCATATTCATCTTAAGAGCTATCCGTTGGGAAACACTATTGAGGTAATTGAGCAGAGTGCTTAGGTCCTCCAGCGATTCTGCCATAAGGACTATATCGTCGGCAAATCGAAGGTGAGTGATGTACTCGCCATTGATGTTGATACCGTATCCTTTCCAGTCCAGAAGCTTGAAAACGTCTTCCAATGCAGCGGTGAAGAGTTTCGGGGATATGACGTCACCCTGTCTTACACCTCTCTGCAATTGGATAGGTTTCGTACTCTGGTTCTGTACTCGGATAGCCATCGTAGCCCTACTGTACAAGCACTTCAACACATCGATATACCGACAGTCAACTTGGCACCGCTGAAGGGATTGCAGCACCGCCCAAATTTCGACTGAATCAAAGGCTTTCTCATAGTCCACATACGCCAGACATAGTGGCAAATTGTACTCCTCGGGCTTCTGTACAATTTTCCGAAGGGTATGTATGTGGTCTATGGTGCTAAAGCCTTTTCGGAAACTGGCTTGTTCGGGAGGCTGGAAGTCGTCAAGTCTGCGTGCGAGACGATTCGTAATGACTGTCGAAAACAACACGTAGACGCGTTCAGAAGGGAAATCGGTCTGTAGTTCTTCGAGAGAGCGTTGTCGCCTTTCTTGAAGAACAAGACCACCGCACTTCTGCTCCACACCTCCGGCGTAATGCCACCATGGAGGACGGAATTAAAGAGCTTCTGAAGGACTTCAAGTACCGGTTTTCCACCCGCTTTCAGAAGCTCCGCTGTAATTCCATCCTCGCCTGGGGCCTTGTCGTTTTTAAGGTGCTGGAGAGCCATTCTAGTCTCGCTCAGACTGACGTCCGGGATATCTTCGGAATAGTGTCGGATAAAACTCGCTCTTGGATCGTTACTCACACTTACGTGCGGCTCCAACGGTGACGTGTACAGCTGCCCATAGAACCTCTCAATCTCACTCAAAATCTCAGGTGCCCTGGAAACGATGCTGCCACATTCAGTCTTCAGCTTCGACAGTTGGCTCTTTCTGGCAGACAGATCTCTGGCAAATACTTTGGAGCCTTGGTTCCGCTCGATCGCTTCTTCAATACGAGCTGTATTGAAGTTGCGTAAGTCCCGCCGCATGCATTTGGAGATCTGTCTGTTCAGTTGCCTGTATGCTAAAATAATAATATGCGAAATAAATGAATACAATGTCAACAAAACTAGTTTTTTACAAAATAGTTACAAATTACACATTTATTGTGTATATAAAATAAATATAGCGTGTATTTTTTTTTGCTCCTATTTATTTTTGTCTGTATATTAAAAAAAATACTGAAATAACTTTGCTTTTAAGCGCGGGTTAGCTAGTAAACTAAGATGAATTTATTTGTAATTTCGACTTTATTTTTAATTCATACTAAACTATGAATGATTGAAACTATGAACCCGGGTTCGATCCCCGCCGTCACCAATGAAAAAGCTAATTGCAATTTTAAGTGTTGATTTACCACTTGCTCGACTGTGAAGGAAAACATTGTGAGGAAACCTGCATGTCTGAGAAATAAGAAAAAAAAATATTTCGATACTGGGGCCGATATTGGGGGCAGCGTGGCGGACATTATTCCTTACCCTAAAACTCGGAAATTAGAGGAGGCCTGTTCCCAGCAGGGGGACGTATATAGGCTGTAACTTTAACTTTTCACTTTTATGAATGATTGAATTATTGAAAAAATATTATATATATATATATATATATATATATATATATATATATATATATAATAGTAAGTAAGGGTGACAAACGAGCACACAGTCCACGTGATGGTTAGTGTTTGCTGTGGCCCATAGACATCTAATCTACATCTATCTTTGTTTGTGAATTAAAATGCAGATGCGTGTCAGCCGTGAGGACTAAGATAGAATGCCTCTTTTCCAGTAAAATGGGTCTCCGGTTCTCTACACTCACCATACGAAACACAGCAGCATTAAGCTGCTATTTTACGCTGGTATTCTGTGAAAGCGTGGTCCTTCCCCGGTCGAGCCGTCCCATTCGTGCTACAAATATACTATTAATATACCTGCAGCAAGACTACCACATTCAAACTAATAATAAATAATATACTTCAATTATCATCAGAAATGGTAGCATAAAATAAAATAATTTTTAAACATAGAGCCATGCTGCATCTAGCTATATTGTGGGACACAAAAACAAAAAATTGTTAAATAATATTCAAATAAAAGTTTATCAAAATATGTTATGTAAATTCTGATTTATTTTGTTGCACACATTAAACCCATTCTTGTTTTCAAGTCTATTGAAAGGCACTTAAAAGATAAAATTATGGGAAATAAAACGACATCATATCTATAATAGATAATATAATTAATTATTTTATTGGTCGCCTCACAACATCAATATTGATCAAAATAGTTTGAGGTACCTACTTAGTATTAAATAGCGTACATTCATCAACACAAGACTTACGTATTGATAGCTAATTAAAATAGGCCGATCATAAAGACGATAAAAAATCTATTTCAAAAATCAACAATACAATCTTAAAACATTATTTTTAAAACAGTGATATAACAGTGTTGATAATTGTACCTATATAAATTCTAAATTGATAAAATTGATATGAATAATTTAAAACTTTATTGAAAGCTCTGTGCTACATCTATATAAGAGGAATAATTGGTTGAATCATATTTTAAAGTTATATTCTAACTTCCCACAATATCTTTCTTTTCTCCGCAATATTTGCCGCAAAATAATAGACTTATCTATACAAAGTAGGTAATGAAATTAACGAATATAGTCGTACATGTATTTTGTTTACAGGGTCTAGCAATTAATGGACATTGGAATTTAATATATAACTAATTTCTAAATCATACCATTTCCAGATATCCATTCACATTTTAATATTTTCAACAATATTAAAGTTGGGTTTGATAGTGGATAAATAACATGTGGGTATATTGTATATTCCTACCCATTTCAGTATGAACAATATGTATGATTTTCAGGAGTAGGTTACTTCGTACAACAGACCTTTGTTCATATTCATGTTATATAAGCAAATACTAACACCATATTATTGGAGAGCCACCGTCATTCACATTCCAGCAAAACGTCTCACCCGCATTCCAATATTATTTAATTGTTAAATTCATTCATATATTTCCAAGTCTAACCAATGCACAACAAAAAAAAACGAGCAGTGTAGTATCCGCTATCAGGTATGCGCGAGTGCGATTATGACTTATGAACGCTTTATTTTAGTTCCTCTCGTGCAACATGTGTGTGTAAAAGAGAGAGAGAGAGAGAGAAAACATATTTAAGAAACACCACACCATATGAGAAATTAGATAAAAATAAATTATCAATTTAAAAATAAATTATGAATTTAGTAAGATAACGTTTGTTTTCAAATGCATGCATCACACGTTGGCCGTCTTATAATGTTTCAGGTTTCGGCCAAAGTGATTAAATACTGTCAGTGTTACGAAAAAGAAGACATAGATGGCATGTAAGTTTGAAAATTCGAATAAGTAGTTTTAAATCGTTTTTTGAGCTTCAATAGATATATATACATAGTAACGTAGCTACGAATATCCCACAACGCTGACTCTTCCATGTTATGTACTTAACTTAGGGTTGCCAACCGTCCTATTCTCCCAGGACATGTCCTAATTTTTGTAGTGACTTGGGATGTCCTGGATAGTTTTTAAGCAGCGTCCTGGGTTTTTAAAGCGCCCTGATGAAGTCATATTTTAAAATTCGCGCGCCACTTACAATTCTTACGTTACTCGCGGCCTCACGGCGGCGTTTTTATTTTTTTATGTATGGTATGGTTTGAATCTAGTCACATATAAAATGCGAAAACGAACCGATACATGCATACATAGTACATACATTCGCCACGTTGTCGGTTCAGTTCGGTTCGCAGTTATGTTTGACAAGGCCTTTAATGCGTCCTGTTTTTAAACTGAATTGTTCTGGTTTTTTAATTTCAAATCGTAGTTATTTAAATTTGGGGTTGGCAACCCTAACTTACCTACTCTTTATGTTTACTAAGGTTTACTACTCTATGATACCAAGTTTCAAAATTGTTCCGATTATCTACGCTGCTTGCGGTCAAACAGCAATAGGAAAATATGTTACAATAACGTAATTAGGTAAGTATTTGAATTATAAAGTTATCATTAAAAGGTACAGATATAGGAATATATTAATCACGATACTGACTTTAAACTTACTATGTAAAAACTACAAAAATTTTAATCATAATGCATAGAATTGGCACATTTTATAGACGAAAAATATACACTGTTATGTTATTCTTCCTCTATGACTAAAGAATAATCGATAGGAATAAATACCCAATAGCGAGTAAAAATCGTGAAATATTATAAACATATCAGTTATAATAGAGCAAGACCTTAAGCCTAAATTGTATAGCCATGCGAGAAGTCAAAACGGTATTTTAAACTGCCGTAACAGATCTTTGGAAAATCACGTCGGTTCCGTCGGTCACTTCTTCGTCCTCTTCATCGTCGCAGGCGTCCTCTGGCTCACCTAATGCTCTGACGAACTCTGTAATTATAAACGATTGTAAAAGTAAAGTATTTAAATGTTTTTATTTTTTATTTAAATCATTATTTGCATATAACATGGTAGTACAGATTTTCTTACATTTATAAATGAGCATTTGTGTTTAATCGATTTATCGATGATCAAACAAATCATAAATGTGTTTTATTCGCCGATGATCTATCTATTATTGTGACATCTGATAAAAACTCTATACACGATCACGAAACTGATATAAATAAAACAATTGACAACGTTATTAAATGGCTAAACGTAAACAATTTAAAACTAAATCTAAATAAATCACATTTTATCCAATTTAATCAATCCAAATATAAACAATTAAATTTTAAGCTAAATATTAATAAAATAAAGGAAATAAGGTCTACCAAGTTTCTGGGAGTATTTTTTTTTTATATTTTAAAATAATTATTTTGTGAACATAGGTTAGTTTACAGATCTCGATGTACATAATAAATATAAGGTAAGTTCTCTATGTCCCGCCAGTAGGCATACAAAATATAAAATTAATAAATGCATCATTCAAAATCATCAAAAAAAAAAAAATTCTTCTGTTGTCATGTTCTAATTGAAATCATTATATAACAAGTTAGTAATTATGAAAAAATTAAAGATAATAAAGTTATCATTTTGTCTAATTGTCATCTAGTATTCATTGGGACATGCCATGATAGTTATGTAGTCAATGCAATTTAATAATATAATATTTTTATGTCAAAATCTATCATTAAGGAATTCATCTATAGAATAATATGCTTTATCATTTAGTATCTCCAAAAGTTTACGTTTATAAATATTTATGTTGTTACAATCTCTAATGCACTTAGGTAATTTGTTATATACTTTTGGTGCCATTGCGTATATGCTCTTCTGTAAAAAAACAGTTCTACTTGGTACTAAATGAAGCTTATCTGAGCGACGTTGACTTTCCACAAATTTATACAAATTAATATTACGTTTTACAAAAATACTTGTTTCATAAATATATAATGAGGGAAATGTTAGAATTTTTAATTTTCGAAAATGTGGCTTACACGTGTTGGTGCTTTTTAAATTACAGATCGCACGTAGACATTTTTTTTGCGCAATGAACACATCGCGAATATTGGGTGCATTACCCCAAAATATGACGCCATATCTCAGGATTGAGGCGACATAGCCATGGTATGCTGCTAGTAGTGCTCTCTGGTTTGCAACTTTTCCCAGCATATAAAGGACGTATGCAAATTGATGCAATTGTTTACAAATACAATCAATTTGAGTCTTCCACGACATATCATTGTCTATATGTAGTCCCAAAAATTTTTTCACCTTTGTTTCTTTCACGTCTTGGCCCATATCTTTAATTTGTAGATTTATTGAGGTATTTTGTTTCATTTGAAAAGTCATTATTTTGGTTTTGTCCAGATTAATTTTTAGGTTGTTCTTTTTCAACCAGTCAATAATTGATATAAGACTATTATTAATTTCACTTTCAATGTCATCATAATTATTACTATTATAACTTACAGTGCTGTCATCGGCAAATAAAGACATTTGGTGACTTGTACAATTTGGAAAGTCATTAATATAAATGATAAAAAGGAACGGGGCAAGAACTCCACCCTGAGGAACTCCGTATTTAATCAGTTGTGTATCGGAAGAGTATATTTTCTCGGTTTTTGACTTGATGTCTATTCGGGTAATTTGTGTTATTTGTTTTCTGTCTTCTAAATAAGATTTCATTAGTTGAAGCACGGTTCCCCTAACTCCATAGATGTATAATTTGTTTAGTAGTATGTTATGATCTACATAATCAAAGGCCTTAGTCATGTCCATATACATTGCCACAGCTGGTTTCCTACTATCCATGTTCCGGTGTATTTTCTCCAGAAAGTTGTAGATAGCCATATTGGTATTTTGTTTTTTCTGAATCCCATTTGTTCTTCACATAAGATATTATTAATTTCCAAGTACTTGTACAGTCTAATATAAATAACTTTTTCGAATATTTTAGAGAAAATCGATAGCAACGCCACTGGTCTGTAATTACTAACATTTGTTCTATCTTCTTTTTTATATAAAGGCTTAATGATTGCAATTTTCAGATTGTCTGGAAATGTTCCACTTTGTATACAATTGTTTATATTATAACATAGTATAGGCGCTATTAAAGGCGCCACTTCTTTAATTATTTTTGTGTGTATGTTATCATATCCGGTGGTGTTTGTACTTTTAAGGTTTTTAATAATTGTTATAATTTCTTGTGTTGTTGTTGGTTCCATGAATATTGATTTGGCCGATTTGTGACTGCAAGTGTTTTTTGTATTAGTCCAGTTTTTCTTATTAGTCTGTATTTGATTTGAATAATAATAATTAAAATAATCTGCTATCAATTTAGGATTTGTCACATACTGTCCTTGGATCTTTATTCCCTCAATGTTTTCTTTAGGTATGTTTGGCTTTATTGCATTTATCACTTTCCATGCAGCTTTTGTTTTATTATGACTTGTCTCAATAAAATAACTGTTTTGAGCTTTTTGTGTCAGTTTGACAATTTTTTTATATCTCCTTGTATAGTTTTTAAATTTTTGTTTTGTATCTTTACTTGGTCTCAGTCTATATTCCCACAGTAGTTCTCGTCTCTTTTTGCTGCATAATTTTACTCCCCGCGTAATCCATTTTGTTTTCTTAATTGGATCTACTTTACATTTGATAACGGGGAAGCATAGGTAGTAGAATAGTTTAAATAAGTCAAAGAAGCTATTGTAGGCTTTATTTGGATCATCAGTTTCGTATGTTTCTGAGAAGCTTAAATTTTGGATGCATTTTTTAAAAAGTGTTACATTTTCTCTACTGTAGTCGCGTTTAAAAGTATGCCAATATTTAAGAATACACGTGAGTAGTCATAGACCAGGACCTAAACTGGAAATTACATATAGAGTCTTTGTGTAATCGTATTAATAGTTTTGTATATGCCCTTAACAAAATGAGAAAAGTGACAAACTTACAAACGGCTCTTATTACATACCACGCGTATATAGCTTCCATTTTGCGCTACGGGATAATAATGTGGGGAAATAGCACAAATATACAAAAGGCGTTTATAGCTCAAAAAAGTGTATTAGAGCTATCTCTGGAATACCGCCTGGCATATCCTGTAGAACAGCTTTTGCAAATCTCAACATACTTCCGCTGCCGGCACTATATATTTTTGAAATAAGCTGTTTCGTGAAGAGAAATATCAATTTGTTTATGAAAGCAAGTGACATGAACACAAGATTGAAGCGAAATCCTAATAGACTTGTGTTAGACGTTATCCCAAGGTCAGCTAAATACCATAAAAGTTGCCTAAAAATATGTTTAACGATATATAATATAATTCGTAATGACATCAAAAATTTAAATATTAATCAATTTAAATCAAAATTATTTAAGTGGCTCATTGACAGAAAAATATATGACATTAAAGACTTTATTGACATCAATCCCTAATACTATTCATGTTATATTACATATTTTAATTTATCTTTAATTCAATGTAATTTATTGTAATGAGACTTTGTGATATTATTTTTATGATTGTACAAGATAATAATATTAATTTTGCATTCTATTTGTAATAGCGAGACATGTGCACCTTTTTAACATGTACCAGCTTTATATACCATGTTCTTACGCAAATAAAATTCTGATTCTGATTCTGATTCAAATATTTTGTCATCGTCATGCAATCGAATTACATAATGAATTGAAAATCAATTAAACAAATATAAATAACAATAAAATTAATGCAAGTCATAATTATACAGAATGTTAGCATTTGAAAATAAAATCTCATCAAACAATTAATTTTTAATACAAACGGAACAATGTCAAAAATAATTTTTCCATTCTAGCATTCATTATTGCCTATTAAAAGTTCATTGCTGAACACGGGTTTCCCCCTAGATTGCTTTGCCTCATAGGATCTTACTATAGTGGCCAGAATTGACAGGTGGGATTGTAACCGCAGCTTTTTTATTATTTCCAGTTTTTTTTTTCAAGAACATGCTGCTACCCGTCTCCTGTTTCAGTTTCTACGGGATGATATAGGGGTAGGGGATATTCTTACGCCGCCACTGTACAGCGATTTTTAGTTATTATTGTAACTTTATCTAAAGACTGTCATAGAGTGAATAGGCTTTTGTTAAGTCAGTGCGCTTCACCATCTTAGGCTACATCACCATTTACCATCAGGAGGGATTGTAGTTAAGCGCTAGTTTAGAATAGTAAAAAATATCCTAACAAGAAAGATACCTAAACAGTTCTTACAATGAAGTTTGTATCTTATTCAGATGTAACGTTGTTGTTATGTTTTTCGAAGCTTCGTATAATGCTTAGAAAATTAAACGTGTTATCTGTACATATCGATCGATATCTTCAGATACTTGACGTTACGTGCTGCGTGAGTGTGCGTGAGCCTTAAGATAAATAAAAGTGAAAAGTTGTAGATAATATACGGCTTTACTTATAAAAATCGACATCAATTTAAGAAATGCTTTAAATTGCTCTCTCTCTCTCTCTCCTCTCTCTCTCTCTCTCTCCCCTCTCTCTCTCTCTCTCTCTCTCTCTCTCCTCTCTCTCTCTCCCTCTCTCTCTCTTTCTTTTAACTAAATGACAATAGAAAAGGCCATGTATAGAGGTAAATAATTAAAAGAGGCAGTACTTATATTTGAAATAGTATGTGACTTCGAAAGAAACATACTTACCCAAAAAGTCAATACGCCCATCACCATCCGAATCGACTTCTTTTATCATATCTTCGACTGGAAATAAACAAAATGCCATTAAAATATTAAATTGCTGAAGTTGTTAGGAATACCAAAGTAAAATAAGATCTAAAATGCTGATGTGTTTCGTAATCTGAGTGTAGAAAACCGGAGACCCTTTTAACTGGAAACGATGCATTCCATCTTAGTCCTCAAGGGTGACAACGCATCTGTATTTAATTCTTAATCGAGGATAGATTTAGATGTCTATGGGCCACAGCATCTACTTATCATCAGGTGGACTGTGTGCTCGTTTGTCATTCTTACGTCTATAAATAATTTAAAATTAAAAATTTTGTACAGCCGACTTCAATATAAGCGACTTCAATATAGGTTATTTAAGAATAACTCAATAACCATTGGTCTGACTTTGATCAAATTCATATGGGACCACACGAGAACTATCAGCATTCATATAAAATAAGAATCATCGAAATCGGTTCGCCCAGTACAAAGGTATGAGGTAACACACATAAAAAAAAACATACACTCGAATTGAGTACCGTCTCCTTTTTGGAAGTCGGCAGAAAAGACATATTATTAACGCGGCTAAGAATATTACTTACCTACCTATTTCTTCCTCGATTGACACGTAGGTAAGTCTGTCAGGGATTTTGTTTTTAATTACGTTTATAATGCATATTATCCGTTCAAGATTATGACTACACGATAGTACTACAATATTTTATTTTAGATTATTCTAGATTATTGATAACAATGTCAGTCGTGATCAACCTTTAAGTCAATGTCCACATGTAAGCTTTGTCAGTTGTGATCAAAGTTTAAGTCAAGGTCTAAGGTTGTGTGGTTTATATACATTTTAATTTTGACATGCGAATATATTTTATTACAGAGACCAGCCTTTAAAACAGGCCTCCCCCTTAGACCGCCTCATGGGGGGAGGGGGGGGGGATTTTGATAGTAGACACGCCTAGTGAGCGGCTTGTCAACCGCAGTTTTTTTTTATTATTTTGCGTTGTTATCAAGAAAATACTGCTGGCCACCACCTGTTTCAATTTCTTTCTGACGCATCACGGGGCTATCCGAATAAATAAATAAATAATACAACAAGTCGTATTGACATTGTGCTTCTGGCCTCGAATACTCACTTTCCTCCTCCGAGAGGTCCTCGCCGAGACACTGCAGCACAGCCCTCAGATCAGATGCGCAGATGTACCCCCGGTTGTGTTTGTCGAACACGCGGAAGGCATCGCGCAGTTCCCGCTCCTCTTGTTCGGCGCAGCTGCTGCCGCCCCCTGCTGACATCGACTTGGAGAGGATGTTCACGAACTCCTCGAAGCTGACGTTGCCGTCCCCTGTGAAATACGTATTGTATAGAATAATTGCAATAATATAGATTATTACATAATACTTATTGAAAGCCATTTTTTTTATTTACCACTGGTTCGGAAAATAATTCAGTCCTGGGAAAAACCAGCAAGAAACCCAGCGGGACTTTTTTTTAAATATATTTCTCTTTACAATAATTTTGTTTGTACAATTTTTAAATGAATTTTAGTACAACCAGCATAATGGCGATCACCTCATTCCCAGGAGTTATTTTCTTTTATGTATTCTTTGATATGGCCGGCCCACTGCCACTTCAGCTTACTAATCCGTTGGGCTACGTCGGTTGCTCTGGTTCTACTGCGGATATCCTCATTCCTAAGTTTATCACGCAGAGAAACTCCGAGCATAGCCCTCTCCATAGCTCGCTGAGCGACCTTGAGCTTCCTCATACGGCCAGCAGTGAAGGACCACGTCTCAGTTCCGTAAGTCATCACTGGCAACCCGCACTGGTTGTACAATTTCGTTTTAAGGTTTTGAGGTATGTCTGACGAGAAGATGTGTCGTAGCTTCCCGAATGCTGTCCAGCCGAGTTGAAGCTCGAAGAACCGACAACCGATGGGGAAGAAAGGTTCTCGAGTGGCAGCCTCGTACCGGTAGGCGAAGTGTAGGGCGTCCCCCCACGAGATGGAGTGACGACCTGGTAAGACATGCAGGAAGTCGATGGATGCAGGTGGCTCAGGACCGTGCTTTGTGGCATTCTTTGGGGGAGGCCTATGTTCAGCAGTGGACTTGTGAAGGGCTGTAATGATGATGATTCTTTGATATTATAACAACCCTTTTTGTACGATTTTTCTTTAATAAGACATTTAAACTTGTTTATTGAAAAAAATTATTAGGTATTTACATCACTACGATCAACTTTTCTACGTTTATTTTCCGTACTGTACTCAATAATATTTTTTTGACTTTTGAGCTCTCAAGCTTCCGCACTCATTGTGCGTATGCATACACATGTAAGACCATCCCGCTATTGTGAGATAAAAATATAAAAACCTATTTTGTTTTTAATTTGATGTGGGTCTGAAGTTTATGTCTTAGGTGTAAGTTCGTAAACTAACTTAAAAGAACCTGCCTGTGCATCACAACAACAACCTTACCATCACTGTCAACCTCCTGCAGCATGTCCTGTAGCTCTTCCACTCTTGCAAACTGGCCAAGGCTGCGCATTACCCGCCCCAGTTCCTCCTTCGTGATCGTTCCGTCTCCATCTTTATCGAATAGACGAAATGCTTCCCGGAATTCTGGGACAAAAAATAGCGTGTTTTATCACCAAAGATTTTATATTAGGCTTGCTGTTCTCTAACTCTAACGATGCTCTCATCGGACACGTTATTTCTCAGATGTTTTACTTCACCGACGAACACGGGAACAATCAGCATATAAAATTCCGATATACAACTTTAGTGGCAACAATATTTTCATTCAAGGTATGCCAGTAAAAATGAGATTTTTATGAGCATATCCTGAAAAGTAATCGAGCACCCGAGTCCTGAGCCACGACTACAGCTTAAAAAACATTGCTTACAATTATGTGCATTTTTTTTTATTCTAACATAGGATGGGAAGATCTTGCATTGCTAAATTGCTAAATAAGAGCATTTCACGTGACCTTTTCAAGGCCCAAGCTAGACACGCGCGCCGAGCAAGAATTTGGCGGCGGCGGCGCGCCGACCCATTGTGGTCGGCGTGGCGACGCCGCGCCGGCGTGGCCGTATTTTTTTTTAATTTTTATAAACATTTATTTAAAATAAGGTAGTAACAAGTGAAACATAGACCTGGATAGGAATTCAAATTTAATTTCTCAAAATAAAAACAAACCAAACAAGTTCTGATTAATTATACCTTATAATTTGTGCAAAAACGAAAAAGCACATCTTTTTCGTTTTTTGCACAAATTATAGGAAAATAAAATTGTGTTTTTTGCACAATGTATAATTATCATGAATAAAAATAATTTTATTAACGCGTACTGGGCTTAGTCTAGATCTTTTAGCAGTCACAGTTAGTCCCACTATAGAAAAAACGCGCTCACTAGGCGTGCTAGTAGCAAATGTTCTGATGACAGAGTACTTTTTATATACTGAAAGTTCTGATACGCGTTCCAGAGACTAAACATTTAATTTGTTCTATTTCCGCCGCTCGCTTCAATTCCGGTAAGCGATACCGAACGATTTTTACGATCTTTTTACATTTTTTTTATTGATTTTTGAATTTTTAAATAATTGCATGGTTTTATTGACCATGCGCCCGCGCGCCCGGCCCGCGTTGGATCACGGCGCGCCGATCGGATTTGCCGGCGCGGCGCAGCGTGGGCAGGGCTCGGTGTGGCGCGGCGCGCATGTCTAGGCCCAACCAACCTCTCCGCTTTATGTTCGAGGTGTACAAAATGTTTTTATTTATTTATTTATTTCAACTAACAACTATCATGACAAGAAAAACCTAATGCGACAGTGTAGTTATTTTCATGCATAACAAAAATGTGGTCATAAACTGTAACAAATTGTAAACAATCCTACCCTAGTGAATTCACTCAAGGTGCAATAGAATAGGGCCATTCTATTAAGAATGCGTAACGTTCGCGTTAAAGGCGCCTTGTCGAGTAAATTGGTACGGGCAGCAGCCGCTGCCGTCGCCGTTTCCATACGTACCCATCTGGAACACACAGCCCAAGCCGCCCCAATATGTCACGGATATATATTTTTCCTCTAAGCATTTTAAAAAGATATAAGGCAAATGCTAGGTTTCGTCTTTCCCTCAACTCGTAGGCAACCATACCCAGAATAAATAAATTTAGGTACATACGGTAGATTCCATAATAGGGCATATTATGGGTATCTAATAAATTTATTTCGCACACGTTCGAGCATTACATTATACCTATTTTCGTGCCGCGACCATTTTTAAGGCGTTACACTTCAGATTACTTCTTACCAGCGTATTATACAGTGTGACTGTGATGATTACCTTAATCTTAACAGTGGTAGAGCCACGCGGCAGCTTTTGCTGTCGCACGGATGGACCGCCTCGAACCGGGGTGGTACCACGACCTCACAGAAAACCAGCGTGAAGTAGAGGTTTACCTCTGCGTTCCGCTTGGTGAGTGCAGGTGGCCGGAGGCCCTTTTTACTGGAAATGAGGCATTCCATCTTAGTCTTCACGGGTGACAATGCATCTGCATTTTGATTTGTAATAGAGGATAGATGTAGATGTCTATGGGCCGCAGCAACCACTTACCATCAGGTGGACTGTGTGCTCGTTTGTCACCCTTATCCTATTAAAAAAAAATGTTCGTCAAGCCGTGCACTGTGCGATGAATGAAGCAAGTTTCGATACGATTTTTAGAGTATTAGATAAGTGTTCCCTAAATGATAATTCACTATTTAGTCGAACGCCTAGGTCTTTAAGTTCATTAACTCTTACATATACAATGGGTGTGCGCTTTCTAGTGAATGAAATGGTTACACATTGGTAAGTAAGTACTAAAAGATGGTCTAAATATGTACTGCTTGTTGTAAATGTGTGTGTTATGTTAAATATAGTATAGTTATGGCGTTAGCTGAGGGGCTTAGGCTATGCAGTAAATGTTCGACCCATCGGCACCAAAAAACTTTCTACGTGCTCGGCGTTAAAAGAATACATCGAGGGAAAACCTGTATGTGTGCGAAACCAAGTTATAAAAAATGTATCTTAAACATGTAGGTATCGTACCTTTCATTTGTGTTCGTGAGATGCCAGTGGTCTCGTCAATGATGGACGCCTTTCTGTTCAAGTTGTTGTCAGCCGCTGGCTTCAGAAAGGCCACCTGCCGTTGCGATCTCGGGGGTGAAATCGAACGTTGTGATAGGCGACTGTAATGTTGATAGTTGATTTTCTATTATTTAAATGTTCATGTTCCAGGCCTTTTACTTCATACATACATAGAGTTATGTGATTACGTCTGTCATCCCCGAGGAGGGAGTAGATCCAAAGAGCAGAGGGTTAGTCGGACACTTTAGCCAGTAAAATATGGGCTTACAAATACAAATACAAATTCTTTATTTGCAAGAAACACAGTTGACAGGGTCTTAAGTTAAATCTAGTGTACATGTGTTTAGTATGCTCGCAGACGTGCAAATATTTAGGTACATAATACAAAAAAGAAAACTATCTGTAAGTGGATCACATAAATCATTGAACTAATTTTTCCATTCTAAATATTCTTTTAGGCTATAGAAACAATTTTCCAATAACCATTTTGTTAAATTATTTTTAAAAGAGACTCCTTCTTTTTCTTTTAAATTCTTAGGTAATGTATTATACAATAATATACTCATGTTATATACATTTCTCTTATACATATTTTTATGACAGGGAGGTTGATATATTAGGTCTACATATTTACTTCTTAAACGCCTTGTTGTAGTATCTTGGCGGGTTTTAAAATACTTAGGGAATGATTTGACAAAAAGACAGGCTTCTTTGATATATAAACAAGGTAATGGAAGAATATTATATTTTTTAAAATAAGGTTTACAACTATCTAAATACCAAATGTTGCTTAAGGCACGGATGCATCGTTTTTGAACTAAAAGTACTCTTTCTACCTCAACAGAGTTACCCAAAGCAAAATCCCATAACTAAGCACTGATGATACGTAGCCATGGTACGCGGTGAGGGTAGCCTCAACTGATATATTTTGCCTAACACTTTTTAAAGCAAAAGCGAATCGTTGAAGCTTTTTACAAACGATACCAATATGCTCCTTCCAGTTCAGATGTGTATCAATATTTACTCCTAAAAATTTATAGTTGTCTACTTCATCAATTTTGTGATTGTCTTATAGAATATTAAAGTGTTGTTTAGATGACGTGTATGACCTAAATTGCATAATCTTCGTTTTTTGTAGATTGACCCTTAAATCATGAGCCTCTAACCATTCTATGATATTTGTTAGTGCCGTATTTGCAAGCGAATCTAATGAATTATTACCATCACTTTTAACTATTATAGTAGTATCGTCTGCAAAAAGGATACATTTGTGTGAAGTGGCATTGGGAAGGTCATTAACATACAATAGAAATAATAAAGGACCGAGTATACTACCCTGTGGTACGCCTGTATTTTTATACAATAATTGCAAACGATGACTTTCTTTAATTAAAATGTCATGTCATTTTTGTTATCTCTGTACCCTGTCTTCTACTTTTTAAATAACTTTGAAGCCATGTATACGCGTTCCCTCTAATTCCGTATGATTCTAGTTTATGAAGGAGTTTATCATGATTTACAAAGTCAAAGGCGCAACTCATGTCAAGAAACAGTGACAGTACCGGGGTATTATTATTTATACATTCAGTTACATATTTTATAAATTCAAAACAAGCAAGAGAAGTAGAACTACCTTTACGAAAGCCAAATTGTTCAGGTTGTAATATGCCACAAGAACTTATAAAATCATTAAGCCTTTTAAGCATAGCTTTCTCAAATACTTTTGACAATACCGAAACCAAAGTGATAGGTCTATAGTTGCCTATATCTTGTTTATCTCCTTTTTTATGCAAAGGATGAACTACAGATAATTTAAGATCATCTGGAAATACACCCTCTTCAAAAGATAAGTTAATTATATAGCTAAGGGTATACATATATGAAAAGCACATAACTTTAATACTTTAGCAGTGATACCATCATGCCCACAGGATTTACTATTTTTTAGTGACATTATGATATTGTTAATTTCGTTTTCATTGGTGGGTTTTAAATATATTGTACGAGAATTCCAATCAAGTTTTTGTGAGTATTGTCAAGATTAGGCGTCAGTTTGGTGGTTTCATTGCTAAAATAATCATTAAAGGAGTTACAGATGTATTGGGGATCAGAATGTGTAAAATTATTTATTGTAATCATATTGATGTCATCACTATGCATCTTGTCAGACACAGTTGAAGAAATGGCATTCCAAGTTGCTCTACCTATATTTTTACTGTTTAATATTACTTTATGGTTATAAACTTTTTGTGCAGCATGGATACATTTTCTTAAAAGTTTACTATATTTATAAAAATTGAGCCTATTTGTTGGTTTACTAGATTTTGACAATCGATATTTTAAATATAATTGTCGTTTATTTTTACTTGATAGAAAATTGTGTATGAAGTGATAGATGGGCTACACAATCACAAACCCAATATCCCTTATGTCGCCTTTTACAATATGCAGTCAAGTGACGCAATATATACACAATAGAACGAGAGGGCTAAGTTCATATGACCGCGCGGTACAAGAATAAAGTAAAATGGCGATTATCGTTTACATCACCGCGCGGTGATGCGCGGTCATATGAACTTAGCCTAATCGTCATTTTCTTTGATCTTGTACCGCGCGGTCATATGAATAACTAGCCTAAATAACATTGTCCAACGGATCAATAATCTGAAAGGTAGTATACGAGTAGCTCTAAGGGGAATAGGTTGAAGTTCCACATAAACATGGGACCATTGAGTCTCAGACCAACATGGGACTTGAAATAATATATCCTACTAACTTTTCTAAACGTTAACTAAAGCTACTGCCGGGGTTCGTTATCTGGCGATCGCCTGATGTCAGAAAATCCATTAAAAACGCGCTGAATGATTATATACCGCCAATGGTAGATCGACAGACCCTTGTTGGTTGAATACAGTCTGTTCCACGTGCAGGTGGTTACCGTTTAGAGAAGCTGCTAGTGCTCTGCTGCCTCTTATCTCCTAAAGCGATAAGTTAGAGTTTAGTAATTTATGATCGTGTGTTGACAAGTTAAAGAGAACCTAACACCCTATTCTCGTCCCGTGGGTGTAGCATATGAGGCGAATAAAGGAAACCTATGAAAGAGTAGTGGCTTCCGAAATATGGCGGCATAATCATGGTCTAGATATTTTACGTTCATCCCACACGTAAAATATCTAGACCGGCGATGATAGCAGCTTAAAGTTGCAAGACAAAGTAGAATGTTATCATAAAAAAAATCCGTGAGTGTCGTGGAACACTCGGTTGAAACGTAGTTCCTTTCGTAGTATATTATTATTGATAAACGTATCATATTATTGATTAACAAATACAAATAAATTGATTACTAAAGCGTCATTTCGATGGCAGCAAAGTAGAAACAGCCATCTACATTTTTATGAAAATGCTTTTTTTACAAAAATGAGCTTAAATCAACCCTATCTACAAGTCTGTATTAAAATTATTTCAAATTTCAAAAAAAATGAAGAAAATTTGGCACGTAAATGAAAACATCTACCCTCGATTTTAAAAAAAAACATCGCAGTAGAAACGGACATTTGAATTTGTCCGCCTGGTAGGTAACTTGTTAATTGACAATATATAAAATGTTAAATGCAAAGTAAATAAAGACATCTGTAAAACTTTCGTCAAAAAAAGGGAAATAATGTTTGCATGTTGCTTAGATTTTCTTTAAATATCCGTAAAAGTATTAATGGAGATTATTATCTTAGTTTATTACATATTTTAAATGAAAAGGACGCTTTTTTATCACAACGTAATCATAATCATAATAAACGGATATCAGGCAAATGTTTTCTTCTATGTCAAATTTTTAGAGTAAAAAAAGACATCTACATTATTTTAGTAAAACAACGACATAGCTATAAAAACTATTACATAATTCATAAAGAATGCTATTTTAATGCTTCATAGAAAATTTCATGTTAATCGGCCCATAACTCTCAAAATGACCACAATTTTTCACTAAATCTGCTCTCCTGTAAAATTGCGATTTTGTAGATGTCCGTTTTTACTTTGCTGCCATCGGTTTTTAAATAATATTTCTTTCATGGCAAGATAAGAAAATTGCGAGGCAGATGGATTTTCTCACTACGCTCGCACTATAGACGGAAAAATCTTACATTTTTTCTCGCCTAGCCCCCATCCGTCAAATTCGTACCGGCTGATAAGGAATTTCATTGCAAATATTAGGTACACACAATAATAAAATGAAGGCGTAATAAAATCAATAAAAAGTATTGTATACAATTAACAAAATATCTTATACTTATAATATAATGTCTTTTAGACGGGATTTCGGTAACGGTGGCCAGTCTCAGCGATGACTAGTCAATTGTGCAGGACAGAATTACAATACACGAGTGTACAACAGATCAACAGATGCACTCTTTTTTCTCACTCTCATTGTCCGATAGGGCTTTCAGTATATAAAAAGTACTCTGTGGATAGGGCGGCAATCCGAGTCGACGGGAGAGATTTACGTGCTTCTAAGGCACGGACGTGAAATACTGATTTCGGACTACAAAGAATTTATTGTCAGACAAAGTCAATATCTGATTTTTGGTGCGACTCGGGATTCTAATTAGGGACCTCATAACCGATAATAAATACCACTAACCGGTAAGAACAAAAACTGTACCAAAAGGTGGAACGTTTATTAAAACCAGTAATGAAGAACCGAACGAAATTCGTAACCGAATTCAAATAAAATAATTTAAAGTTAAAAATTTTGTACAACCGACTTCAATATAAATTGTTAAGAATAACTCAAAAACTATTGGTCAGACCTTGATCATATATGGGACCACACGAGAAGCACCAGCTTTCAAATAAAAAGAGAATAATCGAAATCGGTTCACCCAGAAAAATGTTATGAGTTAATTAATACACATAAAAAAGAAAAGAAAAAAATACATGCAGTCGTATTGAGGACAGTCTCCTTTCTGAAGTCGGTAGAAAAACCAAAGCAAAGAGCATAAAAAGAAAGAGTATTTTTTGTATGGTTTAAGTATTTAAGTTTTTTTTTTTAATTACATTCTGATTAGATATTAATATTCACAATATAAATATATATTTCAAAATATAAACACAATTTTTAACCCTTGAATACAAATGTCATTGAGTACGTTTTAGGTAAGGATAAATTAATAAATACACTCAATATGCCCGCTCAATATAACCTCTTTGAGAGATGATTTTCTCATCGGTTGGGATCTGTTTGCTCGAGTGCCGGTACGTTCCAATTGAATTGAACTCCTTTTCTTCTTATAACTTCGTGATTATTTGGTACCTACTCACCAACCTCTAGGAGGCGGTACCACAGGTTGCCCACTAGCCTTCGAATGCTACGCTTCTTGCTATTTCACAATGCATTCCGAATCCTTGCTATTTATAAATAAGGAACTTACATAATGATTTCTTATACGCGATTAATATATGCGATAAAATCCGTAAAATTAGTTTTATTTAAATAAGGAACTTACCCCGGTAACTTTTAAACTCTCTCACCCCTACTCACCTCTCCGAAGGACTGAGAGCGACAGACGGCGGACCCCGGCTCTCCGGACGTGAAGATTCATCAGGTGGCCCCGGCTCACCACTGCTGCTTACTTGTCTCGTCTGAATAAAAACAAATTTATATTTATGTTGATGAGGGTGACGAAGATAAACCTACACAATCACTTTTATTATTTCTGCCATCTCGAGGGAATTGCATTTGCGATTGAACTCTGGGAATGTGGACTCTTCAATGTCTGTGGAGTCATTTTATACCGTTTTCTGAGAACATTTTTTTATTCCTTGCAGAAAATTGAATACAGCACCAACGTTAGCGATTATTTTTATCTGTTAAAGCGACAGAAGCCTAATGGCAGGGCGCGGACAGCGAACTCTAAAGGCGTGGGTTCGAATTCGTCATTCGTCTATTGTCTGTAAAACACTACTGACAAAAGCATTTTAAAGTTATTAGGAGTGGTTGCAGGGAATATTAGTAATGTATATAGTATTGTTAGTATTTTTTAAGAAAAAAATCTGCAAAGCGTGTACTTACCTACTGATTTTTTAAAGGGCCAGAAATATATTTTTGTTACTCTCAAGTAAGAAAGGAAACAAGTCAAATATTATGGTAGGTAGATGTACATTTCACATAGCAACCGTAAAGTATTTTATGAAGAAAGAAGAGGAACTATGTATGGAATCATAATTCTTAAATAATAAATTAAGGGTTTCAAAACTTTTTTTCGCTACATATTTTGAAGTATTGCTCTATATAAAAATCTTTATTTCTTTACATTGAACATTGCAAGAACAGATGCAATCACCCCTACATTGATGGACTTTTTTAGTAAAACTGTGATGAGACCGCGCATTAGTGTTAATTTAAGCATTAAGCTGCAGTCCCGCATATGATGGAACGATAAACTCGGTAAAATAACGTTTCTTGGTATATACATTTAAATTTATGTACTTACGTGGTAGAGCCACGCTGCAGCTACATTATGGTTGCAGCACGAATGAAGTTTTAGCAATATAATCAAACTATAAAATAAACTATATTTTCTAAGTTTGTCTAGATAGGTCCTATCGCTGAGAAAACATTTTTTTTTATAGAATAAGGGTGACAAACGAGGACGCAGTCCACCTGATGGTAAGTGGTTGCTGTGGCCCATAGACATCTACATCTATCTTCGTTTGAGAATTAAAACGCAGATACGTTGTCAGCCATGAGGACTAAGATAGAATGCCTCTTTTACAGTAAAATGGGTCTCCGGTTCTCTACACTCACCATACGAAACACAGCAGCATTAAGCTGCTATTTTACGCTGGTATTCTGTGAGAGCGTGGTCCTTCCCCGATCGAGCCGACCCATTCGTGCTACAAATATACTATTAATATAGCTGCAGCATGGCTCTACCACGTAAACATTATTTCTAACGGATATTTAGCCGCCTACAAAGCGCATCGGATTTCGATTAGTTAAATTTAGGCGTATTCGATTTATTCCGAGTAATGCCAGAAAAATAATAAACCTACGTTTAGCTGGATTCACTTAGTAAAACTAAAGTCACTTAGTAAAGTCCGAATAATTTATATTTACGTATATTAAACCTGTAATTCAAAATATTTATCCTAAGTATATCTGCACTTCGGCTTTTAGCTGCAATATCGTAACATCATAATAAGACCGGTGTCGGGCAACAGCAATATAGGTACGAGACGGCAGACGGCTCGCACTGCGATCGCCAATCCGCCAGCCCAGCGTGGCGTTTACAGCAAATCATCGATAGTAAGAGACAGGCCCATGTCCGGCAGTGGATAGTTTACGAGCTGATATAGAAGTTACGACTTACGATTAGGTACATATAAAATATTGAAACGGTTTTCCTAACCGATGTTAACCATCGCAACTAGGGTCAGATTGAGTCATGTTTTAAATAAGTAACTATGATGTAAAACCAGATTAACTTGTAGCACTTTTTATTCACTTTATAAACGAATCACAATAATTATATTATACTTTACTTAATGTAGATGATAACAACTCCTAGCAGAGCGACTCGCTTGCACACGACTGAAGTGAACTGAACTGAAGTAAGATACTTATGGCAATTCAATTTATAGTGTACAGCGCTGTTACAACTACCCACTAATCTTATTATTTTTACCTACGTTACTCTATGATTTTATGATTTATTAAATCTGAAACATATGCATATTTAATAATCATTTATGAATAATAATTTATTATATAGGTGTCGATGATTTCAAATCCATTTGTAACATTCGGCCATCCTGAGTCGTACGCGTCCCGCGGCGCTTATTATATTCACCATTTTGCCTCTGAAAGGAGAAAAGAAAATTACGCAGTAAATTGTGCTATTTCCAAAAAGAAATGATGTAGAGGAGATTTATTTTGTTTTATTACAAGTCATTAATAAACGTTTAAACTATTAATATACCTAGTTGTTTACCTAATAGTTCTTGTACATTGGCCATCTGGGGCTGGTTAACTTAGCCATCCTAATGTTTCAACAATTGTGGATTTATCCATTTAGCTGTACTTGTATTATACCTATTATAGACTAGGTCACTTAGCTGTCCAGGACCTAAAACTCTATTATGGACTTAGTCACTCAGCTGTCCTGGATCTATAACTATTATGGACTTGGTCACTTAGCTGTCCCCTTGTTTTAACTATTATGGACTTGTTCACTTAGCTATCCCTTGTTTTAATTGTTATGGAATTGTTCACAAAGCTGTCCCTCACTTTTAACTATTATTAACTTTGTTATGGACTTGTTCACATAGCTGTCCTCACTTTTAATTATTATGGACTTGTTCACCTAGCTGTCCCTTCTTTTGTATGGTTATGGACTTGTTCACATAGCTGTCCCTCACTTTTAACTCTTATGGACTTGTTCACCTAGCTGTCCCTTCTTTTGTGTTGTTATGGACTTGTTCACATAGCTGTCCCTCACTTTTAACTGTTATGGACTTGTTCACCTAGCTGTCCCTTCTTTTGTATTATTATGGACTTGTTCACATAGCTGTCCCTCACTTTTAACTATTATGGACTTGTTCACATAGCTGTCCCTCACTTTTAACTATTATGGACTTGTTCACCTAGCTGTCCCTTCTTTTGTATTGTTATGGACTTGTTCACATAGCTGTCCCTTACTTTTAACTGTTATGGACTTGTTCACCTAGCTGTCCCTTCTTTTGTATTGTTATGGACTTGTTCACATAGCTGTCTCTCACTTTTAACTATTATGGACTTGTTCACCTAGCTGTCCCTTCTTTTGTGTTGTTATGGACTTGTGTATGAACTATTAAGCTTTTTGGTAACTTTAGCAGTTGTATCTCTAGACACACCCCCTTTCCATAAAACCAAATCTCCTACTTTATACTTTCGGCAATTTTTATGCTTACGATCAAACCTACTTTTCATTAAGGTCATATTCCTATCAATACGAAAGGAGAAGGAGACGTCTCCATACATTATTGGGCCCAAGTGTTAACAAGATGGAAGTAAGATCATTTTAAAGCGTATATATGAACAATTCATAGCTGAAAATCTGGCAAGATTTGTCAATCTAGGTGCTGAGTTATTGTGGAATGATAAAAGTGAGATTATCTATTACCTACATTGTAAAAGGTGATTTTTCACTATTTTTACACTGTAACAGGCTATTTTTTCTATAATTACTTAAAGATATAAAAGCAGGATCAGTATAAAATCACCAAAAAAGCTGTGGTTAATAATTAAAAGAAATGGTAAAACGATTAACGAAAGTTAAGACAACAACAACTTAGTGAAGTGAATATTATGGATATCGATTTGAGATCGATTACTTGAATTGTTGTTGTGACTGTTACTTGTTGATATTATGTATTTTTTTATTATTACTTTGTATATATGTACGCAATTTTTTTATTTCCCTAGTTAACACAGAAAAATAACACTACAATCGATTTTCTAACTTATTTCTTATTTTATTGTTTTTTGAAATCTAGATTGTAAAAAGAGCTACTTTTTTTGTATTTTGCTTAAGAAAAATATTACCAATTTTTTAAAGTATACAAAATTAGTTAACTTCAGGCCAAAAATCCCGTTCTCCTTTAGCATCTTTTCTTCTAGTCTGTAAGTTTTGTTGTTAAGAATCATTATCTTGGGGAAATTCTTTAGGAAAACATAGGAAACGTGAATTGTCGTGGCCAAACATTAAATTAAAAGGTGTATGTTCCATAGTAGAATTATGGGCATTATTAATTCCCCAGACTACATCTGACAATTGGTTATCCCATGTACATTCACTGTCAGAAGTTGTATTTAAGCCATTTAGTAAAGTACGGTTTACGATACACAGGTTGGTTAGAAATAGTTTTATGTGTAACTTAATTAAGTTAGTACATCCTAAATCTTTCGTATCTCCGGCAAATGAATGAGCATACCTATTCAATAATTGTAGCAATTCATTTATTTCCCTATGATTTAACTCACCCACATATCGGACAATTCAATTTCGGACTTATTGGCGACTTGGTGTATAATAAGAGTATTGGTTTCTAAGTTATTATTTTTTTGTTTTAAAATCTCTGCTCTAGCTAAGAGTTTCTTGGCAGGCCATAATATAGTTTCATTCCCAACATATAGGACCTTTAAATATGACATACTGGAATTAATAACGGCTTCTGGAATGTAATATTCGCTCGCTTCCTTTAACAATTAAGAAAGCCCAAAGCATTGAGTCCTTCAAAAATATGGTAAAAGATTATTATTTAAATATGTGTTCCACTTAATATATTTTATTGTCATATCTACTTTTCTTGTTAAGGTTTATGTATATGATATATAGTTATAATGTATTACAGAAATAGTTATAAATGTGTATGTAGTTCTATGTATGTATATGTATATATGTATGTGTGTATGTATATATGTGGTTATGTGTATATGTATATATAATATTATTTATTTGATTATTGCTTTTTCTTATATACTATATATACCATTTACTATTAATATATACTTGTTTATCTACTATTTATGCACACTTCTATATATTTAAATGAAAATTATCTCCTTCACCACGGTTTGCCTGGAAGAGATCGCTGTTTAGCGATAAGGCCACCTAATTGTACATTCGTTTATAAATTTAAGTTTGCTGTGTTGTGTAATGTTTTGTGTGCAACAAAGAGTATAAATAAAATAAATAAATATGATAACCCACCTTATAAGCCTGTTGTTGTATGGGACCAACTCCAGAGTTGGCTGCAGTTCCAGTAGTATACCAGCATGCAGCAGTTGCATGCCCTAAGCGCTGACACACATCACAGCGCTGCTGGCAGTCCTTCCTTTCATGTCCTGGTCGTCGACACACATAGCAGATCTTGGGAACGAGTTGATGGCGACCCGAAGTAATTTGTGTATTTTTCCTCCAGTTAGAATTGCGTGGTGTAATCGCGGACGTCTCCAAGCGTTCAAAGTTTTCTAGCGATGACAGATAACCGAAGTAAAGTTGTTCTGGTGTTTCACAATTGTAGGCTTTAGAATTAGCTCTCAGTTCATGTGGTAAACCTCAAATAATGCAGGAGATTGCATGTTCACCATTAATGTTGCATTTTTTGAGAAGTGATAACTTTTCATGATAATATTTAGTCATAGTCTCATAGTCACTTTTTGACCTTGCCAGCATTGTTTGTAGTCTGTCTACGTAGTCGGTAGATAGAGGAAAAGCGGTTTGAAGTGCTTCCTTCCATCCGTCCCAAGTAAGAGCATAATCGTCAAGGTCATCATACCACTCCCGAGCAGATCCAGCAAGGCGTAACTGCATTACAAATTGGCGATCCTTGCAATTCCATCCGTATATGTCACCCAACTGGTCAATTTTATGAAGCCATCCAGTAATGTTACTGGTTTGGTCGTCTGGGCAGAATTTGGGTATAACTTCCGCGTCTATCGGAGACACACGACGTCTTTTCGTGAGCATAGAAGTACTTTTTTTTGAAAAAAAAATTTCATCCTCATCTTCTTCTGAGCTTGTAGTGTCGCCATATCTTCGCTTACACTCTCCTAGCCCTCCAATATACGGTCCGGACATCGTTAGGTACTATCCCACTTCTGAAGTTTTAAATAAGTAACTATGATGTAAAACCAGATTAACTTGTAGCACTTTTTATTCACTTTATAAACGAATCACAATAATTATATTATACTTTACTTAATGTAGATGATAACAACTCCTAGCAGAGCGACTCGCTTGCACACGACTGAAGTGAACTGAACTGAAGTAAGATACTTATGGCAATTCAATTTATAGTGTACAGCGCTGTTACAACTACCCACTAATCTTATTATTTTTACCTACGTTACTCTATGATTTTATGATTTATTAAATCTGAAACATATGCATATTTAATAATCATTTATGAATAATAATTTATTATATAGGTGTCGATGATTTCAAATCCATTTGTAACACATGTTAAGTCATTAAGTAATGCAAATCTTGGCTTCCCTCCCCATTTTCCAACTTGTATCAGTAAGAAATAAGAATGTATTTTGGTTGGCCGGCAGGCTCTTGAGCGGCAACTATGACAAAATCCCCCATATGAGGCAATCTATGGGAAGGCCTATTTTCAGCAGTGTACTTTTATAGAATGTAATGGATTGATCAATCTTGCTTTCGTGTTTGCGCATACACTTAAATTAATAAATACTTACTCGCAATTTGTAAAAGTCGTTGTAATTACGGCTGACTACGGCGTGAGTAATTACATTAGATTATAAAACTAGGAATTTAAATAAGACTATTATGCAGTTACCAGTCCACCGACACCGATGGCACAATGCTCCAAATGACTCGTATAAATATGCATCCCACCAATAATATTAATTCGTCAGTCAGTGAGTGATATAAATTGCACTTTTCAGACCTTAATAACTCAAGAAATACAATAGTCTTATTCAAAGATTATAAGTATTCAAGGAGACGATCTTATTAGATATGTAAATAACAAGGTCTCAAGGTTTTTGAGTTAGGGGGGTTTCCTAATGGCTCGAAATGGTTCTTGTAAAATTACACACCAACGATGCGTCGCCTTTTCTTTTACGAACTTTGCTGACATACTGCCTTGTTTCTAGATTACTTATATAGAGACACATAGATGCGTAAAATTTGTTTTTACCCATCACCTTCTCGTATGGTGATTGTCATTAGAATAGCTAAAGCGTAATGACAAAAAATTTCGTGGTTGCCAAAAGATGACGGGATATCCGAATATCATCATAAAAAATGTCACGTCCAAAATAATATTATTTAGAGCGGTAACGACGATAGCAAATTTATGTAAAACTCATTTACTTGTCACTTACTTCCTTCCAACCTTTGGTGAATGTGACTGTATGGCACATGTAAACACATGAAAGTAGCTGCTATATAATAATCGAAAAAATATGCTTACCATGATACCTTTAAGCTGATTCACCAGAGGCGAATCAGCGAAGAAGTTGTTCACCGCGGAGAATATGTTTGTAGGTTTACTCGTCAGTGTGCAGCAGGCGCTTGCACGCCCGCCCGTCACTCTGTAAATTAAATAAATATATCAATTCAAAGTACTATTAGGTACTATGAAAAAAAATTAAAATTACCCGAAGCTCTATGAATGCGTATTCATTTATAAGTTGTCTTTCTTGTTTCTTGTTACGTTACATTGACGTGCGTTTGTTTTATGTAAGTATATTATGTTCACCGATTTCTCTAAATCGATTTAAATTATTTGTAATGTTAGAAAGGTGTCAATGAGAAGAGGAGTGAGTTGGCAGGTTCGCCAGGTCGGCAGTTGGCAGATCGCCGGTTAATCTGTCTAGGTCTTTAATTGGATTACTCTCTATTCTTAACTTAACTCTAATATACAGTCGTGGGGGCTATACTACATTACATATTGTTCTTTTATTAAACAGGTTATACTTCAGAGGTGGTATATAATAAAATATAAATGTTAAGAAAATAATTGACCCTAAGCGTGAAAATTAGGAGATGATGTTTTAATGTAACTATTTAGACGACATTCTAGTAATCCACTCAAAATGGTAAAACAATTAACCTTTTAATAAACCGATTTTCATCAGCAAATAATACTATATTATGGTTATGTAAGGTAAGTCATTAATATATACAAGGAACAGAAAAGGGCCGAGAGTTGAGCCTTGAGGCACACCCATTTGTACTATCGACCCGGAAAAACTCATGCCATCAAAAACATAACTTGTAAAAAAAAGCCAAGTCTAGCAACTCAGTTCTTCTACCGTAAAAATTTGTGAGATCCATGTAATACCAAATGCTAGAAGTGCCTCAGAGTTTTGATGATCGGTCAGTGAGTGACAAAATTAAGAAATTTTGACTAGTTATAATTCTTAAACTACTGGTTCAATCTAATGAAATTTGAAATATACCGAGTCTATACAATGCCTACTTGGTAAGTAAAATTCAGGCTTCTAGTTTTATCCATAACGAAGTTATAGGGTTTCAGAAATGGCCTGAACAGCTTCGAGAAAAGGATGGTACGGCCGTGCCGCTTTTTTGCTCGACTTGGCGGGGGCACTGCCGTGCCCCCAGATACTATTAATGACGACTTTTTGCGTTCTGTTACTTAGATATGAAACAATTAATTTAAAAGCATTACTTCTTACACCGTAGTGCTGTAGTTTCCTGATTAATGTTTCATGGTGAACACAATCGAAGGTTTTGGATAGGTCACAGAATATTGAATAGAATAGAATAGTATATTTTTTATTCAATATAGATCACATGTGTAATTCTTATTGAAAGTCATTCTTACTTCACCACTGGTTCGAAAAAAAAACCTCTGTCCTGGGAAGAACCAGCAAGAAACCCAGCTGACTCTGTGGAGTCGAGAAACTGGTGTCACTAGCTTTTGTTTGTTCCTAGTGTTTACAGAATGTATATCACTTTTTTTACTAAAACTACCTTTGTTTTTGTGAACATACATTAAATTTTCGTAAGTATAGATACTGAGAGGCCAAAGTTAATATACTTATTTCTTTAAATTTATCTCTATGAGACTCTCTCGGTTTTAGGTTGTAAATAGCTCTAATGGCCCTTTTCTGTAAAACAAAAATAGTTTCTGAATCAGCTGCATTTCCCCATAGTAAAATACCATAAGACATTATGCTATGGAAATAACTGAAATAAACTAATCTAGCTGTCTCGACACTAGTGAGACCTCTAATCTTTTTTACAGCATAGGCTGCAGAACTTAGTCTGCTTGCTAGTTTGGACATATGGGGGACCCACTGAAGATTTGCATCGAGAGTGATGCCAAGAAAAACAGTGGATTCAACAGGGCTCAGTTCTTTCCCATTAAAAAAACACATTGGTACTCAGATTTTTAACGTTTGTTGTTGTAAATTTAATACATTTAGTTTTATTTCCGTTTAATTGTAGATTATTAACGTTAAACCAATGCATTAATTTTGATATAGCATTATTCACTTCGTCACATTTAAATGATTGACGTTTAAGTATAAAAATCAAGGAAGTATTATCAGCAAATAATACTATATCATGATTATCCCCTACAAGAGAAGGTAAGTCATTAATATACTAGAAATAGGAATGGGCCGAGAATGGAGCCCTGAGGGACCCCCATTAGTACAGGTGACCCGGAAGAACTTTTACCATTGATAATAACTTTCTGCATTCTATTACTTAAATATTAAATAATAAGTTTAAGCGCTGTGTTCTTGACACCATAGTACTGTAGCTTCCTGATTAATGTCTCATGGTGAACGCAATCGAAGACCTTGGAAAGGTCTCAAAATATACCCAAAGCATCCTCTGAATTCTCCCATGCACAAAAATATGTTTAATAAGCTCAACTCCAGCGTCAGTTGTCGAGCAACCTCTTGTAAAACCGAATTGATTTTTATGTAGCAATTTATTAATATTAAAGAAACTTAACATCTGATCTAAAATTATTTTTCAAAAATTTTACTTAACGTTGGTAGTACAGAAATTGGTCTAAAATTGGCGGGGTCTAATGTGCTACCAGATTTAAATAAAGTTAATACTTTACTATGCTTCATTAAATCAGGAAACACACCATATTCGATACTAGGTATTAAAAATAATAGCTAGTTGAGTTTTTTTTATAGGATATGGTGACAAACAAGCACACAGTCCACTTGATGGTAAGTGGTTGGTGTGACCCATAGACATCTTCATTTATCCTCCATAAAAAATCAAAATACAAATACGTCGTCACCCGTGAGGAATAAGATGGAATGCCTCTTTTCCAGTAAAATGGGTCTCCGGTTCTCTAAAAGGTGCGATTATATCGATTATAGACGCAATAACTTTAACGGAAATCCCCCACAGATATGCAGTTTTCTTAACATCAATAGTTTTAAAATATTTTACAATATCTTTTGATGATACTTTATGAAATGTAAAATTTTTTGTACACGCATTTACATTTTGTTTAAGTAATGATTCGGCGACGGCAGGAGAACAATTCAGTGACTTAGTGGTTAAGATCGGAATATCAGTAAATATTTTTTCAAAAACCATTGCAACATCCTGATCTGATTCAGTTCGTTTGTTGTTAAAACTTCACCGGGAGTTTGAATTGCGAGAGTTGACCTTACCAGTTTCACTATTAATTATAAGGATATCAAAATTAGAAATATTTACATAATATAAATTCCAATAACTAAATATATGGAATTGCTAAGCTACATCAGTGTTGACTTTACTTGAACTGTAATGATTTGAAGGCCGACAACGCACCTGCAATTCCCCTGGTGTTGCACTTCTTCGTGGGCGGCGGTAGTACCGTTTTACACCGTTTCCGTAAATACACTCTTACATATGGTAGTCACTTACCATCAGATGAGTCGCATGCTCGTTTGTCCCCTCTTACATAAAAAAAGCTATTAAAAATAAAATGGGAGCCGTACCGATCATTATAGAAAGGATTGTACTTTCTATAACGCAAAAGGGCTGTGTGTCCAGTGTCAAGGTAAAAGAGACAATTGTTTTTGGGCCAACTAGAAATTTTAACGTAACTTAATTTTATTGCACATAAAAAAGTTAACGGCCTAAAAATTTTATGAAATCTGAAAAAATAACAGTTTTTTTTTATATTCGTGTTATTATAAATAATGTAATGTTATTATAAAGACAAGAAACTCACTTATAATTATGTATTTTTGTATTAGATTTCATCTTGGCCACAGAGCTTTACTCGGTGTTAAAGAAATATCTCAGGGCTAACGCCTCTATAGAAAAACTTATCGAAGTACAAGAAAAACGTATCAAGTACCTATCTAAAGTAATACATTATCTAAGTACAAAATTTCTTCAGTCAAAATCGTTAGAGCCGTTTCAAAGAAAGCAGTAAATTTATATAATATATTTTTATTCTATATATTCAATAAACTATTAAATATCTATGTTTGATTTTATATCGATAAAGCAATGATTTTCTATAAAATCTTGTAGTCAAACAAGTTTTGATCTCACGTTTAAAAAGTACACATATTGGCAATAAATATACGTAGCTCCACAAACAAAACATTTAATTAGTCTTTAATAATTTAAGTTTACACAAAAATCTGACTACTTTGCAAAATTCGAAAAATGTAAGCACTCCGGCAAACCTACGCTATAGCCATTGGGCTATTGAAATTACCAATCAATCCAATCAATCATATTGCGCGGGCAAGTTAAGTTTGTTGTTTTATTCTCAAAACACAGAAAAAACAAATTTCTCAGAAATGAGACCTAGTTAGATCGATTTTTCGTTGCCGTAAACCCCAAATTATAAATTTCATCAAAATCGTTAAAATCGTTTTCGAGAATGCGATTACAAACAAACAAAAAAATGTATAAATATTGCTCGTATAATATTAGTATAGGATACTTGTGGGGTAACCTTCGGGTTCGATGGGACCAAACAGATTTAATCGCTCGTAAATATTTGAATGTCTGGGTAGGACGACTCAACAAATTATTTTCCTGTTTTAAGACTACTTTACTGAAGAGCACAGAATAAATAATAGGAAACATTTATGACAGAATAAATAATATGGTAATAGGTCTTGGAGGATATTAACTGTATGATTTCAAAAACAGTGGTAGAGCCACGCGGCAGCTTTTGCTGTCGCACGGATGGGCCGGCTCGAACCGGGGTGGTACCACGACCTCACAGAATACCAGCGTGAAGTAGAGGTCTACCTCTGCGTTTCGCTTGGTGAGTGCAGGTGGCCGGAGGCCCTTTTTACTGGAAATGAGGCATTCCATCTTAGTCCTCACGGGTGACAACGCATCTGCATTTTGATTTGTAACAGAGGATAGATGTAGATGTCTATGGGCCGCAGCACCCACTTACCATCAGGTGGACTGTGTGCTCGTTTGTCACCCTTATACTATAAAAAAAAAAAAAAGTACTTATAAATTTCATACAATCGACCATGCAATGCCACGTTCGAGTTCTCGTTTTTTTAAGCGATAACTACATTATAATATTTTTCGATAACATAAAAGGGATATTTCTGAACTAAATTCCTAATCTACTAAATTTTTTAACCCCCGACTAAAACGGCCCCTCCGTTTTATGATATGTTTGTACTGTGTATCTGCTATCTGTGTATATCTGTGTGTTTGTCTGTGGCATCATAGCTCCGGAACGGATGAATCGATTTTGATTTTTTTAACGGTGCCTTAATCGAGTTTTCTTAGCTGTGTTTTTTAAGAAAATCAGTTCAGTCGTTTGAAGATCATCAGCTCTTTTGCTCCGGGGGTTTTAATTTTTTTTTAATTTTAGTTATATTAAGATCCTATATCTCGTAATAATAAGCAAAACATTACAAAAAAATAAGTTTTTGTCCACCGAATGTCGCACACTTGCTTCGTGCTGGACAATTATGCATGAAGCGAAGAAGGGAGCGCTAAAGGAAATCCACATAATCTTGACCTACTTTTGCGACAGTTAAAGTTGAATTAATTCTCGCACATTAGAAAATACTTTACGATAATTGAAACGCCTTTCTGACAACAGCATAATTTATTTTTTTCAAACTATCAATTAAAAATTAACAATGAATTGACTAAATCAAATCAAGAAGTCGCAGCGGTGTTTGAGAAATATTTCACTGATATTCCTATTTTGACAACAGAGTCTTTGAATTCTTCTCCAACTGTCGCCGAGTCATTACTCAAACAGAATGTTAATATCTGTTTAAAAGAATTTAGATTTGAAAAAGTATTACCGCAAGATATTGTAAAATACTTCAAAACCATTGATGTAAAGAAAACCGCAGATTTGTGGGGGATTTCCGTGACAGTTATTGCGTCCATAATAGATTTAATTGCACCTCATCTTGCTATTATTTTTAATACTTGTATCGATTCTGGTGTGTTTCCTGATTTAATGAAGTATAGTAAAGTAATACCTTTATTTAAATCTGGTAGTACATTGGACCCCGCTAATTTTAGACCTATTTCTGTACTACCAACTCTTAGTAAAATTTTTGAAAAAATTATTTTGGATCAATTGTTAATTTTTTTTAATACAAATAAATTACTTCATAAAAACCAATTTGGATTTACAAGGGGTCGCTCGACGTCTGATGCTGGCGTTGAGCTTATGAAATATATTTTTAATGCCTGGAAGAATTCACAGGATGCCTTAGGTGTTTTCTGTGATCTTTCCAAGGCTTTCGATTGTGTTCATCATGAAACATTAATCAGGAAACTACAACATTACGGTGTAAAAAATTTGGCGCTTAGACTTATTACTTCATATTTAAGTAACAGAACTCAAAAAGTCGTGATAAATGGTAAAGGTTCCTCCGGATCGGTAGTATCAATGGGCGTTCCTCAGGGCTCGATTCTTGGCCCATTCCTGTTTTTAATCTATATTAATGACTTACCTTATCTTGTAGGGGACAATCACGATATAGTATTATTTGCTGACGATACCTCTTTAATTTTCAAACTCAAACGGCAGTTAATTAATTATGACGATGTAAATAATGCTCTATCGAAATTAGTACATTGGTTTAACGCCAACAATATGCTCTTGAACGGCAATAAGACAAAGTGTATTAAATTTACAATACCTAATGTAAAACATTCGAATACCAATGTGCTATTAAATGGGGAGGAGTTGAGTCTTGTGGATACCACTGTTTTTCTCGGTATTACTATTGACGCGAAACTTCAATGGGGCCCCCATATATCTAAATTAGCAAGCAGACTTAGTTCTGCAGCATATGCTGTAAGAAAGATTAGAAGTCTCACAGATGTTGAGACAGCTAGATTAGTGTATTTTAGTTACTTTCATAGCGTAATGTCTTATGGAATTTTGCTATGGGGTAATGCGACTGATATTGAAGCTATATTTGTTTTGCAAAAGAGAGCCGTTCGGGCGATTTATAACCTAAATTGTAAAGAGTCCCTCAGACAAAAATTTAAAGAAATAAACATATTAACTTTGGCATCGCAATATATTTATGAAAATCTAATGTATGTACATAAAAACATAAATAGCTTTAATAAGAATAAGGATGTGCATTCTTTAAACACTAGGAACAAACATAAGCTTGTAATACCAGTTACTAGACTCCACAGAATCAGTAATTCATTTATGGGGCAATGTATACGCTTTTACAACAAAATCCCAGAACATATTCAAAGTTTATCAATAAACAAGTTTAAAAGTTTTATTAAAGAAAAACTGTACAAAAAGGGTTATTATAATATCAAGGAATACATGAATGAAAATAACCCCTGGGAATAAGGTGATCGCCACCATGCTGGTTCTATTAAAAATCATTTAAAAATTGTATAAATGAAATTATTGTTAAGTGAAATATGTTTGAAAAAAAAAGTCCCGCTGGGTTTCTTGCTGGTTCTTCCCAGGACAGAGGTATTTTCCGAACCAGTGGTAAATAAAAAATGACTTTCAATAAGAATTATGTAATAATCAATATTGAATAAAAAATTATTCTATTCTATTCTATTCTATTCTATACTTATTTTATTAACTTTGTTATGTACAGAGTAAAAAAGAAATTATAAATATATAATATATATTTATAATTTATTTTATATATAATTCTATTATAAATATATATATATACAAAAATAAGAAATTTATATAAATATATAAATTTCTTATTTTTGTAGAAATTCCTATCAATACTTGTGACAAAATTATCAATAATTTAATGCGCATAATTGTTGTTAAAATATTAATATGTGTGATTAATAATGACTTCTATTAGTATGGTGCATCATTATACAACGTATTGTAAATTCCCTTTTTAAAAATGTATTATTTTGTTAATTAATCACTAAATTTTCATAGTAAGAAGCATGAAACAAAGGATTTTCAATAACATATCAAACATCGTAAATTAAATAATTTAAAATTACAAAAAAATGTATGGTGCCCTTTAGGTACCTTCCTTTTACTTACCTGGTATTATCCAAAACAGACAGTTTGTATTTTTCGACGATGTACCACTGGCGGAATTGAAGCGAAGAAGCAACAGAGAATCAAATGATGGCTAAAAATGGACTGTTAGATGCTGGAATCTGCAGGGATGTCAAATCACCCGCGCATGCGATTTTCGAATCGGGGTTAAGGTACATTTTCTTTGCGACGACCGTGAATAATATTAAAAAATAAACCTCATCAACAAAATCGGTTGAGTTGAGCTAATATAATATATCGCTTAGTAACCGATCCATGCGGACGATGTCACGGGGTATCCATTTGTTGTATACCAAAACCTTCACCAGAATGTAACAAATATGAAAAAATAACATTTGTAACTTTCCTTTATCAAGCTATTTCTGGTAGTCGGTAAATAAATTCGAGCCGAAATAGCTCAGAGGATGACGCTTGCCTCTCATAGTTGGTGTGTACATGAGCAAACCGAACTTGACCCTCGCCGTTGCCGGCGACATATCTTTCATAGAGAGTTAAAGCCATGTTCCACATACTGGTATGGTTGCAGCACCAGATATTTGCAATCAGATTTTTACCTGCTTGCCGTGGTACCTTTTTTATTCTTCGAAGAGGGGCGAAGGGGATTAAACAAAAGAAATGTCTGTTGGGAAGACATTTTTAATTTAAATTGGTCTATTATTTATTTATATAAAATAATTTTTTAAGTTGTTATTAAAATTATTATTATTAATCTATTAATTAAGAGTTATGATTAAAGTGTGGTAAATAGCCTCACATCAAACTGTTCTTTGTTTCTGCCGTAGGCAATTTAAACGAGGCAAACAGTCGCAGTAAATAAAATATCCCTTAACCCTTAAATTATATTCAATACAAATCCAATGTTAAAGTGAAATAATATTGCACAGCTTCGGACAGTTCAAGGATTCATGTTACGATTTGAGGCAAATATTATAATTTTCGAAAGCCTAATTACATCTCTCATCGTTCTAAGGACTAATTAATTTTTCTTAATTATTTGTTAAAACGATGAGACTGCTATGAATTTGAAGAATTGGAAATATGATTGCATGCAGTCGTCTACTACCCACTTTTACCGACACTAAAACGTTATATTATTCGGCTGCTGTTACCATAAAAAATTGAAACGTAAAAATTGCTATATAGCTTCGATAGAAGTTATGTGATGGCACTTCTTGCCGTTGCCGCCAAGTTGCCGCTTCTATGCGGGCTGCCGGAAGGCCGTATGAAATTTCCTCTCAGTCTAAGATTTAAGTGGTTCCTATATTCTAATTGAATTATTCAAAGTGCGCCTACATCTCCCACATTACTTATTGAAATTAAATAAGTTCGTATTGTTATACAAATTTATTCATTTATTTTATACAAATTTATTTATTTATTGTTATGTGATTACTTACAGCGCAAGAGAAACCATTACTTTAGAAGGTTAAATTTTTCTCAACAGCATAAGTCAATTAACTTCTTGACATAGGCTACTAACGTGGGAAATTTTTTCACAATCGCCACGTTTGACAGACGAATGCTCCGTGCTGGCTAACAAACGAGGCTATGGCAATCGACAGATGATGAAAAACCTATTAAAGTTGACGAATTCGAATACTTACTAAAGACAAGTGATTGAGCAACACTACCACTTTACAAGCTTCGTTTCTGCATTCTCGCTGTTTGGATGTGTAGGTATAGGTAATCTTTCAAAAAATATGTTGTTTGGAGCATTTCTCGTAATACAGTAAAACTTGGTTAAGTGGGACCTGGATAAGTGAGAAACCTCCATAGCTGGAACTCATGCTTACGTCCCAACATTTTAGCACTGAATTACCTCTGTTAGCGGGACAAAACAAACCTCTATATCTAGGATTAGTTCTTTCCATTTTATCGTCCTTATTACCTCTATTATTCAGACAGCGAGTGTATTTTACCTCTTTTACTGAGACTATATTTTGTGTACTGTTTTGTTTACTAATTCTTATTCTACCCACAAATTCCCTATGCTACAAAAAATCTCCAAAATTCCAAAAAATCACTTGGCTAATTCTGTAAAAGTGACCTCTAGTTTTAGTTTGGTTTTACTATAATCCGGATGTTTATTAAGTTATATCGGATGGTCCGGATGAGTATTATGTTTACAAAATACATTATTTTCATAGATTAATGATAGGACATCACGCGCTCTGACTAGATACCGCGCTATTTGAAAGAAACAACTCCGAGAATACGGCAACTCAATATTCTAGTGTGTATAAGACAATTGCAAGAATGCTAGTGTGCGTGAAAAATTGTATATGCCAGCAGCTTAACTATTACCCGATTATCGGGAAAAATTATTTTATGCTATGGCGTAGTAGTTAAGTTCATAGTTATGAATATAGACCAAAAATACTTAAAAATGAATAATTTATTAATAGCGAACGTATCAATATATTTGTGTATATTATGTATAGGTTTTTCTTCTGAATAAATGGCATATAAATGATAAGGCCTTTTATATTTAAATGTCTAACTAATATTCACAAATTACATACATACATAAACACTCACGCCTGTCACCCAGAGGGGTAGGCAGAGACTATGGACTTCCATTTGGCACGATCCTGACAGACCTCTCTCGCTTCCTCCACATCCATATACCTACGCATACACGCTCGTCGGTTAAAGGTATTATCATCATTCACAAATTATTTAAAAAAATAGTTATATATTATATGGTGTAACCAAAATTTTATTTTTATTATATGTTGTTATAGCCATAATAGCCAATACACATTGTGTCAAAATTTCAAGTATCAACATATTACGGTTCATAAAATATAGCCTGCTGATAGACAAACGGAACGATAGTGGAAACTTAAGTCCCGTTGACACTCTTTGGGCACGGAACCCTAATAAACGGATATAATGTTTTAATAATAAAAATAAAAATTAATAAAACAACATATAAATATTAGGTCATTTGAGCAATACTACAAAAATAAACATTTTATAATATAGAATTAGGTTATATTATAATAAATTAAATATACTATATTATAAAATATAGTAACAATAAATTCACATATAAAAATCTCAGCCACGGGGAACTTTATTTTTGCATTCGCGGCAACACTGAATAGTGTCATTGATTTTTGTGACTTATTTATGGCTCGTGTTATTTTATGTTAAAATTTCGAAATTGTATGATACTTAATGATAGTATGTGATTCCAGTGTCTTTCTTATTTCTTGTAGTATTATTTTTACACAGTTTCAATACGTAAACTGGTATTTTACTTCGGATTATGATCAAAATTTAATAAAACATTCGGTACGTTGACCTCACACGTTGCCTGCAACGCGACTGGCTCGGGTACGCCGATTTCGGCGTAGTATTTGTTGCGCATTTTACATGAGCGCCGGCAGTATCTAGTCAAAGCGCGCGATGACTTATCATTAATCTATGGTTATTTTATTTAATAATCGCACATCTGTAACTGAAATAACCTCTATTTTCACCTCTATTAATGGAACCTTCTATAAATGAGATATATTTATTTATACCTGGATATCTGAGACACTGGGTAAGTGGAATACCTCTTTAGGTGAGACAAATTTGCAGGTCCTTTAAGGTCCCAGTTATCCAGGTTTCACTATATTTTGTTGGCTTTTATAACGCTATCGTCATTGGTGCGCCTTACTACAGCTCTACTGTTGAAACTAAATCACCATCAAAGACTACTACACGAAGCACGGTTTTGAGCTCTTCAGCTATCCGCAGCCAACTCTATGCCTGGAGACTCTGAGTGAATTCGAGCTTCCTCGTACGAGAAGCAGTGAAAAACGATGAGTCCTAGTATACTAGGACTTATCATTTGGCAATTGGCATTGTACATTTTAGTTTTAACAATGTGAGGAATTCTGCACAAAAATTTCCGTGCCGTTGGTGTAGCAAGCGACTATGGGAACGGCCAGGAAGATCTTGTGATGTCCGATTGGCTGTAAACATTTAGTTTACGCCGAACGAAATCACACACAATATCAGTCGGTTCATTTATTTAATAGATTACCATTCAACCACCAGTCGACCTAAAAAGTTATCTGTTTATTGGTTTCAAAATTAAGTTGAAAAAATTTTTGTTGGAGAAATGCTCTTATATATTTTAACCGTCCCTGGTGTTGCAGTTGTTCATGGGCGGCGGTAGTCACTTACCATCAGGTGAGCCGCATGCTAGTTTGCCCCCTCTACTATAAAAAAAACTATATAATGTGTTGATGCCTTTGTTAATGATAGTATTCGATCATCTTAATATTATTGTAACATTATCTCCATAGAAATTATCTCCAATAAATTATGACGGTTTTGACATTAATAATTTTATTGCTTGATATTGCTTGATTTAAAAAAATTTACTATATTGTTTTGCCTATGTATTAATCTTCTTTATATATAAAAAGTACGTGTCACGTTGTTTGTCCGCGATGGACTCCTAAACTACAGAACTGATTTCAATGAAACTTTTGGTCAATGTACAGTTTGGTCCAACTTAAAAGATAGGATAGCTTACATCTCAATTTATAGTCGCAATGCAATATTATTTTATTGAAAATTATTTGCCTATTATTTGACAGTCACAATTATCTGTTAGCTCCAAACGATTCTGTCAGATGACGATATCTGTTGACTGGATTGAGTAAATATTTAATAGATGGCGCTATGTTAAAAATGCAAACGTTTAATATAAGCTACAATTTAGTAGTATAACCACCACGTGTTGCTGTAAGTATTCAACAAATAGAACCGATTTCAAAAAAAATTTGCAGACTGTGCAGTTTGGTCCAACTTGAGAGATAGGATAGTTTTTATCCCGATAAGTGACCCTCAATTTTTTTATTGCTAATTTCAGGAGTTTTTTTGGGAAAGCAAATGGTCGTTCGGAAAGGGCAGAACAACGTCTGCCTGGTCAGCTAGTTAATTATAATTCTTGATGTATTTTACACAATGTATATTGTTCTGAATAAATTAAATTGAAATTGAAATACCCAGACCGGCGACGGTGAGCAACGGCAAAGGTGCTAGACGCCTGGTACTGTGATGTGATGCCTAGCGCGGCGATGAATACAAAAAAAAGGCGAGAGACTCAAATCTGGCAATGGACTTTTACGAGTGGATAAAGAAGGAAATGATGAGATGTTTCATAATTTCTCTAACGCTGCCCAGTTGATTTAGATTTGTCCATTGACCCCTTGAAAACTTAAAAAACTACGGACATTTAGTCATAATATGTAAAGACTCATCATTAACTACGAGTATAGTGTAAGGCCGGCTCCACATTTGATCGTTTTTGCTTATTGTGTCTTGGAGTGGAACAAACGTGTATCATGATCGCTAGAGTGGCCGCAAAATTAAAAATTATACGCGATCATGTGATATGTCGTTGTGATTCCGTATCTGATACGTACCGTTCTTCACAAAACATCATTTCTGATACATATCACCTATTGTGAACATTTTTTTCATACTATATCACTATGATGTGATACGACAATACGATTCGAAACTTAATACGCCGCTACCCATTTCTGGTTGTATATTTCAGATCATCAAAGGGCACTACAGGCGTTATGTTTCTGTCACTGTCTAGTTGGTCTAGCGGTTAGTAGTGAGACTGCTGATCATGTGATCTGGATTCGTAATTCAAATCCCGAAAATTGAATTACGAATTTTGAAACGTGTTTATGACGTGATACGATATCACTGATCGAGATACGTCAAGATGATCAAATGTGGACCTCGCCTTAGTGCCCCGAACAATTACCGATATGACATGAACGTTGGACATGACCTCCGCATTATCCATGTTCATCTGTAATGAAAATCCGCCGTAGATATTTTTAAAATATTTGAATATATTTTTCCAAAATATTAAATTATTTTTGATTTTGCAAGATGCATTATTTATAAAAACAACGCTACTTGTAATTAATATTCTTATTTTTTGTTTATAAACAAATTATAACAAATAACAGCTCAATGCTGATGTGTTTCGTATGTTGAGTGTAGAGAACTGGAGAACCTTTTTCCTGGAAACGAGGCATTCCATCTTAATCCTCAGAGGAGGTAACATGTCTGCATTTTGATACTTAATCGAGGATAGATGTAGATATCTATTAGTCACAGCAACCAATAAAAAGATATATAAATTTAATAGATGGCAGAACATTTTTTCTGCTTAAATGTCCGCCTGGGTAGGTACTATCCTCTTACGTATTCCGATCATCTCAGTCTTCATTTGTGACGACAACACATCTGAAGCATTATTTGTGTGTCCATGCACTGCAGTAGCCACTTACAATCAGGAGAGTTGTTAGTTCGGGCGTCGTCAATTTTAAAAAAAAGACAATTTATTCAGTCTACGGACACCCTTATTGTGCTTGTGCGTCATTCTCCACACATATCGTTCATTCGTTCACTTTCCATACGGACGCATGCGCTCGCCGCTCGATAAGCACCGGATCCCCAGCAAATAACACGATCACGCCACCGTCTTTCATTCGTTTGTCATTTTCATTTCATCTCATTCCAGTGTTGGCAGGCGTAGAGTTTAAACGTCTTTCTTTAATCGTATTAATTCTAACTTTCAGAAAAAATGGAGTTCATCGGCAAGAAGTACAAGATGGTCTCTTCAGAAAACTTCGACGATTTCATGAAGGCTATCGGTAAGTTATTTTTAAATGTACTTTTAACAATTTACAAGTATTTAATGAGAAGAAATCAATGCGCGCCGGCTTTAGTTCATCGACCACGCCATAGTAATTTTTTCCGTCTTACCCGCTATTTTTCTTTTAATTTCTATAAATTTAATACTTTATGGTGTTTTAAAATATTGCGAATTATATAAATATTTTAATTATTTTATTAACAGATGTTTTAAAAATATTTTATTTAGTAAATACCATTACACCAGCCGTAACGAATTGAATAAACATGTTTAATGCATTGCATTAAAAACATACCATATTATTTAAATTTCACCATTACTTTATATAAAAAATAAGTTTAGTCTTAATATCCCGCTACAAACAACTCAATGGACTATGCCCCTTGTTAAAAATAAAAAGCAGAAACCGGCTCGTGGCACCGCGGCATGTTCTGCAAATGCATAACTGTGAAAAAATTACCATTGACGATTACAATTTAATTTGAACTTTGTACCTACCGGCTGCGTGTAAATTTTAATTTTCATTCGTAAGTAGTATGTTAGTACTCTTATTTAGTACCTATGTGGCACAAGTCTTAAGGCTGAACAGATAGTTAATCTGAATCTCAATTCAATCTAAACTAAACATTTTTAAAATTTTCTGAAATACACAACAACAAAAAATAGTAATATCGTTTTTCTAAATAATATTACAAAACTTATTATTATTTAATCATTACAATGTTTGTTACATCAATTTGGCGGGTATTCCTTGCTACCGAGATTTCTAACTGGTTCTGAATACGATTCTCAGACAGGATAAATTACTACTGTCTTTTTTAAATATAGAATAGGGTGCAAACGAGCCACAGTCCACTTGATGGTAAGTGTATGCTGTGGTCCATAGACATCTACATTTATCCTCAAATTTTTTTTAAATTTTTTTATTCTTTTTTTTAATAAAAGAATTAAAAAATTGCAATTTTGTTGCCGGCCTTTTAAAAAGAGCGTACTCCTTTTTAAAAGGCCGGCAACGCATCTGCAATTCCCTCCCTGGTGTTGCAGTTGTTCATGGGCGGCGGTAGTCACTTACCATCAGGTGAGCCGCATGCTCGTTTGCCCCCTCTACTATAAAAAAAAAAAAAAAACCTCAATTAAGAATCAAAATGTAGGTGTGTTGTCACCCTTGAGGACTAAGATAAATAAGTGAGAGCGTGGTCCTACCCCGGTTGAGCCGACCCTTTTGTGCTGCGACTATAATATAGCTGCAACGTGGCTCTACCACGTACAGTGGTGCTTCTGGATGTAGGTACCAGTTGGCAAAAAAGAGATTAAATAAATCTTAAATCGTAGTCTTACTAAGCACCCTAAACTAAATAATGTCTGATGTAACGCTTGTACTAAGATTGAAGATAGGATTAGATGACAGTGTTAAATTCATCACACATCCAGACTAAAAAAAATTAGCTCCGAGAAAGCTAGAAATTAGGATGAGCGAAGCATTATTTGACCAGTGAACTATATAGAATGTCGATGATCGATATAGTGCTGTTTTCAAAATAATTCCTTTTTATTCCTTATTATTATTTACGGGAATACAACACATAATAAAATAGTTTTATCGGATTTTATCATGTTTAAAAAAAAAGGTGAAACCATTATTTACACCTACCTCACATACTTAACCACATACCTAAAATATTTCGATGTACCGACTTCTGTAAGTACTGGTCATGGACGATAAAAAAAGGTTTTACTGGTTTTACTTGGTACTGGTTAGCTGCCATGCACTGTTTAGCAAGACTGTTATCTTTAAAGAGGAACCTAAGTTCCGATTTTTAGGCTATTATGTGGAATCCTTTTTAGTCTGCTTTGACTTTTTTAAGTTTAATTTTTGACCCTTTTTTTAGTTTGACCTTAAGGATAAGTTTACTTTTTCACGATTGTAGAAAATCAACTTTGCTCACCCCGTTGCATAGATTAAATTTATAAATTTAGTTTATTTAAAAAGAGTAAAGGGAAAAAAAAGATTTTTTTAGTTCTACCTAGCTGTCCGTTCGTATTGATCCGAGGTTCAACAGAATTTTCCACATTTGAAGTAAAACATAATATTATAAATATCCGGACTGGGCTTAGTCCTCTTTCGTTTTTTATTCACCATAAATTATTTTTTTAAATTTATTATTTTTAAATTTTTGATGATAATTTCGCCTTCTTTTCGTAATTATAATCATTCGAACTGCAGTTGTCTCCCTCGTTTGTATAGCTAAGATATTATCCTCTATGATTACGAGTAGGTAATATTGATTTCTTTGGTCACTTCATATTCTGGTGTAAAAAAGTCAAGTTTGTTTACTCTAAAATAATTATTGTTAAAAGATTTATATCCTATATGATAACATTGCCCAAAAAGTAATGTCCAATCTATAAAAAAATCTGAGGTACCTACTTCTTTTTGCTGCTTTTGTTAATCAGCATTTTTCAGTTCATTGCTGAAAGTAGGTCCTTTCTAGAATGCGCCAGAAACATGCAATTATTAGAAGGAAGATAAGTAGGGACTGCAAAACCGTGACCTGATATTCGTGGTAGGCGATGCTGCAGTTTTATATTTTATGGTTGTTGCACGAATGGTTCAGCTCGACGTGAAAGGACCACGCTTTCACAGAATACTGGCGTGAAGCCCTTAAAATTGTAACTAACAATTTTTTTTCGGTAGAAACCGAAATCTGATGGTTAGCGTATGAATTGAATGATATTTTACTACAAAAAAAATGTGTGAAATTTAGGGTGAGCGCTTTACCCCCGAGTTACACCGGCTCATTTTCATCCTTTTGTTATCTAAACAATAATGCATAAGTGTATAGGTGTGCATGAATTGCGTGCATCCAAACCCAAACACTATCAGTTTGTATCAAATGGCAGACATATAGTATTTCTTCACTTGTGTAGACAAAACTAAGGTGATTGGTATCTCTGGAGTCTGGACATCCGTAATTTTTGGAGAAAAATCAACAAAAAACACCCAAACTATTCAGTTCTACGTGTTTTGGGTTTCCTTGTTATACTTGCAGCACATATTTTCGTTTTGCCCGTCTTTCCTAATAAAATAGTCTTAAAACTTGTATGATATATGCCCAATACGAACTATATAGATAAAAACTTTTTTATGTAATGCCACTAAACATCTTACAGTTTTTGCTGAAAAGAAACACGTGGAAATTTTTTACGTATATGCTTTTAGTTTAGCTGTTCAACAGTGGTAGAGCCATCAACAGTGGTAGAGCCACGCGGCAGCTTTTGCTGTCACACGGATGGGCCGGCTCGAACCGGGGTGGTACCACGACCTCACAGAATACCAGCGTGAAGTAGAGGTTTACCTTTGCGTTTCGCTTGGTGAGTGCAGGTGGCCGGAGGCCCTTTTTACTGGAAATGAGGCATTCCATCTTAGTCCTCACGGGTGACAACGCATCTGCATTTTGATTCGCAAACGAGGATAGATGTAGATGTCTATGGGCCGCAGCAACCACTTACCATCAGGTGGACTGTGTGCTCGTTTGTCACCCTTATCCTATAAAAAAAAAGCTGATGCACGCGACTTCGTCCGCGGTGCTTACACACATCACTGGACACATAGTGCTTAAAACTCTAATAACTTTGTATTAAATGAAGATCGCAATATTTTTTTAGATAAGGTTCAAAGGTCTAAGAAATAAAACTTAGAAAACCTAATTAAAATCTATCCTGTAGTTTTTCCGTGATATGCACACAACTTCTATCAATTTATTTTATTTACATAATTTCATCATTTATGAGGTTTATCTGTAGCAGATGCGACAATTTATGCTCGCTACTCGTTTAAAAAATAGCGTGTTATTCATTACGAGATAACCGGGCACGCTTATCTAACCTGTCTATAAAATAAAATGCGGATCTCATTATTCACCATACGAGATCATCCATTCCACAGATTGATTAGGCTTCAGAATTATTTTGCAACGTAGAGGGGATTTTGCCACGTTGCCACGCTTGGCTGACAGATTAGCAATATTTTAAGGTACTGGAGAGCCATTTTAATATCGCTCAGACTGACGTCCGGGATATCTTCGGAATAGTGTCGGATAAGACTCTCTCTTGGATCGTTACTCACCCTTGCGTGTGGCTCCAACGTTGACTTGTACAGCTGCCCATAGAACCTCTCAATCTCACTCAAAATCTCGGTCTTCAGCTTTGACAGTTGGCTCTTTCTGGCAGACAGATCTCTAGCAAAGACTTTAGAGCCTTGGTTCCGCTCGATCGCTTTTTAAATACGAGCTGTATTGAAGTTGCGTAAGTCCCGCCGCATGCATTTGGAGATCTGTCTGTTCAGTTGCCTGTATGCTGTCAAATCTGTTGAAGAATGTAGCCTCATCTCCCGTCTAACAGCCATGAGATTAAGAGTGTGATCGGAGAGTTTTTGTGTTCTTCTGCGGCGGGTCTTGCAGAACTTAGCTCCGATCGCATGGACAGTTTACAACTTAACATTTAGGTTCAGTCTGCCTCTCACCATTCGGTGATCGCTGCCGGTTTTCACTCTCGCGATTACTGAGACATCACTGAACAGTTGTCGTCTGGTCGTCATAATGAAGTCAATCTCATTTTTTGTCGAACCGTCGCGGCTCGACCAGGTCCACTTCCTGTGGGGCCGCTTCTTGAAGAAAGAGTTCATCATCAAGAGTTTTTTGGAGGCTTAATAAATAAAATACTATACTTAGTTATTTAATTACATCAAATTAATAAACATAATATAACATAAACACTCACGCCTGTCACCCAGAGGGGTAGGCAGAGACTATGGACTTCCATTTGGCACGACCCTGACACACCTCTCTCACTTCCTCCACATCCATATACCTACGCATACACGCTCGTCGGTAAAACGTACTTTTGATTTGGCCCATTTTCAATATATCGCCAATTTGGTCGTTAACCTTTCGCCTAGGGAGTCCCTTCCCGACTCTGCCATTCTCCTACTAATCAAATTAATACTTATTTGTTTTATTATTGTATTAAAATAAATGACTTTCAGAACCGATAATTTATTCAGTACCTAACATAAATGGCTTTGATAATGTTGCATTACTAGTTAATTGACCCTATTTTAATTAATCTATAAATCATTTGCATTAATTTATATTTACTTTAGTCTAATACAATATTTTTCGATTAAAATAATTATTAGTGTTTTCATATTAATTATTTCTTAAGCTTTCATAGCAAAGCTACTCTGTTTACGTTGTATATCCACAGGTAGAAAAGTACTAATCCTAATTATTAAAATTTTCATGCATACTCTTAATTATCTAATGTAATTAATCTATATATTGGTGACTGTACCTTTAAATCATGAGTATGTATGTGAAAAGAAAGAGAAATGTTTTTTATACGATAAGGTGACAAACTAGCACCTATATATTTATACTGTGACACAGTCCACCTGATGGTAAGTGCTTGCTGTGACCCCTAGACATCTACATCAATCCTAGTTTGCGAATGAAAATGAAGATGCGTTGTCACCCGTGGGGACTAACGTGGAATGCCTCTGTTCCAGTAAAAAGGGTCTTCAGTTCTATAGGCTCACCATACGAAACTAAACACATCAGCATGTGTTTAGTTATTATTACTGTTATTTTACGCTAGTATTCTGTGAGAGAGTGGTCCTTCCCCGGTCGAGCCGACCCATTCGTGCTATAACCATAATATAGGTGCAGCGTTTTTATATATTTTGAAGTATATTGAAACAGAAAAAAATAAATACGAAACAGCAAGTTTTCGCTACAAAAATATAAACATCGTCAAATAAAATAACGGTGTGTTGTGTTTTCGATAGCGACGTATCGCGGAGTATTGTTCTTGTTACCTACCAGGCATACAAGGTGCAAGATGTGTGGGATCACCAATCCACCTATTTCGAGTTCAAATCCCGAACGGAACGAGTACCTACAAATAATTGTTCTGGGCGTGGATGTTTGTCCTTGTGAAATTTCAAAGGGCAAAAGGCTTCCTAGGACCTCAAAACGTGGAGATCTGATGAAAACTCGCATTCTCAAAATCGGACCGAAACCTATATAACTACTACCTACTTTTGAAAATTATTTTTTTCAAAGCGGGAAGTTATAAAAAACTTTAATCATTATACATTATTAAGTTTTTTATTGCATGTTAAGAATACTGTCTAGCTCAGAGCATCATTCTAGCTTTTATCAACCTGATACAAAAATATTTACATTCTTTAGTATACCGTTTGTCGCCGAGTCACTCAACTCTGCTTACGTAGGTAACATTATGACTGTGACTCTGCTCTTAATATATGACGGTGATTTGATAACAGAGGTGCAGTTTTAATGACGCTTTATCAATTCTTGGGACGTACTAAACTAATTTTATGGATTTTATCGCGTGTTATTTAATTTCTTTTTTACTAATTTTATTTTCCAACCTCGTTTCGCGTGCTTTTTACAGGTTACGGAGGACTTGGGTGTTTGCCTTCCAATGTTATCAACCCGGGCTGATTTAAACTATTGAATATTAATTTTTGAACTGATTTACGCAGGGCGAGCTTTAACAATCAAATCTGAAAACGAGGATGAACTTGAATATGTTTACAGAGCCCGTGACCATGGTTGCTGTAAAACACCCGAAACGTTGTGAATAAAATAAGTAAAAATAAATTAAATCAAACGCTATAAAATCCGTACAATTATTTTATTGTATATGTAGTACTATTCGTGTCAATATAAGAAGTCGCCTTGGGACATATATTCAACTAATACTTCTTATGTAAGAGTTGTACTTCAGAAAAAACCAATACTAAAACATTATTTCTTGAGACAGATTATCTATAAAACATCGTTACTGTCACCAATTATTATGGTAAATAAAAAAATTACTCAATAAGTATTATGTAATAATCTATATTGAATAAAAATTATTCTATTCTATTATATCCTTGTCTATCACAAGTTCATTGCTAATGCTAAACCTAAACTGTTGTAAGTAGTCAAGCACTAACTTTATAATAATAACTTAAATTAAAAAAAAATCACCCGAAACAAAAGATTTTCAAACGGCTGAACAGATTTTCTTGAAAGATGACTTGGTCGAAAGTGTTCTTAGCTATGTATGATACTATATATTCAAGAAAATCTTTTCAGTCGTTTGAAGATCTTCAGCTCTTTGTTTCGGGGATTTTAAAGATTTCCATATAAGTTCTGAATTATATTGGATACGAAGCCTAGCCGAATTTATAGAACAAAGATCTGAATTCATTGGTTGAATTATTATCCCACGTTCTTTAGTATTCCCGAGAACTACCAATATGTACATGTTAGTCATGATCTTTGTCTTGGTCATTTCTTTACCTATTATAAACATATTATGGAGTGGACTGTCGACGACTGTATTGTTGACAGATCAAAGGTGAACAATGTATTTGTTTTTTAAAAGTAATTTTACGTGTTTTTAATTGATGTTGATACAGTGTCCATTTTAGCCCATTAATTTGAAAACTTCGTACAATTTCAGCTGTGTAAATTTCACGAACATGACATCTGCCTGTATTACATCTTGATATATTTTTTAACCTTGGTTCAGTAATCAGACACTATTATAGTCTACAAGTAAAAGTATTACTTAATATAAAACGTGTAAAAGAAATTAGTCTTTAATTTCCGTGAAGACCTGTGGAGCCAGTCCGCCTCGTTGCCCCATTGAGTGTTGGCAGACTTCAGTCCTCGTGATATTTTTATTTCTCAGACACAGGCTTACTCACGTTTTTCTTGACCGCCGAACACGTGATAAATTATAACAAGTTATTGTAAAATTCCTTAATTTATGTGGTCACCCTTTCATTCGTTCGCAAAACATTAATAAAATTCCAAATAGCATAACCACCTATTAATAAGATGATAGTTGATAATGAAGTGTCCTCCGCATCCTCGTTTCAATGACACTAGCCACTGTTTTAAATAAACAAGCCTCCCACTATTACCGATGACAAATCCAATAAAAACTAAAACGATCCCTTGTTTTGCTACTCTCTTTAAGATAAGGCATGTAGAATGAAACGTCTTTTTTATCACCAATGAGTCAAATCGAAGTACCTATCCTCTTCATCAAAGAATGTATACAAAAACGTTTTTGTTTTAAAGAGCCAGAAGCAGATAACAATAATAGCCGAAGATTTGATTTAAAAAGAAGATAGAAATACAAAGGCTGAATTAAAAAAAACCGGCCATGCGCGAGTCGGACTCGCGCATGAAGGGTTCCGTAACATCCGTAATATGTTTCTAGTAGGGGAGCATACTTTATAATTTTTCTGTCCGTGTGTGTGACTGAACTCCTATAGGGGAGCATACTTTATAATTTTTCTGTCCGTGTGTGTGACTGAACTCCTAAAGTGATCGATTTTGATGAAATGTTGTGTGATTAAGTTGATTCTACAATGGTTTAGATTCACAATTGGACCCGATAGGTGACGCTGTTGTCGAGATCCAGGAATCACCCGTGCAAAACCGTGACGGATTGCTAGTATTTTTTGTAATATTTCTTTAAATAACTTTTTTTTAACAAAATTAAGGTTGACAGATGAGCACACAGTCCACTTGATGGTAAGTGGATGCTCATTGACATCCTTATCTATCCTCAATGAAGAATCCAAGAATGAATGAAATGTCTCTTTACCAATAAAACGGATCGCCGGTTCCCCTACATTCACATATATACATATTATGCAACACAGCATCGTTGTTCTGCTGTTTCACGTCTGTATTCTGTGAAAGCGTGGTCCTACCCTGATCGAGCCGCGACCCATTCCCGCTGCAGCATGGCTCTACCAAGCTTATTTAGACCAATCTTCAATAGAAATTCTGGAAGATAGATGCTAATAACATCGTGAACCGAAAGGATTCCATTTGCGAAGGCGTAACCATAATATCTTATTTTAATTATAGGCTATTGATTTTATTTTTAGTTATTTGTCCATGTAAAGTTTTATATTGAGTCGTTAATTTTTTTAACCCATACTACTAATTCTGTTTGAGAACAGGCATAATACGCCTAGCTGAACAGATGTATAGAAATAAAATCTGTGCTGCGAGGCGTAGAGATGTAAAAAAATCATAATAATAAAATGAATGTTTCTTTGTTTGTCCCGTTTGCTTCCCATTCATTCGATTACGATGAAACTGTAGTGAGTTGTTGTGTGCATGCATGCCCGCGAAGGTTTCGGAATAAAATGAATATTTGTTTTGTTCGTTTTCTATGCGTTCATATATCATTCATCAATTATAATGAAGACATAGAAAATATATAAAGATATTGTGTATGTATTATAGTAGTCTGTGGATGAAAATATGGTGAGTAGTGAAGCTCGCGTCCGCGCTTGTATCTGACAACAAATACCTATTCATTGCAAGTTCGCCAACGCATGCCGAGCACAGCTAGATCATAATAAAGCCAGATTACATTCACCTTAATAGATGAGTCATTCCTTGACAAAAACGTAGTTTTTATTTTGTTGGTTATCGCATTACAAAATTTCGTTTTTCGTTCGTGTATGAACACGACTAGGTATATGTATATAAACGACACCCTCGCATTATAATTATAAAATGTTATTTAAAAATTCATACTTGTAGAGCCGTAGTAGCTCAGGCTAAGCCCCCGCTTGCTGTAAATGCAACCCAGGTTCGATACCCGCCGGAAAATGAAATTGTTAGTTGCAATTTTAAGTGCCGATTTATCACGTGCTCGGCGGTGAAGGAAGACATCATGAGGAAACCTGCATGTCTAAGAAATAAATAAAATATTACGGAGACATGTGAAGTCCGCCAAACACGCATTGGGTCAGCGCCTTCAAAACCTTCACAGAAGGCCTGTGCCCAGCAGGTGGGACGTATAAGGCTGTGACTTTAATTCTTGTAGAATCAAATTGAATTTGAAAACTGTCAAAAGTTTAAAAAAAAACGACGGGTTGCACTCCGGGAGTGCCGGCAGAAGTGAGAACTTGAATATTAACGTTGTGCATTTTTGATATTTTGGAATGGCGGAGATTATTTATTATCTTATTTCATATATTTTCATTCGAAATTATTTGTTTGGTAAACCTACACCGTTGCCGTGTAGTGGCGGTCAAGAATATCCACTACCCCATATCCTCCCGTGGGTGTCGTAAAAGGCGACAAAGGGAAACAGGCAGGAGATGGGCAGCAGCATCTTCCTGGTAACGGCATAAATACAATAAAAAAAAAAAACTGCGGTTGCCAACCCGCTCGCCAAGCGTGGCAACTATGGCAATATACCCCCCCCATGAGCAATGACAATAATAAACGGCCCCCAGTCCCCGGCGGCCCCGCTATTCCTGGCTACGGTGGCGACCATGGTAACGGCGGGGCAGGGGGTGCTAAGAATCTCCGGTGGAGGTTCGGTTGCCACCTACGACGACTCGACCTGGCAACGTACAACGCACGCACCCTGAGGACTGACGAGAAGATCGTGGAGCTGGAAGAAGAGATAGACAAGTTGCGCTGGCATATTATAGGATTATCCGAAGTCCGAAGAGAGGGGGAGGACACGGAAATCCTCGAATCCGGCAACTTACTCTATCACCGGGAGGGCGACCATCTGTCCCAAGGAGGTGTCGGATTTATCGTCCACAAGTCTCTCGTTAACAACGTTGTAAAGATCGGGAGTGTGTCGACGAGGGTTGCGTACCTTATACTCAGAATCACCAAACGGTATTCGCTGAAGGTCATACAGGTTTACGCACCAACCTCGGCACACCCCGATGAGGAGGTGGAGGAAATGTATGAGGATATCTCTAGAGCCATGCATTCCTCCAAAACCCTAGGCACAAGAGAGAACGGTGAGCTGAAAGTAGGGAAATTTGGAATAGGGCAACGGAACCCAAGGAGCCAGCAGCTGGCCGACTTCATGGAGAAAGAGGGACTCTTTATGATGAACTCTTTCTTCAAGAAGCGGCCCCACAGGAAGTGGACCTGGTCGAGCCCCGACGGTTCGACAAAAAATGAGATTGACTTCATTATGACGACCAGACGACAACTGTTCAGTGATGTCTCAGTGATCGCGAGGGTGAAAACCGGCAGCGATCACCGAATGGTTAGAGGCACACTGAACCTAAATGTTAAGTTGGAGAGGTCTCGTCTGATGAAGTCAACGCTCCGTCCCCCTCGTGCTCTAATCCAGAGTCCCGAAACCTTTCAGCTCGAGTTACAAAACCGTTTTCAGTGCCTAGAAGACTGCAATGAAGTGGACGATATGAATGACAAGCTCGTGGAAACTGTCCATGCGGTCGGAGCTAAGTTCTGCAAGACCCACCGCAGAAGAACACAAAAACTCTCCGATCACACTCTTAATCTCATGGCTGTTAGACGGGAGATGAGGCTACATTCTTCAACAGATTTGACAGCATACAGGCAACTGAACAGACAGATCTCCAAATGCATGCGGCGAGACTTACGCAACTTCAATACAGCTCGTGTTGAAGAAGCGATCGAGCGGAACCAAGGCTCCAAAGTCTTTGCCAGAGATCTGTCTGCCAGAAAGAGCCAACTGTCAAAGCTGAAGACCGAGTGTGGCAGCATCGTTTCCGGGGCACCTGAGATTTTGAGTGAGATTGAGAGGTTCTATGGGCAGCTGTACACGTCATCGTTGGAGCCACACGCAAGTGTGAGTAACGATCCAAGAGCGACTCTTATTCGACACTATTCCGAAGATATCCCGGACGTCAGTCTGAGCGAGATTAGAATGGCTCTCCAGCACCTTAAAAACGGCAAGGCCCCAGGCGAGGATGGAATTACAGCGGAGCTTCTGAAAGCGGGTGGAAGACCGGTACTTGAAGTCCTTCAGAAGCTCTTTAATTCCGTCCTCCATGGTGGCATTACACCGGAGGCGTGGAGCAGAAGTGCGGTGGTCTTGTTCTTCAAGAAAGGTGACAACGCTCTCTTGAAGAACTACAGACCGATTTCCCTTCTGAGCCGCGTCTACGTGCTGTATTCGAGAGTCATTACGAATCGTCTCGCGCGCAGACTTGACGACTTCCAGCCTCCCGAACAAGCCGGTTTCCGAAAGGGCTTTAGCACCATAGACCACATACATACCCTAAGACAAATTGTACAGAAGTCCGAAGAGTACAATTTGCCACTATGTCTGGCGTATGTGGACTATGAGAAAGCCTTTGATTCCGTCGAAATTTGGGCGGTGCTGCAGTCCCTTCAGCGGTGCCAAGTTGACTGTCGGTATATCGAAGTGCTGAAGTGTTTGTACAGTAGAGCTACGATGGCTATCCGAGTACAGAACCAGAGTACGAAACCTATCCAATTGCAGAGAGGTGTAAGACAGGGTGACGTTATATCCCCGAAACTCTTCACCGCTGCATTGGAAGACGTTTTCAAGCTTCTGGACTGGAAAGGATACGGAATTAACATCAATGGCGAGTACATCACTCACCTTCGATTTGCCGACGATATAGTCCTCATGGCAGAATCGCTGGAGGAGCTAAGCACTATGCTCAATGACCTCAATAGTGTCTCCCAACGGATAGGTCTTAAGATGAACATGGACAAAACAAAGATTATGTTTAATGTCCATGTCACACCTATGCCGGTAGTTGTTGGGAGCACTAAGCTCGAAGTTGTTGATGAGTATGTTTACCTGGGACAAATAGTCCGACTAGGTAAGTCCAACTTCGACCGAGAGGTCAATCGACGGATTCAACTCGGCTGGGCAGCGTTCGGGAAGCTACTACACATCTTCTCGTCAGAAATACCTCAAAACCTTAAAACAAAATTGTACAACCAGTGCGTGTTGCCAGTGATGACTTACGGAACTGAGACGTGGTCCTTCACTGCTGGCCGTATGAGGAAGCTCAAGGTCGCTCAGCGAGCTATGGAGAGGGCTATGCTCGGAGTTTCTCTGCGTGATAAACTTAGGAATAAGGATATCCGCAGTAGAACCAGAGTAACCGACATAGCCCAACGGATTAGTAAGCTGAAGTGGCAGTGGGCCGGCCATATAGCTCGAAGAACCGACAACCGATGGGGAAGAAAGGTTCTCGAGTGGCAGCCTCGTACCGGTAGGCGAAGTGTAGGGCGTCCCCCCACAAGATGGAGTGACGACCTGGTAAGACATGCAGGAAGTCGATGGATGCAGGTGGCTCAGGACCGTGCTTTGTGGCATTCCTTGGGGGAGGCCTATGTTCAGCAGTGGACTTGTGAAGGGCTGTAATGATGAATGATGAAACCTACACCGCACATGTGCTTATTGTGATGTTATGAAAATATAGGTTAATGCTATAAAGTATAAACATATTACATCTATAATGTGTAAGTACATATGTATCTTTATTAATAATTTCGTCAAGCAGTACAGTAGACTCGATCGAAACCTAATCTTAATAATAAAATTATATTAATTAATAAATGAAAATTAATTAAACCTAATTTACTACCTCTCCTACAGCCGCGCCGGCTGTCTACTCTTCGTCCGTCTTACGAATTTTCGATCAGGACACGTGACCTGACGCGATTTTAACATTTTTTACCCATTACAAAAAAGTGCACAACGCCGCTAAAGAAGTTTTCACTTCAAAAACTAACTGCCTATATAGAATACGAGTACATCACACTGTTGGACACAGCTCCGTTTTTCTCATTACTGTGAGGGGTATTAAGGGGGCAAGGCAGTAAAGCCCAAAAAATAACTAATCTATACATAAATAGTTTACTTTCGAACACGAATAGATGTAATTTTTATAGAAATTATTTTAATTTAAATTTAATTAATTAAAATTATGTAAAAAATCGGTACAAAATTGTGTGTTCACGATTTACGCAAAAACTACCGAACGAATTTCCATGAAATTTTGTATGTAGGCTACTAAATGACCGTGTATAACATATAGGTAACTTTTTATCCCCTTACGGAAGAGTAAAACAGGTTGTTTTTTTTAAGTTTATTGTCATTATAGCTGCTGATGGTTCTATTAGTCCTAAAGAGGATTTAGCTAAACGTATAATAAATCTATAGAAAAGAGTGTGTGTGTGTGTGTGTGTGTGTGTGTGAAAATGAAACACATCGCGCCACTAACCAGTATAGGTACCAGTATAGTAGGGCAGAATAACGTCTGCCGGGCCAGCTAGTAAGAAATAAAATAAATAATTTAAATTATATTCGAAATTCCAAACGAAAAACAAAACTGCCTTTTGACAACTTGACATATTGACAAGCAAAACGAGGCTTTAATATCACCAGATATTGGCCTCACTTTATTAAGCCCACGTTATGACGCCTGTTAAAGGTGAAATAAAGGTCAATTAGTTTCATGCATTTTTAATAAAATAAATGCCATCGCTTATTTTTAGTAACTCTAAATAACAAAAATAGGTTTAATAAATAAACAATCTCGTAGCGGTTTCCAAATCAGCATGGCTTACAATTTTCTTTACATATCCAAACTATAAAATATAGTTCAGTTACTTATGGTATATCCGATCCGATCTTTAAATTTTTCATCATTATAGAATGCATTTATGTCTATTTAATCGGTCGTCACTCCATCTAGTAGGGGGCAGCCCTTCACTGCACTCGCTTGCCATTAGAAGACCTATTTTCAGGATCGGTCGTCGTCAGTCTTTCGAGCTATATGGCTGGTTCATTGCCACTCCGATCTACCGATTTAGTCCCGCTTTTTCTCCAGCGGGTATCCTCTTTGCGGATCCTTGAAATAAGAATTTTTTTCTTCTGTTTTGATCAGCCTATGAAATGTCACAGCTGGAATAGACCTGTCCGGTGGTAGGAAGAATTTGCAATAATTATCACGCTTGACAGTAGTAGCATTGAAGATTGAAGTACCTTCCAGACATTTCGCACCTTTGGCGCTGCTTCCCGTCGTCGGTCTGGATATTTTACGCCTGGTAGAAACAAGATACAATAGAATATTTTTATTCAATACTAGAGCTCCGCCTCTATACCATCTGGGGACCCATTCAAACACGCACAAATTTCATGAAAATCGATCGAGACGTTTTTGAGTTATAGTGGGACTAACTGACAATTGATTTTAATATCAAAGGAATCAAGATGAAAAGATGGTTGTACCGTCATCTGTTGGAAGCCATAATTAAGATCTCTTGACATATCCCATTGTCGTCTCTTATGAGATCCATGGGATGAAATTCAATACATGATCTTACTCTGCCACCCCACACGGCAATGAGATAAAAAAATTTAACACTTAAATTAATTATGACGGCTCCGTGGCGCAGTGGCTTAGCGATGAGTTGCAGCGCTGGGGGCCGCGGGTTCGAATCCCACATGGAACAAGTATTTGTATGGCCTACAAATAATTGTTCTGGGTCTGGATGTTTGTCCTTGTGCAATTTGTGTTTGTACACTGCCTTTACGATACAGGATAAAATCCTAGTGCGAGGGTTAAAATTATGACTTAAATATCCGATGATTTAAATAGCCGATTCAACTGATTTAATCATTGAATAAAGCTACTTTTACGGATTCCTATCGCTGTTAATTAACCCTTTCGCTGTCCCGTGCACTACATATAGGTCATTGCTATTGTCTTACTATTGTATTTTAAAACCGGACAGTGAACGTGTTAACTTATTTTTATTAATTTCCAACGTTCAATGTGTAGTGTTCGGGTAAATATAAGAAATCATTATAATTTAATCATTTCTTTATAACTGTGGATATTGTTATCGCAAACAGACAATAATAGTCAATTTATGGCTTTATTGACTTAATTGTTTCGATTCGTCATTTCTACTCCCCTGAAATAACCCGTAATATAAAATATAATCTTATCTTGTAATACCTATATTAAAGATAAATGTTTTTATAAGCTATTATATTTAAGTGGACATAATATAAAATTGCACTTTTGAAATAATGCAACGGTATCACCGTTAATTAGCATGGGCTAATTGGATTGTCGTGTCGTCTAGAACGGCGTCAGTGGTGTAGGGGAGGCGGAAAATGTTCTTCACTTTAATGAGGAAAAATATGTAAATTATTACGCCTGAACGCATTTTTTCAGACACTGCTTCTATTTTTAAATAACTTAATTAAAATATTAACTTTTTCAACCGACTAATTTTTTCATGTGGTTCCATATCATTTTCATCAAGGTCTTACTAGTAGTTAGTTTTTACCTACTAGTAGACAGCCGATTGACTTTGAAAATCAAGGACGGATGACAATACCTACAATAATTTAATAAATTTAACCTAGTATACTGATCAGGATCACCAGGAAAAAATTTATTATCAGAATCATCACAGCTCATGATCAAAGAGTGTTGTTTAAGTTTTTTAAACTCTTAGATTATTTTCTACCTGGTAGATAGCTATATTAGTGGTATAGTTGTAGCACGAATGGCTCGGCTCGACCGGGGAAGGACTACGCTCGAAAGGACTACGCTCTCACAGAATACCAGCGTAAAATAGCAGCTTAACACTGCTGTGTTTCGTATGGTGAGTGTAGAGAACCGGAGACCCTTTTAACTGGAAACGAAGCATTTCTATCTTAGTCCTCACGGGTGTCAACGTATCTGCATTTTGATTCTTAATTGAAGATAGATGTAGATGTCTATGGGCCACAGCAACCACTTACTATCAGGTGGACTGTGTGCTCGATTGTCACCCCTACAATATATAAAAAAAATTGTAGTAAAAAACAGTATATACTTTTTAATGTGTCAATTATCCAACTAATCCAAGTGGCTAGCAGCCAATGGACACCGGCAATCAACTTCAGACATGAACCACAGGTACCCCTAATTCTTACTCCTGATATTACCACTAAGAACTGAAAAACTGTAATTGTACTGACTGTTATGCTTCAAACTATAACATTAGTGGGTGCATTATCACCACAGAAATCTAAATAATAAGGCACATCACTTAGCGACAGAAATGGGTATAAGGGTGGTACCAAACCACACGGACCCCTAGGTAATAAAGCCAGTCAAATAGTAAATCATAATTATTACTTGTTAAATTTGGGCGGTGCTGCAGTCCCTTCAGCGGTGCCAAGTTGACTGTCGGTATATCGAAGTGCTGAAGTGTTTGTACAGTAGAGCTACGATGGCTATCCAAGTACAGAACCAGTGTACGAAACCTATCCAATTGCAGAGAGGTGTAAGACAGGGTGATGTTATATCCCCGAAACTCTTCACCGCTGCATTGGAAGATGTTTTCAAGCTTCTGGACTGGAAAGGATACGGAATTAACATCAATGGCGAGTACATCACTCACCTTCGATTTGCCGACGATATAGTCCTTATGGCAGAATCGCTGGAGGACCTAAGCACTATGCTCAATGACCTCAATAGTGTCTCCCAACGGATAGGTCTTAAGATGAACATGGACAAAACAAAGATTATGTTTAATGTCCATGTCACACCTATGCCGGTAGTTGTTGGGAGCACTAAGCTCGAAGTTGTTGACGAGTATGTTTACCTGGGACAAATAGTCCGACTAGGTAAGTCCAACTTCGACCGAGAGGTCAATCGACGGATTCAACTCGGCTGGGCAGCGTTCGGGAAGCTACGATACATCTTCTCGTCAGACATACCTCAAAACCTTAAAACGAAATTGTACAACCAGTGCGTGTTGCCAGTGATGACTTACGGAACTGAGACGTGGTCCTTCACTGCTGGCCGTATGAGGAAGCTTAAGGTCGCTCAGCGAGCTATGGAGAGGGCTATGCTCGGAGTTTCTCTGCGTGATAAACTTAGGAATGAGGTTATCCGCAGTAGAACCAGAGTAACCGACATAGCCCAACGGATTAGTAAGCTGAAGTGGCAGTGGGCCGGCCATATAGCTCGAAGAACCGACAACCGATGGGGAAGAAAGGTTCTCGAGTGGCAGCCTCGTACCGGTAGGCGAAGTGTAGGGCGTCCCCCCACGAAATGGAGTGACGACCTGGTAAAACATGCAGGAAGTCGATGGATGCAGGTGGCTCGGGATCGTGCTTTGTGGCATTCTTTGGGGGAGGCCTATGTTCAGCAGTGGACTTGTGAAGGGCTGTAATGATGATGATGAAATCAATAATTACAATTTCCTATTTGACTGGCTTTTTGTCGATGGATGCAGGTGGCCCTAGAACCGTGTTTTGTGGCTTCCATGAGGGATACCCACATTCATGGTTCTGTTAATATTGGCTTTACAGTACTGACACCTAAACCGTATTAATTCAAACAATTATTTTAAAATAACACAACCAGTTGCTTGCGTATTGAATAATGACAGAATCGTCATTTGTTTACTAAATGAATAAAAGCTATGCATGAAGCTAACGAGTAAACTATCATCTCTTGGATGCGGATAGGGGAAGTAACATTGAAACATGACACATTCATTGACCGATCCTTTGAATTAATTAGGCATGTGAATATCCCGGCGCACTGTCGACCGATTACCTCCTATTGAATGGTTGGTATTCGTCCAATTGCTGGCAAATGGTCAACAATCAGCTTCAATTCAGTCAATAAGTTGAGAGACGGTTTGTTGAGAGCCGCCGGGCTTTGGACGAGAACTGATCGTGTCCGGTCGCACTATCTATCGGTGACTCAACGGTGCGTTTGTTGCAACTCCGTTTTTATCACACTGGAATGATAAGATTCGAGTGATGGTACCCTACCCAGTTTGATACTATCTGACGGTTGTCAGTCATTTTAAGATTGTTTGAAATTATTATATTGTTATGTATAAGAATTTATTAACGAATTTGGAAGTAATTTTAATGGGACCAATATTCGAAAGTCCAAATTTTAATATATTTTTTTTTACGTTTTGAGGTCCATAGAGACAGAGTGATTTATTTTCAAAAATAAATAATGTGGGTTCGTTCGTACATTATGTGTATAGATCATCATTTATCTCCTCATTCAATAGAGGACATCTGAAAGACAACTTTCTAAATTTAAATGAGATTACCGAGGGGGATATAACTTATATTGAATAAGATAACAGATAGTGAACATACGTACACACAAAAATGCTTATATAAAATATTATAAACTTAACAATAGGAGGCAATTATAATATAAGTATATATTTAATATGAAAATATATTCTTAAAAATATAAATTATTCTCACCTGCACCCGATGATCCCACTATTTAATGCAAAAGGTAGCGTTGAAGCTTTCTACAGTCGTAAAAGTTGATAGGTAACTATAAAAAAGAATGAAATCAACGTTCACCTCATGTGACTTAGCGTTGAGATATTCCCATTTATTTTCATAGTTTTCTATTTGTGTTAGACTGTAGAAAGTCTGTGGCTAAACCTGGTGGCGACCGATCGGTTGAGATTTAGCAAAACGAACCCAAATTTCACTATATACCCAAAATTCAATATATTCTGGACAATAAACTAAAGAGGAGGTTAAGGTACCTAAGTAGTAAAAAATTTATAAAAAATATGAGTGAAAAAAGGTCTTCCGTCTAATTATAATGATAAAAATACTAACTAATTGTATATCATCAACCGTGGTGATTTCGTGTTATTCACAATTTATTGATTGATCTATTTTAATTGTAACTTAGATATGCCGTGTTTCAATAAGAATAATGGGAATGTTTCAGTGATTTATCTTAAATTTCGATTTTTTTAGAGATCAGAGTAAGTTTTATTACGATTAAGATGTTTTGCGGTGTTATTTATTACAACTAAAAATACACTGTTACGAAGTGTACTTAAATATTATTCTAAAATGCTAAGTAGGTCTTGGCAGAATCGTCGCTAGTTTACGTCGGCGCGGCGGACGTTGGACGTTGAACCAACGTTCAATTAGTGATATGCTATTACTCAGCTCAGGTAGGTACGTTAAAAAAATGTCAACTCCTTTTCTGAATGAAATCAGATGGTAATCAAAAAGACTCCCTATTTCTTTCCTCACAAGTTATTTAGTTAAAATATAATCATAGATATTTTAAGTTTGCAATAACTCAGTCTTTAGTGTATTATTAATCATAAATTTAATATGATTACTACAACTTTAAACACTTTATTCTAATTTTAATTTTATATTAAACTTTACGGAATTGTATGCAGATACCTAATCATCGTAAATTTATTTGTACTAGTATCGTGATTGTATGAAATTAGACCATTTAATTGGTTAAAGCTTTATAATATGGTAAATATTTAGTTTTTGTGTACCTAGTATGTTGTATTTAGCGTAAGTATCTAGACCAGAGATTCCTAAAGTGGATTCCGCGGGTTCCATAGAAAAGTCACAAAGGTTCCGTGAAATTATTAATTTTTGCTTGTTAAATAATTACACAATAAGTAAAAAAATATTATTTTGAAATGCGCAAAGTATGTGATGAGAAGTACCCATTACTTTTATGTAGGTACGTACGTAGTTAGCGAGAAATAATATTATAAAATTTCAATTGCATAGTATGCAATCATTTGTTGTGGGGTTCCATAAAATAATAAAGATTTGGTGAATGTCCCATTATCTTAAAAGTTTAGGAACCTCTGATCTAGACAAGCGACAACATATGTTCATGTTTATCTACTACACATCTATGGCACAACGACTTTTAAAATGATATAGGTACGTTTCATTCCCCTTTTTATAGTAAAAATTTTCGGCGTTCACGTATTATTAATATTAATAATAAACTTAGAGATAACGACATAAAAGATATCGGGGCATATTATAATGACAAAAGTACGCAATAGAATGAAATTGCTCTGTATAGATCACTAGACAAAACTTCAATACCGATGGGCTCTAAATTGAAAAATTACTGCCAATTTAAGAGGTCTTTGTCCTTGACGTCATGGCGTGCTCCAGAGATGTGCCCAATCCTATCGATCCATGCTCACGAATCAACCAATGAGAGGGCTGAGTCTTATATTGATTCTGTATCTAATTCTGTCAAAACATTTAGGCATAAATATAATGGACCCACATGAGCGCGATATGGACTGGTATTTACAATGGTTTATTGTTATATTTTTATTGCGTTACTACATTAGTTTCGATACACAAAGATTTTAAAGCGTGTTTGGCTAATTATCGGAATGTCATGTCCTACTTCTCTGTACTTACATTTTCACTCTGACATTATCGAACGTGTCTTTCAATAAATAAGAGTACTGTTCTCTTTTTAGCTAGTAATGGGATAACTCACTAGTCGGTAATCACTGGTCACTGCTTGACTTTGCCATTGCCACTTAAGTACATATTTTTCCCGCTATATCTGTTAAAATAATACAACAGAATAGGTAAAATAGTTTTAATACTAATACTTTAAAATATATACCTATAAAGAAAGGAAATAAATCCTTTTTACAATTTCTTAGATATCTGCGGGATAAATGTGGAGATTCAATTAACTTGAAGTAATTAAGTTAAATATTACGTCAGATTAAACTTTTTAGGTCAGGTGGGCTATACAGTCATCACGTTTAAACACTATACCGTGCTGATAAAATCCCTAATTGAAGTATACATTTTTCAAAACTTGCGTTACTAAGTAAATATTCAGATCAGTGATTAAATTCTTAATAAATTGAACTGTATATTATTTTAAAACCACAAGGGAGCTTAGTACACTCGCATAATAATTGCAAGCTTCTTATTTACAGGCCGCGTGGGATACCTAATAAGGAACCTTAACAGGCCACTTCCTTTGGGAATGGATCGTCCGGTGTGTCGCATAGGTCACCTACATCAGTATCGTTTGTTGATTTCATATCCTTCCTTATATTACACCTTCCTTATTTACTACGCGCGTCGTATAATGCAGCTATTTCGCTTTATTGTTTACATTAAAAATGTAGCAAGTTATATTGTGGTTATTATACGCCAACACTGTTTGGTGACCGATCTTATGAAATTCAAGTTCATTAGAAAGTATTCTAACCTCAAAACCATGCAGTATTTAGATAGTATCAAGCGACAGTTGAAATGCAAACTTAAAGTCGTGGGTTTGAATCTGCTGCCTTGAACCACACCTAAAACAAACATTACACTTGGCGTGGTTAAAGGGAATGTTAGTAATAACTTTTTAATAAAAATAAGGGTGACAACCGAAAGAAAAACGAATCAAATGGTTCTATGGATATACCCTTCATCATATACTCGTAGATATACACCTACATCTATACTCGATTAAGAATGAAAATGTAGATGTAGATGTCTACTCCTGAGGATTACGATGGAATGTCCATCACAAACCGTACTGATAAAATCCTAAATGGAACTTGCGCTATTAAATATTCAGATCAGTGATTAAATTGTTAACAAATTGAAATGTATATTATTTTAAAATTACAAGGGAGCATATAAGTCTCGCATAAAATGTAGATGCAGAGGGGTCGTCACCCCTAGGAACTACGATGGAATGCCTCGTTATTCATCATCATTACTGTCAATCACAAGTCCACTGGCACATTGGCCTCAAGTCACCTTCTGAGCCACTCGCATCTGTTTACTTCCTGTATCCCTTACTATTTAGTTACACTCCACTAGTGGGGGCCGCCTTACACTTTGCTTAGCGGTAGGTACGAGACTGCCACTCAAGAACCTTTTTTCCCCTCGGTTGTCAGTTTTTCAAACTATACGGCTGGGTCATTGCCACTTCAGCTTACTTAATCCATTGAGCTATGTCGGTTACTCTGGTTCTCTACTACGGATATCCCCATTACGAAGTTTGTCAGTAGAGAAAAAGGTAAAGGAGCCGGTACTCAATTCGACTATGTTTTTTTTTTTGTGTGTTACCTCATAACTTTTTACTAGGTGAACCGATTTCGATGATTCTATTTATATTTGAAAGCTGGTGCTTGACATGTGGTCCAATAAAAAATTGATCAAGCTCTGACCTTGACTGTTTTTGAGTTATTCTTAATAATTTATATTGAAGTCGGTTGTACAACATTTTTAATTTTAAATTATGTATGTTTGAGCTTGTACTATTATTTATTCTGTGGTTTAAGGAAAGTTACATAAACATTCAGGAAGTATCGTATACTTGTGTAAGGTTATTTACCGGTAGAAAGCGGAAAACACAATAGAAAGCTCCAGACTTGAAAGTTAAACATAATATTCTTTAACATTTCTGATCGTGTTACAATCTTGTGGAATAGAAGGAAACTTAATGCTTTTGCGGTTCAAAATGCTTTTCCTGTAAATCATGATTAAACTCAATATTTAATAGACGCTCAAAGTCAAATATTTTTATTAAAAATTGGCTTTTACAAGGACAAATTCGAAATACAAATACTACGCCATCTAATCCAATACGGTTTATACCTACCGACTGTTTTTTTTTTTGTAAGATCTACTATTGACTATTCTAAAACCATATTGCATTTGATTAGACTATTTGTATTTAACGGTGTGTACAGGATATCCTTGAATGGTACCATAAATACATAGTGTATATTCTTCTCCAGCCTTGTTTTAAGGGCTCATAAATGTACTTGTAGAATTTTAATTAAGTTACGTTGACAGCTGACAAGTCATTCTGTATGTATAAACTGATATTACTTCCTCCCCTACTTTCCTTTCATTCCCTGTCTCGTATAAGATAAAGTCGTTTGCAATATATATCGTTTACAGCCTATCTGAACTAAGATACCATAGTATGCGAGCAAACAGAGTTCGATCACCTTTTTAGTGTTCCGTAGCCAAATGGCAAAAAACGGAACCCTTATAGATTCGTCATGTCTGTCTGTCTGTCCGTCCTTATGTCACAGACATTTTTTTCCGAAACTATAAGAACTATGCTGTTGAAACTTGCTAATTAGATGTATTCTGTGAATCGCATTAAGATTTTCATACCATAATAGAAAATAAACAATAATTTTTAGGGGTTCCCCATATTTTAAAACTGAAACTCAAAATTTTTTTTTTTCATCAAACCCATACATGTGGGGTATCTATGGATAGGTCTTCAAAAATGATATTGAGTCTTATATCATTTGTTTTTAAACTGAATAGTTTGCGCGAGAGACACTGGTATGGTGGTATAATGTGTCTCCCCCCCCCCCATATAACTTTAAAAATAAGAATGATAAAACTAAAAAAAATATATGATGTACATTACCATATAAACTTCCACTGAAAATTGGTTTAAACGAGATATAGTAAGTAGTTTTTTTTTAATACGTCATAAATCGTGCATTATGTTACTTGCTGCTACGGAACCCTTCATGGGCGAGTCCGACTCGCACTTGGCCGCTTTTTTATACATAGAAGAGGGTGCAAACAAGCATGCGGCTCACCTGATGGTAAGGGACAACGCTGCCCATGAATAACCGCAACACCACGGGAAATGCAGATGCGTTGCCGGCCTTTGACACCAATGAAAACATCTTGTCTGCCGACTTCCAAAAAGGAGACGGTGCTCAATTAGAGTGTATGTATGTGTGTTACCTCATAACTTTGTACTGGGCGAACCGATTTCGATGATTATTTTTTTATATGAAAGTTGATAGTTCTCATATGGTTCCATATGAATTTGATCAAGGTCAGACTAATGGTTATTGAGTTATTCTTAAATAACCTATATTGAAGTCGGCTGTACAAAATTTTAAATTTTAAATTATGTGCTTGTATGTTGCTGTATGTGCTTGAAATATATTTAATTGTTCTTCAGATTTATTACGTGGTAAAGCGGTTGCAATTATGGCTGTGCAGCACAAAAGGTTCGACTCGACCGGGAATGAACCACGCTCTCAGATATACAGAATACCAGCGCTAAATGGCAGCATAATGCTGCTGTTTCGTATGCTTAGTGTCTCTGGGAACCCTTTTTACTGGTAACAAGGCATTTCATTTTAATTCTCAGGGGTGACAATGCATTTGCATTTTTATTTTTAAGCGACGTTAGATGTATATGTTTATGGGCCACAGCGTCCATTGACCATCAGGTGGACTGCATGCTCGTTTGTTACCCTTCCATAAAAAATAATAGAATAAAATTGCAATTTGTGGCAATTGAGTGCCAAAATTGTAATACATAAAAATTATTTCGTTGCTCGGAAAGCTCTGAGGCAACGTTCTGGTACTGTAAATTTTACACAAGTATTATGTTTGTTACAGGCGTTGGTCTTATCACCCGTAAGGCAGCTAACGCGGTGACGCCTTCAGTGGAATTGCGCCAGGATGGTGACCACTACGTGCTGGTCACGTCGTCCACCTTCAAGACCACTGAGGTCAAGTTCAAGCCTGGCGAGGAAATCGATGAGGAACGCGCCGATGGTGCTAAGGTACAAATAATGCATCTAATAATGTGATGAACAGTTTTTTTTAATAATAATAACTAGTCAAGTTTGCAACTAATAGCATAGACTATACCGGATTAAAATCTTTCTTTAACAATTAACGGTGCGAGCGTTCACAACCTTATCTCGCTTTATAGTTTGTAATATTTAACTTCCCCCCCCCCCCCCCAAATCTCTCTATAGATGGAGAAAATCCTTGCAACATGGAAACTATGACAAATAAAAATGAAGAACATGGACAAAGCTCATGTGTAACGTCCATGTCACAGCTATGGTAGGTAATTGTTAGGAACACTACTCACGAAGTTATTGACAAGTATGTTTACCTAAAAACATTTCTCCTAGGATCTTAAAATCAAGAGTATACAACCAATGCGTAGTGCCAGATCACTTATGTATCTGAGACGTAGTTCTCATACGGCCAGTATTAAATGCTGGTCGTATGAGAACAGCGAGCTATGGAGAGTTTTTGTTGTACTTTGCTCATGAACAATAAATTATTTTATCGTAAAGTTTGAAGGTCGAATGTAATGTCTAAAGGTCTAATATATTTACCTACAAAATACAATGTTGATGAATTTGAATTTAGTTTTTTTTCAACGTACGCGAAAACAAGTCTGACAAATGGATTTTTTTTTCCAAATTCTATTATTTAACTATCTGAAGCTGAGGTATAAATTAACTTGAAGACTATTTGTATTATTTTCTTCTGCAGATATAATTTTAATAAAGCTTAAACGCGTTTGTGAAAGTTCCTATCACACTTTTATAATAACATATTCTTTAACGTCGCTTTCTTTTTTATTACAGGTGAAATCCCTGTACACTTTCGAAGGCAACACCTTAAAGCAGGTGCAGAAGTCCCCTGACGGTATGGAGGTCACGTACATCAGAGAATTTGGACCCGAGGAGATGAAGGCTGTATGTAACTTGTTTAAATTTCTAATTAATGTTTAGGTCGTAGAACCCACATATATAAAACACGTAAATAAAATTAAAGTCGTGTCTGTAATATCGAAATAAGTTTTTTACTGAGCCAAAAAGATAATTTTTGCATGTGGTTAAGACATTAATAACTTTATTTTATTTTATCTGTCTCTCTCCGGGATAATTTTTGGAATGGTTGAACTTACGTAGTAACATTATTTAGTGTTTGTTTGAATCGATTGTAGTGAAACTTGATGAACAGATAAAGAGCAGGTAGGAGTTATCTACACTATATTTTATCCAAAAAAAGTGGATATTTTTTGGTTAATCGACAAAATTGATAAAATAAATGGACTTTGATGATTATCTTAGTCTAAATGACGCTACATTAATAGAACCTACCCATACGAAGCCGGGACGGTTGCTAGTTTATAATATAACTTATCCAATATAACAATAAAATACTTAAAAAAATAAAATTTTTATATACTTAACCCTTATTTATTTTATTGTAACGAAGTTCTTTATCCGACGGTACGGATTTGGTGGATGGGGGCTCTGGCGACAAAAAGTGTAAGATTTTTTCGTCACGACTCCTTCTGACATAGAGTAGATGACCTTGGCGGCTATAAAGAAGCGAGATGGTATAATATCCATCTCCCTCGCACTTTTTCTTATCTTGCCATGAAAGAAATTATTTTATTTCAAATGACGCTTCATTTTAATAGACGCTAGTAATTCATTTATTTGTATTTGTTAATCAATAATATGATACGTTTATCAATAATAATATATTACGAAAGGAACTTTGTTCCAACAGAGTGTTCCAAGACTCACGCATGTTTTAATATTTTTTCTATAAGACCGTTTTTTCAGATTTTAAGGTGACAAACGAGCGCACAGTCCACCTGATGGTAAGTGGATGCTGTGGCCCATACACATCATCTACATTTATTCTCGATTAAGAATCAAAATGCAGATGCGTTCTTACCCCTGAGGACTAAGATGAAATGCTCCGTTTCCAGTAAAAACTGCTTCCCTTTTTTAATACTTACATCTTCTTCGCCGTCAACTCGTCAGTCTGCGGGTGAACATGTACACGCCCATGATCGCTGCACCAGGAGTCTCGTAACTTTGTCGCTAGTTTCGTTAATCACGCCGGGCTTTAAGAGGTGGTTATACCATTATTTATCATTAATCTTCTTTCTGGCGCCTCCCATAGTCGCCTAGATAGCCCCGACACGAAATTGGACGCTGGATTTCCTTACGCTGTCAGCACTTCGCACTCATTCTCTGCTTATTTTACCAACTACCATCTTAAGATGAACGTGGACATATAAACATTCCGTTCATTTATCATTCATTCATTACTATCAGAAGTCCACTGTTGAATATTGGCCTCCCCACAGATTCTGTCATTGAGCATTTGCCATAGTTGTCACACATCCCAGGCGGGTTTGGTAACCGCACTGTTTAATTATGTTCGGTTGTTATCTGAAGATGTTGCCGCCCATCTTCTCTTTAAATTTTCCTCTGTCATCTCTTACGAAACCCATTACAGCCTATATATGCCTCACTCCTGGGCACAGGCCTCATTTCTAAGAGCCGCCGCGCTGTCCCAATGCGTGTTGGTGAACTTCACATGTCTTCGAAATATTTTTTTTTATTTCTCAGAAATACAGGTTTTCCTAACGATGTTTTCCTTCACCGCCGAGAACGTCGTAAATCAGCACTTAAAATTGCAATTAAGACTCATTGGTGCCGGCAGGGATCGAACCCGGGTTACTCAAATACTATGATATATAATATACAGCGAGCGCTGAGCTGAGCTACCACGGTATGATATGGGGTAGATATTCTTACGCTGCCCTACACAGCGTATCTAACTACAAGACTACAAGATACAGTTAGATCATTCTGCGTATATCGGACCAAAATTAATAATAATAACATAATTTAAAATTAAAAATTTTGTACAGCCGACTTCAATATAAGCGACTTCAATATAGGTTATTTAAGAATAACTCAATAACCATTGGTCTGACCTTGATCAAATTCATATGGGACCACACGAGAACTATCAGCTTTCATATAAAAAAGAATCATCGAAATCGGTTCGCCCAGTACAAAGTTATGAGGTAATTTAGTACTGTCTCCTTTTTGGAAGTCTGCAGAAAAACCCAAGGTACTCCGGGTTAACTTACTAATAATATTAATCGCGATAAAATCCGTAAAAGTAATCAACTTGGGTGTTGCCGCTGTAATTATATTAGTTATTTTATTGTTTACAATAGTAAAATTAGTTTAGTGTTGTTGAGCAGAATAAAGTGTAGTGAAAACCAAGACTAACTTCAAGTACAGACTATAGTAACTTCTAAGCAGAAAAGGAAACCGAAAGGGAGTCAGTTTCTACACAGTGGAGTAGGGGGGGGGGGGGAATACCTACTCTAATTCATCTCCACTCTTGTAAGCGTAGCGGTTTCGCGGGGCTGACGCTAGGTACTGCAAGTCATGCACTGATAGAGGCATATTTACACCCATGGTTGTCTCCGAGTACAGGATCCAGGCCCCCAGTGGTGCCAGTTCCGATGTCAGCCCACAGCGACTGGCTATAACGATGTTTAATAATGATACCTACAAGCCTAGTTACAACCTAGTTAACTTAATAATAAACTGCATTATAAATATTATGTGAAGATCGATATGCTAAAAGAGAAAGCAGAGAGCTGTCGGCTGATATTTATGATTAAAACACTGTTTTTGTTCCAGGTCATGACAGCCAAAGACGTAACCTGCACCCGAGTATACAAAGTCCAATAAAGCGGAATTTGAAAAAGACTGCGGGCCAGTGGCCCTACAAATTGTTCTATAATATTATTTTATATTTCCTATTTAGCACAACTATTTTCCTAAATAGTCCTAAGTTGATTTAGCGCGGTGATTTGTTGAATGACTTTGGCCCGAACTGTGTAACGATTGTTATTGAGCTTGTTTTACCAAAGTTAGGTTATGTGGGCGCCGGATGTTTGAAACCTTACAGTTGTTGTATAAGTTTTTCATTGCATATTTAAATAAATAGTGGTTTACGAGTATCAAATTTTATTTCATTTCGCCTTTTTTTTCATTCATTACAGCCCTACACAAGTCCACTGCTGAACATAGGCCTTCCCCAAGGAATGCCACAAAGCACGGTCCTGAGCCACCTGCAGGAACACTCTGTAGGAACTTCGTTCCAACCGAGTGTTCCACGACACTCACTCATCTTTTTTGTGTGTATAATCTACGGGTTAATCTTCGGAATGACAACTGATTGTGATAAAACTTCACGAACAGATAGAGCCGGTTTCCCGAACCTTTTTGAGGGGAGCCTCCCTGGATTATAAATAATATTTTCATGACCCCATTTAATTATTTACGTGGCAATGAATAAACGCAAAATAATTTTTTTATAAAATAAAGGTAACAAGCGAGCACACAGCCCACATGATAGTAAGTGGATGCTGTGGCCCATAGACTATCTATCCTCGATGAAGAATTGAAATGCAAATGCGTTGTAACCCATGAGGACTAAGATGGAATGCCTGTATGATTCAGAACTGAAAAACCTGTCTTACACAAGTATGTGGAGGAAAACGAAACAAGTTTTAGCTACTTGTGGAGTGATGGATGTTATTTATTTAATACGAAAACCATGTTATCTATTCTGCTGTTGGTGTTCAGCAGGGTGACCCACTAGGTCCAGCACTCTTAAGTTTGGGAATTCAAGCCATTATTTCAATTTGAAATCCAAGCTGTATGTCTGGTACCTGGACGACGGTACACTGGGAGGTAGAGCCGATGACGTCCTCGGTGATCTTACTCATATTTTTCGAAATTTTTATCTACAATATTAAAAACTATAATAATAATTAAAAAAAAAACTAGAAACTTAAATATCATATAGTCCTACTCCCCGCGGTATCGTGCCAAGAACGCTGGCTGCGTTTCACCGCTGAATAGCTATACTTAGCCTTTGAGCGAGGAAAGAACCAGCCCTCTTATCACCAGCAGCAACGACCAGCCGCGGATTGAGTTCCTTTAGGAACTTCACCGCACGTGGACCCTACGGACCGATAGTCTCTACAGCAAATGGCACAAATATGTAGTCAACTCTCAGAGACTCATAATTTGCGCCACATACTCAGTTCAGCTACCTCTGATGCCGCCCCGGATCTAAACGAGGTACCCCTGAGATGAGAGGCCGCCAGAGTGTCTACGCAAGTAGCATCCCACACTAGGGCTTTACCTCTCTCCCAAGGGACCAATGTCATACCGTCGGGTCTCTTGCCATCATCTCTAAATATTCCACAAGGCTCTAAAACCAAGGGAACATTTATAGAGACAAGAGCCCTTCGGATGACATCGTTCAAAGAACTGTGTCGGTGTCGTGAAAACCTACCAGCGCTTTTCTTACATGAAACTCCGTAGAGCCCAAACTTGTCGACGCTGCTACCACAGGGACACTGATGGGGTTGACAAATCGCCGCTCCTAGTCTGATTCCTACGGCAATGCGTAAGCTTTCTCCATCAAGTAATGTGGTATACTCCTAACGGCCACCACTAAAACAGGCACCAGTGGTGGCCGTTAGAACAACTCATTAATTATTGTCCCAAGGGCCATCAGTGGCAGACGTTGGGATATTAAAAATAATATTTGTCACTGTAATCTAACTATAGCAAATGTATCTATAATTAGCTAACGGATTGCTGCTAGATAATGTTAGTTCAACAATTTGTGACTGGTCATTTTATTCGGTTTACTACTTAATATCATTTCATTCATTTTATTATTTATTTGCATTGCATAGAAAAGCAATAATCACAATAGCAGTTCTCGAAATTTAAGGGAGATAAGTAACTACGAACGACAATAAACGGCGACGAGTCGGAAGGGTGTCATAAACTTTTTCAATCCTACCTACAACTTAGGATTGCCGTCCACTTTGATTTATTTTACCGAGGTATAAAGAAACAAAAAATATCTCAACGGCCACCACTAAACTGCCACCACTGGGGGTCGTTAGGATTAATATTATTTATTGTGTCAACTCTCCCTGCCATTGGTGGCAGTTACAATCAGACCGATCTAGCTCGAATGTAGGTGGACCGTGTTACAAATCAAAATGCCAAAATAAATATTTTCAAATCTCCTTTATTAACATAGCTTTAATCAAATAACAAAAGAAACTCTTTAAGCATTTTTATCAAGCTTGTTTGAAAATCATAATTACAATAATAAAAAATCTTTTCATTGAGATCACAGCTCAAATCACAATACCAATATTGATTAACATTAAAAGTATAGGTTACCTACTCTGTCTAAAATATTTACAAAAATTTAAATATTACAATCACAGCTCAAATCACGATACTTATAACTAATCACGATTACATAACTAATACTAAAACTCTGTCTAAAAAAACATCTAATAATAAAAGAAAAAAATGCGTGATTATAAAATGAATATGATTTTTTTTGAATTGAATTGAAATCATTAAATGAATTCCTCATTTATGACTGTTTTTTGTCTTTTTTTTAGAATTTTCTTTGCTTCCACTTGTAATCTTCATACTACATAAAAGCATGCATCTTCATGAAGGACATGCAAATATAAAAAATGCAATAATCTTAAAATAGCTATAGAAAAAATTCTAAATTTAACTTTAAATACAACAGCCTGGGACTCGAGCTACTTTACCTATAAAATTTGGTGGTATTGGTGTGAGAAATCTTTCTAGCGTTGCGTTGCCTGGTTTCCTTATTTCCGTGCATACTGTCAGTGATTTCTGTAACATAATTTTAAATAATAAAGTAGTCCTGTGCTTTGCTACGGAGGCGGGGCAAACAGCGCAAGGGCTCTGTCCCGGTGAAAATGTTCCACTGGAAGTTAACCAACAAAAACAGTGGGATATTCCGTTGGTACAGAGCGTGCAGAAAGATTAGTTTCATAATTTCCATGGTGACCAAGATAAGGCACGCCTTCTAGCAGTTTCGACTAAGGAATCTAGTCACTGGTTACACGCTTTATCATCCAGTAATCTCGGCACATTACTTGATGGGGAAAGCTTGCGCATCGCCGTAGAAATCTGACTAGGAGCGGCGATTTGTCAACCCCATCAGTTTCCCTGTAGTACCAGCGTCGACAAGTTTTGGCTCCACGGACTTCCATGTAAGATAAGTGCTGGTAGGATTTCACGGCATGGTCCTTTGAACGATGTCATCCGATGGGCTCTTGTCTCTATAAATGTTCCCTCTGTTTTTTAGCCTTGTGGAATATTTAGAGACGATGGCAAGAGACCCGACGGTATGACATTGGTCCCTTGGGAGAGAGTTAAAGCCCTAGTGTGGGATGCTACTTGCGTAGACACTCTAGCGGCCTCTCATCTCAGGGGTACCTCGCCGAGGGTAGAGCCGTGGCGCAAATATGAGTCTCTGAGAGATGACTACATATTTTTGCCATTTGCTGTAGAGACTATCGGTCCATGGGGTCCACATGCGGTGAGGTTCCTAAAGGAACTCCATCCGCGGCTGGTCGTTGCTGCTGGTGATTAGAAGGTTGGTTCTTTTCTCACTCAAAGGTTAAGTATAGCCATTCAGCGAGGAAACGCGGCCAGCGTTCTTAGCACGATACTGCGGGTAATAGGACTGTATGATAATTAAGTTACTAGTTTTAGTTTTTTTTTTTAATATTATTATAGTTTTTAATATTGTATTTAGATATTAATAAATTTGACCACCTTTATTTATTAGTAAATTACGGCATGATTATAATAATATTACAACTTTTACGTACAGTTTTCTTACTGAAAAATCATAATTCAAGAGTACGAGAAAGAAGAATTTAAAATTTATAATTATTATGTGTGCGTGCGTTTGTGTGTGTTTGTGGAAGTATGTACGTGTGTATAAAACGCTTTAATAATTTATAATTAACGTGCTACATGTGCTACATAAGCTTTTTGATAACAACTTGTTTAAAGTATGTGTGGTCAAGTTAAATGAATCTATAGTGAAAATTTTGATGTTGTAATTATGTATAGTATGTGCCAAATCGATTGAGAAAAACGGACAATGACCTTTCGGTCGTTTAACCAGGGGTTACAAACCTTCAATATATAGGCACATTTTATATGTAGTACTTTCTTTATTTATAATGATTTTTTTATAATGATTGATATAATATATATTTATTAACTATTATTAAAAAGTTATGTGAAAGATCGCTGTAGAAGAAAAATCATCTATTGTTATAAAGTACTTTATTCATTTAACAACAAAAAACATTAATTTATAACACATATAAAGATTCGAGTGATAACGACACCGAATAAGTACGTACTTATGCAAAAGATAAAACTTTATTTTTAATATTATATAAGAACTTTATTTTTATTCGGTGCAATCATCACTCGTATCTTCACTTGATGAACTATCTGTAACATTAATTATAAAGCGATCTGCAGTTTGGTCAATTCTATCATCCATGCCACGCATTTTTTGTTCAACCTTAAGGACATGCTGAACACAGTTTTTCCATTTATCTGGCGTGATTTGAGTTAAACCATCTTTAAGTAAATTTTTAACATCTTTTAACTTGAAAGTTGTATTTTTTCGTGCAACGTACCCTTTCACATCTGCCCACACAAGTTCAATGGGGTTAAGCTCACAGTGATAAGGAGGTAACCTTACCACTGTGATGCTTTTTTCTTTTGCCATCTCGTCGGTGACGTAACTTCGATAGTTATCTTTAACTGCCTTTATTTTTTCCATTAAGTGGGTCTTTGTGTCCGAGGGCACGTATGCGATCTGTTTAGATTCTAGCCATTCCTGCATATTTTGTTTCCGCCAAGACATTGTTGGGGTTTTTTCTAAACGTCTGGAGTGGTAACTAGCGTTATCCATAACTATGACATCGCCGCTTTGCAGTTTTTCTATTACTTTTCTAAACCAGTCCTCGAAATGGAGAGCGTCCATACTCTCATGGTAGTCACCAGTAGATGATGATTCAAATACCCAATCACATCCCTCCAAAAAGCCATTTTCATTGCCAACGTGTACAACTATTAATCGCTTTCCTTTACCCGAAGGGGCTTTCGCGCCAGTAGAGTAGCCTTCTAACCGTGATTGACGAGAAGATTCAATTGTGGTGTCTTCCCATACCTTTCCCATAGTATGACCTGCGTTAATCCATGTTTCGTCAAGGTAAAAAATGTTACGTCCCTCGTTTCTTAATATTTGTATTTCTCTCAAATATCTGGTACGCCACAGAACTATCTCTGGGCGATCTATTAGACCACTTTTTCTGTTTCTCTTTATATATTTGAATTTTAAATGGCGCAACACACGTCGCAGGGAAGTTTTGCTCAAGTTTGGCAACTGGTCATCTTGATTTATACTGAGCAAAATTTTGTCTAAAGTCGGTAATTCTCCTGCAAGAAAGAACTGATGCACTTTCGCTCTTATAGCCGATTTATCAAAATCGTCCAACTTGTCAATTACAGACTTTTTTCTTTTATTAATTATTCCCTTTTCTGGTATTTTATGGGAATCTCTATACACGCTTAATACGCGATATATAGTGCTCTTGCTGACTCCTGAGATCTCCGAAACCTTTTCTACCATATTAACGTTTGAAGGATACACGTCTTCGGGCCAGGTGTTTTTGACATATTTGTATACATTAATGATAATCTCTTGTTCCCCGACCGACAAAGTGGTAGGTTTTCTCTTTTTTACTGGTGACGTTAAAGGTGCTCCAGAAGATGGGCCTGTAAATAAATGACAAAAATATACTACCATAGTACTACATCACATAAATACATATTGTTTTAGAAAATAAATACCACATGGTCACATAAAAAGAGCGCTTTAAGAAATAGAAAGGCTACGTCGTCGCATTTGTACCTATTTGTACGTACCTGCTACGTTTATTATGGGTCGGCGACGTCTCTTTCCACTTGATGTTGAAGGACCGGGTCCTTCACCAAATTCTCCTGAACTCATGTCGATTTAGTAACGACCGTCACAGTAAAACTAATATAACAGATTCAAAAAACAAAAACTTAACGATATAACAAATTTAACAGTAAAAACTCAACTAAAACAATGCAATGAATGCTATGAATTACCCGAGACGTACACACGCAAGCGCTATCCGAACACGAATGAAAACAAAATGGCGGACCGGCCCAAAAAAGGTGACGCATCTCTGGCTGCCATTGTCACGTTTCTTTTAGAACGAACTGACGTAACGCGCGTTTTGTTTATTTTAAAGGGATGAATTTGCAAAAGCTCAATATGGTGATTATATTGCTTCAAATATTTTTTTAATATGAAACTGTTATTAAATGAATTGCTGCGTTACTTACCATAAATTGAAATATAAAATATAACACATTTTTCGCGATGTACCGTAAGATTTTACTATGTTTATAGGAACCACAGACAATATTATTTAAGAAACAAAAAAACAAAACATATGTGCTGACCTAGAAGTGGGAATAATATCAATATTTAAATATTGTTATCACATCTAAATTGAGATTTTGTAAGTTACGCCTTTTGACACTCGGCTCATATCTGAGGTCATTGTCCGTTTTTCTCAATCGATATGGCACATACTTATAGTGTACTAGACAGAATCGAGTTAGACGAATAACAGGTAAGAGACAAATTCACATGGAATAAACTTTTGTGTGACGAGTGCGTTTTGAAGGGACACAGCTCTGGGAATATATTTGGCCTGTGAGCAATCTATGCAAATAAGTTGACGGGAAGCGCGGGAGGAGCGCGAGCGCCCCGTAAAGCCATGCCTTCGTCACCCTGCGTGAAATAATTACCTACAATCGCGAGGCGCCCCCGGGATACACGGAAGTATAGACAAAGTACATGTATTTCCATGGCGCATGCTGACATCTACATTTATCATTGATTATGAATCAAAATAGAGATTCCTCGTTTGTCCCGTTTTCAAGTAAAAAAGGTCTCCGGTTCTCTACACTCGCCATACGAAAGATTGCAGCATTAAGCTGCTATATCACGCTGGTATTCTATGAGAATACAGTCCTTCGCCCGTCCAGCCGACGCAGATGCATTCATGCTGCTTATTATATATATTGTAGGACGTGGCAGTTGTTTGTGTAGGTAATGAACGCTAATGATTTTCCACTCACCAGATGTCGCTAGCTAGTTGGTCACCTTTTATATAAAATGCTGCCTTTCAAATGAAGTATTTTCGGTTTCTACCCAACTTCTAGCAGTTGTAAAGCAAAAATATATTGTTATAAAATCATATTACCGCGTTATTGCACTCTATAGCTTCAAGGGGCTAATACCTAATAATCTCTCTTTTACGAAATGTCACTGTTAGGAACTGAGATGAAGTTTTTTTGTTACACAATTTCATAAAATTGAGAAGTTATCGATTTCTAGAGTATTAGATTAATAATTACACAAAACAAAGCTTCACTGGTTTGTTCCGTAAAGTTTTTTTTAAAAATTGTCTTCTTTTAGGAATATCTGTAGTTAGTTTTTTTTTTCTGATCAATAAAAAATAACAAATATTACAAAAAGAAACATTAACTTTTATATTTTCCTTACAAACCTACATTTCGACGCCATGTAATTTGTAAAATATTTATCTTGTTTTTAAGTGGCGCCGCCGCCGACGTGGTGACAAACTTGCTACATATATATTTATCTATGGTGACAAATAAAATCGTGGATGCTCTCATTCGTGGCTTCCGATAGATGGCGGTTGTTAGATTCAGTAAAACACCGGACATAATTACCCTTTCTAAACGCCATTATTCAAATGTAATGTCTGATACAGGCGATTTCTAGTTTTATTTAATTACGTTATAACTAAATGCTTTCCTATTTAAGACTGTTATAGATGAGGAAGAACAGGGACTCCTGACATAGGTTTTCTTTTAAGCTTACCAGGAGGACCCAAACACTATTTTTTGTTTGTTTATTTTTTTAAAGAAACAAAGCATCTATTTATTTATGTATTATGAAATCATAATTATTAAACTGCTAAACACAGGCCTCGTCCAAGGAATGCCACAAAACAAAACCTGGTCCTCAGCTGCATCCATCGACTTCCTTCATGAATTTCAGTTAGTTACTTCATCTGGTGGTTGCCCCACATTTCGACAGCAAAAGATTTACCTAAATTAACCAGGCTATATGAAATCTCATCTGAGTGGTTTTATCTACACTGATTCACACTTTATTTAAATATAATTAATTCCATATTAATATTAGAGTGAATGGACTTTATAGAGAACTAGCTGTTACCCGCTCGTTTCGCTGGGCGCATGATAATAGTAATAGTCGATAATAAAATTGGTATAAAATATCAAGAAAAAACATTTTTTTATGGGACTATCGTAAAATCCGTTCTTAGTGAGCGTCTACATTGTGAAATGAGTAATCGGGTGTATAGCAGCCAGTTAGTCAGTGGTATTTGGCAAAAATAAAAACATAAAAGATTTCATGCCATCTTGTAAGAGTTGGATAAGTTAAATTTAATAAGTAAATAGAGACACCACTTCTAAAGAATTCTATTGTACTTTGGCTATTTGACACTAGATGGCGCTTAACTGGAGTAATTTTTTTACAGCTTATTTTTTAATATAACCATTAACTCTGTTACCCAGATGGGTAGGCAGAGATGGCAGACTTCCTTGAATTCATTATTACTTGAATATAACATAATAATTACTAAATACGTGAAAACCAAGAAATTGATGACTGAAATAAGGACAAGTTTTCAAAAGAACAAAATATAATAAAATGGCAAATCCTTATGCAATTCAATTTTGAAAAGCGTGCAAATCTTTTATTTTAGTGTGGTTTTGTTATATGTCTGATTACTAGATATTAAATTAATAAATTAAGTAATGAAATATTGTAAAAATGTTATATTTTTATATTAATTAGTACCGTGTATATTCTTACACATCATTCTTTATCTTTCTTGTAGTTATTCAGTCTTTAAATTTATATAATTTCTGAACGCAATATAATCAAATCAACTTATAATGCTACAAATTTTGAAAGTACACCAAGTTACACTGTTTGCCTTGAATTTTTTCTACTATTCGAAAGAAACAGGTTTTAGTTCTGTTTTGAGCGGATAATCTATGGAGTTGGAGCGGTCGGTCGTTGGTCGTTGCTCGATCGCTCGTCGTTCGTTGCCTGCGCTGCGCTGCCGGCTGTCGTTGCGCTGTCGTAATAGAATAGTGTTATAAAGTTGTGCATAGCTACTTACCTATTAAATTCGAAGCGTGTCAATATTGAGTACGTTTTTTGGATACGCCTATGGAACGCGAAAACGATTTTCAACATCTGTCAAGTTAAACACTTCTCCGGGATCCAGGATTTTGTGCACTCCTCCATAAATACAGTGAATTTCGTGTAGTTTTAGTGTTGTTACAATGCTAGTGCGAAATATACAATGGTTTTAGTTCTAAAATATTAAAGTTTTTCGTGTATAATGATAGGAATTCGTCGTGTTGTTGTATTTGGTGTTTATTTAGTTCATTGAAGGTGTCTGGATTCGACATCGTTGCTTTTTGGGAGTAAAAATACTCACAAGTAAGTAAATATTTACATAAAACGAATATCGTAATTCTTAGAGAATTCAAAACAAAACTACTTTGTACAATAAATACTAACTGCTTTGCTTTATATACAATTACCACTTCTTTAATTAATTTGAGAATTTATTTTAAAACAAAAATATTCCAGTGATTCACTAAGTTAGAATGCAGTAGCTATGTGTATAACATGTTATTGTATTTTTTTCAAAACTTCAAAATGGTAATTAATATCATCAATTCAAATAATTTTATAACTGTTCAACTTTAAAATAACTAATTTATTTGATGGAATTACCTAAATTTATTAGACTGTTATTCATCCAAATAAATAAAGTACTTATTTTTTTTCAGAAACCTCTAAATAAATGTGTTGTTTTTAATTAAGTGTGTATAAAAATAATGTGATTATAATTGTTTCAAACTTAGCATTATTTAAGTTGGATAATATACATTAAGTTCTTACTTTATAATTTACTGTTTTTTTTATTGTCCATAAATTGATAAGCCATAGTGTGTTTATGAACATCCAAAACTTATTGAGTTGTTTATTAAACTACAATAATTTAAAATTAAACATTTTGTACAACCATTTTCAATATAAATGATTAAGAATAACTCCAAAACTATTGTTAAGAGCTTGATTAAATTTATATGGGACCACATGTGAAGCACCAGCTTTCAAATAAAAAAAGAATCATTGAAATCGGTTCACCCAGAAAAAAGTTATGGGTAACACATTTAAAAAAACATACAGTTGAATTGAGTACTTCCTCCTGTTTGAAGTCAGGAGAAAAGAGATTTTATTCAATGGAAAATTTTAGTAATTGGAAATATCTAGAAAAGCATTGCCCTTTTTATTGTGCTTAAAAAAGACCATTTTTACATTTTGAAATGTATGATAATGCCCTTAGCCTTTACAGATTCAAAAAGAATTCAAACATCTGGGGGAAATAATGAACCATCCTTTTTGAAGATGGTTAAGTATATTGTAGTACCTCTATTATGGAATGTTTTTTTATCATCATCAAAAAATAAAACTAGCCATTTAATATCCTCCGCTGGTCATAATATGCTGTGTCAAGATATCAGCTGGTAAGCATTACTTAGAAGATTTTTAATGACTTACCGCTGCGCTAGCACTTTGGTGTAGAACAAATTTCCTTTTATTAGCTACTGTTCATGACCATTCAAAGAAATGTTGGTTTAGCGTTTTTGAATAGATATTTTACCAACGGGTGGTTACCAGTTGGTAAAATAGTATCATTGTTGATATTAAACATAAAGAGATAAGAAGTGATTTAAAAGGTGACACAGCGAAAGAAACAGGAGATGTGCAGCAGCATTTTGCAGATAACAGCTCCAAATTATAAAATCTGTGTAGCAACTATATATCTCCTATGAGACTGTCTACGGGAGAGGCCTATGTTCAGCAGTGGACTTTAGTTAGGGTGTAATCAATTAATTATTGAATGAATTAACAGAAGTGTGAGATTTAATGTGAAGTATGAGATACTTTAAGTGCCATGGTAGTATTGGCTGGGTTAGCAAATTGAGAACCAACTAAATTTGTTACATAATTATACTAATTTATGGTTGCATATTTCACACATACTCTGGGTGAAAGAAAACAATGTGATAAAACATTTTAAACTGAAGTATTATAAATATGTTTAAATCTAAAGTATGTATGTATTAACAGTATTTATTGAATCATGTAAATATTGCAATGAAATCAATAGCATTTCTTTCCATACAGCATTCTTATTTTTTTTCAGTGGATGTGAAGCAGAAAATCTAATTTTATTCCTCCATGCATACAATTTTTTTTCTTTTGCAATATTATACAGTGGTAGAGCCACGCGGCAGCTTTTGCTGTCGCACGGATGGGCCGGTTCGAACCGGGGTGGTACCACGACCTCACAGAATACCAGCGTGAAGTAGAGGTTTACCTCTGCGTTTCGCTTGGTGAGTGCAGGTGGCCGGAGGCCCTTTTTACTGGAAATGAGGCATTCCATCTTAGTCCTCACGGGGTGACAACGCATCTGCATTTTGATTCGCAAACGAGGATAGGTGTAGATGTCTATGGGCCGCAGCAACCACTTACCATCAGGTGGACTGTGTGCTCGTTTGTCACCCTTATCCTATAAAAAAAAAAAAAAAAAATATACATACATATATTTGTACATTAACTGTCATGCCTGCCATCCAGAAGGGTGGTGATAATGGATGTCCATTTGGCCTTATCCTGACATACATATCTCTATTACTTTATTTATTACCATATATCTATGCATACTTGGATGATAATTTTTCACAACATCTTTAGATTTTGTGTGTGTGAACTTAATATGGTTCAAAATCATTTGAAAAGGAATCAGATTTCATTACAAAGCAATAAGCTAAGGCAGGAAATAATTTTTACATTTTACTAAACTGAAGTGACCAATGAACCTACAATCCACCTGGGCTAATGCAGTTAATGTACACCTGCAGCCTAATTCAAGCAAAGAAGGTTACAGATGTGTTATCACTTATCACCTCTGAGGACTAAAATGGAATTCCTCACAGCTTCTAATAATACTGGTTCTCCTTACCTTCCAAACCGGAAAAGAGCAGTGCAAGCACTGCTATTTGGCGAAAGAAATAGATAAAGGTGGTGCTTATCCAGACAAAAACAACAAACAGAAATGGAGTGCTATATTTACCTAGTAAAAAAAATTACAAACATTTTTATTCCATTTAGACCGGCTACATACATGTGGAATTCCGTTTCGGAATTCCGAATGGCTCGGCGACATACATTTCGAAATATTTCGAACGGAAAACTACCGTACGTGTGTGACGGGTCTTTGATTTTATATGGACTTACTGCGTTCGGAATCCCGAATCGGAATTCCGAACGGAATTCTGTATGTATCTGGCCGGCCTTATACATATAAATTTTATCTTATGACATTTATTTTCGTCATATTATTTTTTCATTGAGAGTATTTTCATATATAAAAGTCCACTGCTTCACGTACGACGCAACGACCTTTGTCAGAATTCATGAGTAGGCATGCATCTGAAAGAATTGCCTATACTCACCACACTGGTTAGCTTGGTGAGCACAGAGCCAATATTATTATATTCATAAATTTTACAACGGTAATGCTGCATCTCATCACAAGTCTGTGGAGTTTAGATACATCATCAGACTTAAATAAAAAGCAAGAGAATTAAAGTTAAAAGAAAATAGTTTCTTTGCTTTATGTGGTGGTTTTTTACTGAATCTTTTATTGATTTTTTGATACCCTAAAATTTTCAACGAAATATCGTATTTCTTCTTAATGCCTTTGGCGCCGAGCTATGCCGCGTCTCGAGAAGAGGGGATACGGAGCGACTGAATCGATAGTACGCCCGTCCAGCCCTATCAGCTGTGCGCTACGTATATACACAGCTTTGATACCGCGGTTTCACTTGAGATCGGTTTGGCGCAGCTGTATTGATTTGGAGTCTGTACCTGTAAATATAAAAAAAAAAAACTATACGACCTAACGAAGTTTGATATGGTAGATAGATAGAAGAAAATTTCATTTTTGCACTCAAACATTTGTGTACTAAGTCGAACTTAATGCCAAAACGACATGCTCTGCCTGCTAGTAGCCAGCAGATTTGGTAGTGTGGTGAGCAATGAGGGTATAGTAGCACAAAAAACAAAAATTATTTATTCTATGTAACATAACTAGAGCCCAATGACTTCGTCAATCTTACTTAGCGGTACCATGTAGCGACATCTATGGAAATGTATTAAATAAAGAACGATGTATTTAGCGCGTCAAATTTTCATATCGATATACATCGCAACCGCTTCCGTAGATAGATAATAGATGGCGCTAGAATAGTCAAGTGAGCTCGGCCACGGTCCTTATTGCTTTGTAAGAGAGATATTTGAAGTATGATATTATAATTCTAGCGATTCGCCACGCACGAGTGATTTCTGGATCTCGACAGCAGCGCCACTTACCGGGTCCAATTGTGAATCTAAACCATTCAGGGATCCATTCAAACACACAAAACATTTCTTTTTATGTTTATGAGTTTTAGTGATACTAACTAACGGACAGCAATTGTTTGTTATATCTATAGAGATGATGATTACATTATAAAATTAACGTATGATAGAATGTAGGGATACTAAAGTACATGGGCCACTGCGAAATTTTTGTAAAAGTTATATATATATATTAGTTTTTAAAAAATGTCTTTTCAAAAAACTCTCCACTATATGCAAAGAGAAATGCGTCTTTGAAACGCTGTATATCCTGTCCACCATAGACATATCTTCTACGGGTCTCTTCGAACTTTGTCCGGCGATAAAACTGTTTCCCTATCAGCTGAATTTAAAAATATTTTACGGAATAAAAAGAAGTGCATGGTGCCACACCCAGGGCTCTAAGGAGGGTGGCCCAAAAGTTTATCCGGTGCGCAATCCAGGAAGTCCCTCGTTTTGAGCGCTGCGACGGCGCGTTGTTATATTGAAGCAGTAGCCTACGGAGGCCCGTGTGCGGTCGCTTGTGGCTCACAGCAGTGAATACTTCTAGCAAGCATTTGGTAGTATACCATTTGGAATTGATACTACTTCGAATTCGTAAATTAATTGTCATCAGATGCCCCGTCAAAATGAAACAAAACAGCGACCAAAATCGAGAATTTCACTAGTGTTTTTTATGGTAATTGATTTATTGCCATAAAATGTTTATTTCTTTTTTCCTTATGCGAATAATATGAAACCTTGGGAGCTTTTTACTAATTTTTTGGATCCGAATAAAATACAATCGATTGCTTCAATACAATCGAATTTCTAAGTTATTTCTTATTTTATTGTTTTCCGAAATCTAGATTGTAATAAGAGCTAGTTTTTTTTTGTTTAACTTTAGAAAAATATAGCCAATTTCTTAAAGTATAAACCAATTAGTTAAATTCGGGCCTAAAAATCCCATTCTCCTTTGTGTTCCTTATCTAGAGGGGTATCAATTTTTCTATAAATCAAGCTTAAAAATAGCTCGGAATATAATGCGTGGTACTTTCAAGTATGATTTGGAGTCACGCTCGGTATCCCAGAACTGTAAGTTAAAAAAAACACCTTTTTTATTTAAGAACTAAAGATTAGCAAAATGTTTTTAAAAATTTAATTTTTAAAACTATTAAAGATTACCCTCCGTGTGTCTTAATATGCACTTGCACAATTTTTATTACGTTGGTATCCTTTGCGAGTGTGATCCTTCCCAGGTCGAGTCGACCTATGGGTCCTATATAGTTTAGAAGGTGGATTGCTGGATTGACGTGACTGTTTTGACGTGTGACGTGATTTGCGTGGACAGGACAGTTGACTGTGTGCTCACAGGAGCACCTGATGGTAAGTGGACGCTGTGGTCCATAGACATCTACATTTATCTTCGATTGAGAATCAAAATGCAGATGCGTTGTCACCCATGATGATTTCCAGTAAAAAGGGTTTCCGGTTCTCTACAGTCACCATAGAAAACACAGCAGCATTGAGCTGCTATTTTACGCTGGTATTCTGTGAGAACGTGGACCTTCCCTGATCGAGCCGACCCGTTCTTGCTACAACCATAATATAGCTGTAGCGTGGCTCTACCACATAAAGAAAAAAGTAGACATTATAGTTACTGCTGCCAAATGAGGCCGACGACGAGAAACAGCATAATTACGTCTGGTGATGCAATCGCCATTCCTCTTACCAGGCATGTGTGACAATTCTCCCTCCAATTAAAGCCCATGCCAGCAGTTGACTTTAACTGACTGATAAAGAACAATAATTTTACTACCAGCTGTCAGAGCAAAGACAACGAGAATTTTCCAACGTTACACTTAACCAAGAGTTAATAGAGAAAGTTTAACATGTCAGTAACATCCTAAACACCAATAGTCGCTATTTTTATTATGTTTCAATTCAATACGATTGATGTATTATGCGATGCAAGCTTGTATGATCGAATCTGGTTTAAAAAGTTGCAATGCGTACGCGGTGACGTCAAGTCGATTGAAATGCAATCGGCCCGCCATATGTTACCCTAGTATTTAAAAAGATATACAACTGGTATGGTATGGGTCATTCAACATGATACTTGTGTATTGTGACACTAATATTGACCGGTTTAGAGACGTCGAAAGCTGTCAATAAAGTAGTAAGAAGTAAAGAAGTAGTTCAAGGACTAAGCGCTCGCTGTAAATTTCACAGTACTCGAGTAACCATGGTTCGATCCCGCCGGCACGAATGAAATTGTTAATTTCAATTTAAAGTGCTGATTTAGCACATGCTCGGCGGTGAAGGAAAACATCGTGAGGAAACCTGCATATCTGAGAAATAAAAAAATATTTCGAGACATGTGGAGTTCGCCATTCGCCATCGCATTGGCGCAACGTGGCGGACTTTTCCTTGCCCTAAATCCCTCTCAGAAATGAGAGGAGGCCTATGCCCAGCGGTGGAACGTATATAGGCTGTAATTTTAACATTTATGTACTATTTATTTTGAAATAAACCAATGTTGTTTATTTTAAAAACAACGGATTAGTGAGCCGGCCATAATACTCGAAGAACCGACAACTACTTTTTTTGGGATTTATATCGAAACGACATGCTAATTGCATCATACCTTGTACTAATTAATGTTAACACTATAAAACAAAATATGAAAGTATAATTATGAGTACCAATTAAATTAGGTCTTACAACTATTAGCCTAAACAAGCCTTCTCAACGTCGTCGGTAAATTGTATGCGAAAGTGTTGATTGAAAGGGTTGTGAATGAAACAGACGAGAAAGTATGGGATGCACAAGCGGGATTTAGAAAGAGAATGGGATGTACGGATCAGGTCTTTTCCTTGCGGTGCATAGCCGAAAAGTGTTTGGCTAAAAACAAGAAAGTCTACTGCGCGTTCGTAGATCTAGAAAAGGCCTATGATAGAGTGGTGAGGAATGAAGTGTGGTCAGCACTGTCCGTGAACGGTGTGAGCAGTATCCTCATACGAGCATTGCAATCATTTATAGGGATTCTAGTGCTTGTGTAAGGATAAACGGAGCATACACTGAACGGTTTAATATCGAAAAAGGTGTTAGACAGGGATGTGTAGCGTCACCGTGGCTTTTTAATCTGTTCATGGACAATTGCTTGACAGATTTAAAAGATAATGAAAGTAGGTTGAGAATGAATGAGTTACTCGTCAAATGTTTTCTATATGCTGATGACCAAGTATTACTTGCGTCTTCGGCCGAGGAGTTGCAGGAGATGGTAACTGCTATGAGTGGAGCTTTTGTTAGAAAGGGAATGAAGATGAATCTAAGGAAGACGAAAGTGATGGTGTTTGAAAGAGATGAGGCATTGACAGACTGCAATATCGTGATTAGAGATGAACAAATTGAACAGGTGAAGGAGTTTGTGTATCTGGGTTCAAAGTTTACAAAAGATAGAAAGTGTGAGAGTGATATCGAAAGAAGAGTGAATGCAGGAAACATGGTGAATGGAGCTTTGCACTCCTTTAAGAGCAGTCGGAAGGTGTCTAACAAGGCTTGTTTGGCTGTGCATGAGGAGGTCTTGGTTCTGACACTCATGTACGGAAGTGAAAGTTGGGTATATCAGAAGAAACATGAAAGCAGAATAAATGCAGTTGAGATGAGAGCGTTAAAAAGTATGATGGGAGTTAAACTGAGTGACAGGATAAGAAATAGTGAGATAAGGAAACGTTTTGATCTGAAAGAAGATGAAGTGACAAAAATTGAGAAAGATATGCTGAGATGGTTTGGCCATGTCGAGAGCATGAATGAAGAACGGTTGACGAAAAAAGTGTATAAGGCGAGTGTGAATGAAAGTGTTGGAAGGGGTAGACCTAGGCGGACGTTTCAAGACCAAATCAGGGACGTCTTGAAAAAAGGCCAAGTCAAGAGTACCCTAAACCGAAGAGCATGTATGAAGGGAATAATGAAAGTGGACGAAGCGAAACAAGTATGTAAGGATCGTAGCAAGTGGAAAGAAGTGGTATCTGCCTACCGCTACGGGAAAGAGGCGTGGTTATATTTATTTTATTTATAATTAAATTATTATACTAAAAAGAAACATTCATTTACACTGGAGATGGGAAGATAATTATTCCGTCTCAGTGGCAAACCGGAAGACCTCTCTTGACGTCCTAGATTTGGGGTTGATAAAACGCTTTTAGCTCGATTGACACCCAAAACATTTGCTTTAAATTCTATCAGCACAGCCTGTCTATCATATCCCGTCTTGACATACTCCATCAACAAAAGTGTACACCGTAGATTGATTTATTCTTTACCGAACCAAATCAATTATGACGATACATTTTTAAGGTTGTTATTATAATTTTTGGTACCTATACAAATCAAATTATTTAATGACGTGAAAATTATTTAAAGAACGTTATGGAGCAACTTAGCTCAAAGAGACAATTGCGGAATCAGTATTGATAGTCATTGATAAGTATCAAGCAAAACAAATTTAAAACTACGTTTATGAGTATAACTTAGCTATTCACACTCGTAAGCAGGGCGACTAATAGAAACGAGTTTAGTACGAAGTGGTCTCGTTCAGATGTTATGGTGCGTTACATCTCTAGACACAATGTAGTCATGTTACTTGTTATAACAACGTGTTCATTTAGCTACCTTTAGTACCTTCTTCATTGTGCACTTGTTCAGTTTTAGATTTTTTTTTAATTATTATAAGCCAATGCTTGACTACAATAATTCTGTCTAATGGTAAATGGTGTTGGAGGCCGAGATGGTATTCCGCACGGTCTTAGCGTAATCAAAGTATGAGGGATATATATTATATTTGAAGATTGTATGCTTCGTTCGTCTAGTGGTCGAAGTAGTGCGACTGCTGAACATGAGGTCCTGAGTTCGAATCCCGGGTCGAGCTCAAAAACATCAGTTATTGAATAGCTGCCCGGAGTCAAGAAGTTGGCGGTGTCTCACCCCCGTGCCTCGGAAAGTACCTAAAGCCGTTGGTCCTGGGCTTGATCTCTCTCCGGTCGTGTCGGTTTACGGTTGAGTCGGTTGAGGGTGAGGGAATAGAGAGTGCACCTGTGCTTGCGCATACACTTGGGCACTATAATTTTGTCTTGCGCCGATGGCTAGTCTCCGTTCAGGCCGCCGTGACCAAAATTCGGTCTGGAGGATATTATTATTATGATATTTGATTTTTCTTCAGTTTATGACTTTCACGTAAGTGTTCAGGGGAAAGACACTTGTTACTGAGAATCATAGAAAAGGTGTAGTTATTCTATTTCACGATAAAGTTTTAACTTTGGTTGTTGTTAGTCGTGTACACACACATTGTGTTAGTGGTAGTAGCGCTCACGACGCCTACGCACACTAACACAGTGCGTATGTGCACGGCTAACACAACCAAAGTCAAAACTTCACCGTTAAGAGTAACCATACCGTGTAGATTGTAGTGACGACGTAAGAGATTCTCTCACCCTATTCCGCTCGTGGGTGTCGTAAAAGGCGACTTTGGTAACTATCAGTTAAATCTTATGGAGGACGGCGCTGTAACCATCTCGAATACGTCAGACGTAAAATATTCAGACCGGTGACGTGATCAGAAAGGTGCGAGATGTCAGGCACTGCGATCGTCAAGCCGCCTCCCAAATGTGACGGTTAAAACAAATCCTCCCTAAAACACAAAGATCCATGTTCAGGTGTGGATAAAATGATAAAAGAAAAATTACTTTTCTTATTATTAAAACGTTGACTGAATTTGACTTTTTATTAATCGATTATGATTAAACTTTATCCATCTCTACATTGTGTTATGCTTATCTTTAACATCATTATTTCTCGTAAATCATTTAAAGTTCTAAGGCAAATCCTTTTCTGCCGAATCCAAAAAGGACAAAAGGTACTCAAATTCGACAGTATTTTTGTGGTTAAAGAAACTTTGACTGTATTTTTTTTTGTGTGTTACCTAATAACTTTTTTAGAGGTCAACCGATTTCGATGATTCTTTTTTTATCTGAAAGCTGGTACTTCTCATGTGGTCCCATATAAATTTACAAGGTCTGATCAATAATTTTTGAGTTATCCTTAATAATTTATATTGAAATCGGTTGTACAAATTTTTTAATTTTACCACTTTTTATTACAACAAGAGAGAAAAAAACGTTTGACCCCTTCTTTAGTTATTTATTCTTTATACTATTGCCATTTTCTACCAATCAACTTTAGGCGTAGTGGTATAATATGATATGGTGCATTATACATTGGAAAAAAAATGATATAGTAGAGGATACGTGAAAACATTTAACTTTGGTCTGTAGCTGAGATTTAAACGCTTAGGTGATAGGAGTTTTGTTCTGCCTAAGAGTGGGAACCGCCTATAGCAGTGCCTGCACGACTGCGTTCCAGTCTGAAGGCAGAATGGTTACAGGCTGTGAAGCATGCCATCTTAGTCCTCAGAGTTGACAACGTATCCGTAGCCTTCTTAGCTTGAAGTGGGCAGGTGTCCATTAGTGGCAGTAGCCACGTACAAACAGGTGGACTTAATTAGTTAGTAACATCAGATTTATTAAAAAAAAAATTCAACACAGAACTTACTATCATTGTTATAAGCTTACACTTGTATGTAGTCATAGTACTTATGTATTGCTTGTAAGAAGGAAATTCTTTTGGATTTTATTAATGCAAGCACGCGAACAAAACCTGGCGCGGTTATAATGAAGAAGGGTTGCATATTTGATGACATTTTCCATTTCATAACGAAGCTGCGGTTCTAGCTTCGTCTGCGCTGAATGACTATTTAAAATATACATTTTTAGCATTACACTTTGTAGTTTAAGGGTGGGGTAGATGGCGTAATGCAGTTTTAAATGTAAAACTCATGGATCACCGACGAAATGAGACTCAGGTGATTGAACGATAGCGGAATATGCATTTAAAAACGTTGAACTGACTGAATACTGACTGGTGATGTTCAGTAGTATCAGGCGTTACTTTGTAGTATTTCGTTCGTTATACGTGCATGTTACGATGTTAAGATTGTTTAGCTGAATTCCGCATGAAATATAAAACGGTGTGCGTGCGTCTTAAAACCTCGTTTGAAAGCACTTTTTTTTCGCGGATATCAGATAATTTTTTTTAATAGATTACATCATCTCGTGTCGTAAGAGGTGACGGAGGGAAATGAAACGGAATGGACAGTATCTTTATAATAACACCTAAAAATAATAAAAATACTGTCGATGCCAATTTGCCTGCCAAGCACGGCAGTGGCAAATATCCCATAATTATATTATGTTTAGCATTGAACCTTTGATAGACCGTAATGATGATGTTGAATAGACTGGTGATTGACAGTGGCTTGACTTCCAGTCCAGGTCCAGTAGGGACCAGGGTATCGGTATCTAGTAGTTTCCAACTCGTTGAAGATGGTGGTACGCATAAATAATTAATCATAGGTTGTAGTTCTCGTCAAGAAACTCTAAATTTTACATAAAAAGTAATAAGTTTTTAGCCCTAAGTAAATATGTATTTATTTTAATAGAATAAGGGTGACAAACGAGCACACAGTCCACATAATGGTGAGTGCTTTGGCCTATAAACATCTACATCTGTCCTCGATTAAGAATCAAAATGCAGCTATGCCTTGTCACCCCTGATAACTAAAGTGGAATGTCATGTTTCCAGTAAAAAGATCCGGTATCCGGTTCTCTATACTCACGCTGCTATTTTACACTTTTATGTGTCTTTAATTATTAGTTAATCTTAGCAATTCACAAGAAATAGTTTATAATAAACACGTTTAAATAACTCGCGTATGAATCGTGCCCCTGATTTGTGAACGGGGGCGTATTCTCACGGCGGCGGTGCCTCGTACGCTGTCCACGAAGCGGCGGCACACTGCAGACATTGACCTTCTATACCGTAAATAGAACCAACCACTATCTCTTGCGTATCGGATTGTGCAATGTGCGCTGGTGCGTACTTTCTTAGTTGTCTTACCGTACATGTATTTGCCGATTCAGTGACAAACGCGATTGTGAGACGTTCTCTCGATTGCGGGAGTGATCGGTTGTTAAGGAAAGGGAAAACCGTAGAGTAGGTTTACTGTGTTTTAAGCAAATCAGTCTCTTCAGCAATATTTCTTTTACGCGAATACGAAATTTGGGTTTGGATTTAATTTCATTAATTATAGAATCTCAATGTGATAGTGTTTTTTTTTTAATATCAATAGCTTCGCGATCATATTTGGATACATTGTTATCTTTGGAGGATTTGTACAAATTTACATATTGACGACGCATCGGGAGGTCTGTAAATCGGACTAAAATTAACAATCAAAAACTGAAAAGAGCCAGAGTTAATTGTAACATTACGGCATTTACGTGGTAGAGCCATGCTGCAGCTATATTACTGGTATAGTTGTAGCACGAATGGGTCGGCTAGACCGGGGAAGGACCACGCTCTCACAGAATACCAGCGTAAAATAGCAGCATAACGCTGCTGTGTTTCGTATGGTGAGTGTAGAGAACCGGATACCCTTTTTTACTGGAAACGAGGCATTCCATCTTAGTCCTCACGGGTGACAACGCCTCTGCATTTTGATTCGTAATCGAGGATATATGTAGATGTCTATGAGCCACAGCAACCACTTACCATCATGTGGACTGTGTGCTCGTTTGTCACCCTAATTCTATAAAAAAAAATCAAACCTCCACCCCCCATGGGTCCATGATCTTCCCTTCAACGGGTAGAGAAACTATAAACGTTGTTTTAGGATAATAATAAAAAAATAATTGCAAACTAAGATTTACTAAAGTTAAAAGAAAAGCACCTACAAGTTATAAAAGCGTATGTTGCTTATAGCTTGGGTATGGTGTTCATATTATTTACGTAATAGTGTGCTAATATTCAATGTGATACCCAAAACATTCCACCTACACACGGATTTCCTCTGTTCCGCAATGCAGCATGGGGTGCATTGACCCAAACACAGCTGAGTTCGGACGGATGTGTTTAGATATCTAACGAGGCTGCAATGTCCGCGCGTCGATGGCTAACTCGCGTGCGCGGATCCCCTTATTTTCATATTGTGTGTAATATCCTATTGTTATTTTTAACAACCATCATAAATGCAATCCTAAATGCAACGGGAATTGGCGCTAAGCAATCCCGGCCCGACTGACCGCCGAGTACTACGTTTCGAATTTAGGGTATGTTCAAACGAAGCATAGTTTCGTATATGTGGCTGCTGATGGTAGGCAAGGTCTCTCCAGCTTGCCCGCATTCCAAGTCGTTCCACAACTATGCTCGTAAGTCATCGCACCTAAAATATTACTATGCTTTAGTCCTTTTTATTGTCCCTTAGTTGAGGAATTTTGTCGTAATTGCCCCATCGGCAGTACCAGAACGCAGCAGCGTGTTTTAAAATCTGTATAAAGTTTCCTACCATTAATTTAACATGCTTAGGGCAAGATATATAAACAGAAATAAACTTTATCTTTGTTATTTTACTTTTTTATTTTTATATTTTGTATTTGAGTAGATTTTTTATACGTGGTAGAGCCATGCTGCAGATATATTAGTAGTATAGTTGTAGCACGAATGGGTCGGCTCGACCGGGGAAGGACCACGCTCTCACAGAATACCAGCCAAAAAGCAGCTCAACACTGCAGTGTTTCGTATTGTGAGTGTAGAGAACTGGAGACCCTTTTTACTGGAAAAGAGGCATTCCATCTTAGTCCTCACGGGTGACAACGCATCTGCATTTTGATTCGCAAACGAGTATAGATGTAGATGTCTTTGGGCCACAGCAACCACTCACCATTAGGTGGGCTGTGTGCTCGTTTGTCACCCTATCCTATAAAAAAAAAAGATCGCTGCATAAAGCAAACGTTGCTAGGAATCTGAGTAATATGCTACAATCCACAAAGCATTTTATTGGTTTCGCAATGTCAAAGAGCTTATCGGTTTATCATTTACAAATCCGTTTGACGTTTATTTGCGTGTTGATTTCACAGAAATCTAAATAATATTTAGATTTCTGTGGTTGATTTACAATACTATGTTCAAGGTGCTGCTCGGTGAGTTTGTCTGGGTAGGTACTCGCTTTTACCTATTTCTCACGCCAAGTAGAAGTCCACCTGATTCTTTGTTACGGTCTAAAAGGTATGAGGGCTAGAACAATTACTAGCTGTGTGAGGCTTTCCATCTTATTTCTCAGTGCACTGCCCGCATGTGTAAAATTCTTTTTAATACGTTTTTAATAACTTCGCGAGTATTTATCTATCTATCGATGTAACGGAATGTTTTAATGTAATTTTCACCAACTCGTATCAAGGACCACAATAATTTATTAATTTATTAACTCACCGTAGTCAGGAATTATATTGGATATTGAAGCAAGGTTCTCGAGTGCCAGCCTCGAACCGGTAGGTCAAGTGTGGAGCCGCCCCTCACTAGATGGATTGACGACATAGTAAGACATGCAGGAAGTCGATGAATGCAGTTGGCTCGGAATCGTGCTTTGTGGCGTTCTTTGGGGGAGACCTATGTTCAGCAGTGGACTTGTGAGGGGCTGTAATATTGATGATGATGATTCTAATATCCTGATCAGAACCATAAGGATAAAATAAAATAATTATTGGGATCTCAGGCTCATGATCAATGCGAGTTGTTTAAGTTTTTTAAACTCTTATATTTTTTTTATAGTATATGGGTTACAAACAAGCACACAGTCCACCTGATGGTAAGTTGCTGCTGTGGCCCGTAGACATTTACATCTATCTTCGTTTACGAATCAAAATGCAGATGCGTTGTCACTCGTGAGGACTAAGATGGAGTGCCTCGTTTCCAGTAAAAAGGATCTCCGGTTCTCTACACCCACCACACGAAACACAGCAGCTTTAAACTGCTATTATACGCTGGTATTCTGTGAGAACGTGGTCCTACCCCGGTCGAGCTGACCGATTCGTGCTTCAACTATACCAGTAATATAGCTGCAGCATAAAGTTGTTTACAGGTTACCATCAGGTGTTCTGTTGAGTGTTAGCTTGTATAAAACAAAGTCGCTTCCCGCCGTCTGTACGCTTAGATCTTTTAAAATACGCAACGGATATTTGATGCAGTTTCCATCAATAGACATAACGACTTCTGTCTGTGTGTATGTGACTGAACTCCTAAACGGCTGGATTAGAGAATGGCTTAAGATTACAATTGCACCCGGTAGGTGGCGTTGTTGTCGAGATCCAGAAATCAACCGTGCGAAGCGACGAAACCGGCATTTGTCAAAAGTATATCCGTATAAGTACAATGAAAACAGATGAAATAACTATATAAATACCCCAATCATAATAATAAATGCTTCATGTCTCAAATAACTTGTTTACAAATAAATGTGAAGTCCCTGGCTCCCAATGGTGGTGAAACCTGTATCTCACGAGCCAGTGTCTTCCCTCAAGATAAATGTACAAACTAAGTAGAAATAAATTACTAAATATTAAGGTAAAGGTAGTTACTTAATTAGAATTGGGGTTATGAATTCACCACAACTAACGTGATAATAAATAAATAATTAAATAGCATTAATAACTACATATTTGTTTTTATTGATGTCTGCATTCATTAGAAATGCAGAACATATTTTAGTGACCAAAACCATTACCCGATAAGATTTTATCCGATATGATCAGACTGTATTTCAAAGAAAATCGGGTCAATGCCAATCGAGATTTAATACGCGTTCAAAGCCTTTTGAAATATGTCACTACGACGGCTATTAGTTTAACATGTTTCTTGCGATGTATTTATAAAGAAAAATATAACGTAGCGGCAATATATTCACATGGTAGGCAATTTGAAATCTAGCAACATTTTGTGTATTGTGGTTTGATTAATCATGACGGTATTTTACATAATTTGTTAAAAATTGGTTACCATACTTACCACCGAGCAGTAGCAAATATTCAAACGCCGAAGTCAGATAATTATCGCAATTAATTACAAAGCCATATTAGTAAGTATGAGCTTATAAAATTTACAAGTATGCGGTAGTGCCTGGCGCCACGGAAATGTTTGCTCGAAGCATGTTCGCAACAGACTTCCTATCTCATTAGACGCCGATACAGACTTGCTGTCACTATAGCCTCTTCATCTCTGCCTCAGTTCATTGTTAATGTAATAAGTTCAAAAAGGAGAAGGTTCTATATACGCGTATGTTTTTTATGTATGTTCACCGATATCTCGGAAATGGCTGAACCAATTTTGATTAATTTTTTAAAATGGGCTATATACTATAAGGTGGGAAATTAGGAGATGAAGATTTAAATGTACTATTTCCACGACAACCTAGTTGTTGCCTTGAACTTGTGAAATTCTTATACTCCAAACTATTCAAAAGGGTAAAACTTGAAATAATAAACTTTTTAAAAGTACGATCTGATTTTAAAACTAAAAAAAATTCTAGGTAATACCTTCTAAAATCGGTATTTTAATTTTTCGGAACAAAATGTCAAAGCACTGATTTAAGGAGCTATTACGTTGAAGGTATTTTATAGTTTTCAAGTCGATTTGTACTTTGTAAGAAACATTTTTTTATGTAGTTTCGTCGTCGACTGATAAATTTGACGTATATTTCCCAGCTTTTGATATTTATAAGTTATCACAATTCATTGAAGTAAATAAGGCCTTAGCAAACCTTACCAAAATCCATAGCGGCATGATTTAACATTATGGAACCCGCAGAGCACGGACTTGTCTTTCACGATCGTTTTATTAAAGTATCTTTTGTTTTTGCTAAAAAAAGCACTTAATTTTTATTAAAAGTTATTTATTTTTACTCTTTTAAGTGGACTAAGGAACATCACAATCTCAATGTTGTTTAAAGTGTTACTAAAATATTCAACACCTATTTTGTCATCCTTAGAGGTTGAACTCATAATATAGCTTCACCCCTGAAGTGTAACTTATAATAAAAATAGTTTCATCAAAATCGGTTCTCAATCGACGAAAATATCGCGTAATCTAATATATAAAAAAAAAATTGTTTGTTCGTATTTTATGCGCTGCCATACCATTCATCAGATTGCGTTTAAAGTTTGTCACCTTACAGCTTGCACTTACGCGATCATTATAGGCATATTACAATTATCTTACAGTAGGTGGCGCGCGTATCACAACAACAAATATATTTGAAAGTTAAATATAATTCAATTTCAATAAATGTATTATCATTCCTAATTAAACAATATAACTGTTCCAAATTTAAAACGATATGTCCACAATTATATCTGCGGCAGCAACTCGCCGGGTACCAGATAGTACCTATTAAACGTAGTGATTATATTCTCTTTGGTACCTATATCATACAAAACAAAAACGTACAGTCGAATTTTAAATTCTTCTTTTTAGAAGTCTGCTAAATCATTAAAATCGATCACAATAGACGAACATATCCCGTAACATACATATAAAAAACATAGTATTTTAAACCTCTCCCATTTTTGATGTCAGCTAAAAATAATTGGTCAGCGTATCGTCGGGAAGGTTTTTGTAAAGGTAAAGTACACTGTTAGTACATATGTACATATTGTATAAAGATGTTTGTATAACACATAATTATGTTATGCTTCACCACACTGAGCGGCCTAGACACCTGTGAAGTGTTATCACACACCGTAAAATCAACATTGAATTCTCTGAAACGTATAGTTTTAGTTACCTTTTTATTTTTGTAATCTTTCTATGTCCGTTGTTAGTGTTAATTTCATAGTAACATTTCAAAAACTAACTTCGGCTATACAGTTTGTTCTGGGATTAAGAAAAAAGCGAAACCATAATTGAAAATTTAAACACAAATTAATACTGTACTGGTATATTGATCTAAAAAAAGAATATACCTATTAAAACGCTGAACGATCAGGTTATATAAATCTTGTTGTATAAATCATGGACGATTGAAAACTAGATAAAGTATTTAATTTTTAATTTAAAAGAAAACATTTTGCTGATTTACGATTTTAAGTCGAAGGCTTTTAAGGCACCGATTCGATTATTATTTACATGATTCTTTTATATTATTTGCATTCCTTTAAAACGACTCTTCCGAAACTATTGAGCAAGACGCTGTTTCTTCTGCATATCAATGATATGTTGCAAACCGGTAACATTAATTGCTATGCGGATGACAGCACTGGTGATGCTCTATACACCGGACGTGCCAATATTTCTCGGGAAAACGTCGCCAAGTACCGGAACAAACTTGTGTTTGAAGTCGAGTCTTAGCTGAACAAAGTCTCTGATTGGGGCGACTAAATCTAGTCCAGTTTAATCCTCAAAAGACACAAGTTTGCGCGTTTACCGCTAAAAAGAACTAATTTGTTGTATCTCCTCAGTTTCAAGGTACTCCCCTTGTTGCCTCATCCAGTAACGGAATCCTCGGCGTCGACATATCGAGTTACGTGCAGTTTCGTGGTCACTTGGAAGAGAAGGCCAAATTAGCCTCTAAAAAGCTTGGCGTTCGCAGCATAGCGGGACAGTATTTCATGCCGGCACACCGCCTGCAACTTTACAAGGCGCAGGTTCGGTCTCCCATCCGATATCACTCACAGGAATACTGTGCCCATCTCTGGGCTGGGCCTCCCCAGTCCCCAGTGCCAGCTCCTTCAACTTGACCGCATATAGCGCAGAGCGGCTCGACTCGTCGACGACCGAGTCCTTTACGATCGGCTCGATTCACTGGCGCTGCGAAGAGATGTTGCATCTCTTTGCGTATTTTATCGCATCTACCACGGGGAGTGCTCTGAAGAATTGTTCAGACTAATGCCAGCCGCTCAATTTCACAATCGCACATCGCGACAAAACTCGCGATACCATCCGTACCATTTGGATGATTGGTAGTCCACCACTGTGCGATTTAGAAGAAGTTTTCTCCCTCGCACAACTTCCTTGTGGAATCGATTCCTGACCGATATGACTTAGGGACTTTCAAGAAAAGAGCCTACTCCGTCTTAAAAGGCCCACAACGTATCTGAAATTCCCCTGGTGTTGCAGTTGTTCATGGACGACGGTAGTCACTTACCATCAGGTGAGCCGTATGCTCGTTTGCCCCCTCCTATATAAAAAAGATGCGGATGATGGATTAAAAGATTCTTTGATTGCTTACCGTTCACTTCATAGCTCACCTCATCAGTGGTTTATTTGACTTATTAACACCATCAACATCCTTGCGAGGATAAATATTGCAGTCTTCTATAAAAGTCAGTGTTTCGAATCCATACAAAATGGATTGTATACAAGACAGTTATTTTCTTTTTCTGTTCTTTAGAAATCATGAGAACTTTATCCTGTAAGTTGGAAGCAGTTTACATGACATAAACTTTGCAAGGACAAATATCCAGACCCGAAAACATTATTTGCAAGCCAGACAAATAGTTTCGGCTCCCAGCACCGCAACTCATTGCTAAGCCACTGTGCCACGGAGCAGTCAAAAAACTGTCAACACCATTTGTTATTTTACTTTTACCTCTGCGGTTGAATTGCGGTCGATTCGAATAAAACGTGCACGTTGCGTGGTTAAGTAAGAGATGGAAAGATCCATTAGGGTGCCTACAGATTTGTCCGACTATTATCGTTAGTTTTTGTCGCTCGACTGGTTGTGTTTTCTCGAGCAGCAAGATCTATCAGTTACCTACAGATTTGCTCGAATTTGTCGATCATCAGTTTCACCTGTTAACAATCGATAATTATGGCTGCTGCAGACTTTTGTAAATATCTGTGTAATATTTAGATAACTTGGAAAGTAAAGCATTATATTGAATTAAATACAAAATGATATCCAAATCGTAAGAGCCGTTTCCGAGAAATCAATTACATATATAATATATGTACATACATAATATGAAGAAATTCTCACTTAAGGTATACTTTATATATGCACATACTTTCGTTCTTACACATAGTATATATTTATTCGCGTGTCCAAACCGAGTAAATTTGTAGGCACCTTACGGGACCAATGTCGTAACCAGATTGAAACGGCGATGTTGCGTGCAAATCGAATTGTGGTGTTGCGTACGCAGATGCGTCCCACTGCGGCTGTTGTTCGTATAATCTGTGCTATTTCGTTCATCTTATGATTTCTCTTATTGAAGACACGTATTTGTACTGGAATTTATATAAGGAACGACACCAAAGGAATTCATCGTCATCTTCATCAATACAGCCTTTCACAAGTCCACTGCTGAACATAGGCCTCCCCCCAAGGAATGCCACAAAGCATGGTCCTTAGCCACCTGCATCCATCGACTTTCTACATATCTTACCAGACCGTCACTCCATTTAGTGGGGGCCGCTCCACACTTCGCCTATCGGTACAAGGCTGCCACTCGAGTACCTTTCTTCCCCATTCATGTGAGTTGTGTGTGTGTGTGTTTATTTTTAACTTCATAAGTAGAGTGTTTATGGAACCACTTTATTTTAATTTACTAATAGTGCTGCTGTCTACATCATTTATCAAAATGTTTCGAACCATTTTACACAGATTTACAGAAAAGTTAATACTGCTATGTTCTGAAGATATTACCATTTTATCGACCAGGAGATCATAAGCTGTTTGCTATTTGTTATTCATTAAGTACTCTTAAAATGGTTTCGCCATATTACTGCATATTATAAACGTTACAATACAACTGTTTTACTCTAAAACAAATTTCCTACTTTCTCCTTTGACTACATTAAAGCGATTTCTTGAAACAAAACTTTCAAAGAAAGTACAAACTTCATTAATAATTTACGCGTGCTCAAGATTAAACGAAATAAACATTTATGTTGCCGTTGCCACTGTGTGAGCTTATGTGCTTCTAGTGCTTTTATTGGTTCTTTCAAACTTTTAATTTATCTTGTGAAAATTAACCATTTCATTGTCCCTTGAGTCACATGAAAGGAGACGGTCCAAAATTGTATGAAGCGTAGGCCTAGTTTATGTACTAGTATGGAAATAAATTAAAATGAAATATTAAACCACTTTTGATCATTCAAATTCACGAATTTGCCTTAATTTCAGTGCAATTAATATTTTATTCTCACCAAAAACTGCAACACCGATGATGAATTGAAGTCGTTTTGATTTGACGTTAGCTGTCATCTCTGATATCTCTGATGTCACCTATAGCCATAGATTAATGATAAGTCAGAGCGCGCGATGACTTATCATTCATCTATGCCTATAGCCTATCAGGTAGATTTATTATGTAAAACAGCTAAAATGTCTCGACTTTAGTAGGAAAATAAGGCAAAAAGTTGTATTTTTTGATCAAAACACGAATAACGTGTAATAAAGATTGTGTATGTGCTTTTTTGATCTTAAAACAACTAACGTTTTTGTTGATATTTGTAAAACAAATGTAAAAGTACTACCTAATTCCAGACAAGAAGATTGTTGAGATAAATCAACGGTGTCTACACACAAAATTATATCATTGCATTCATTAGTGTGTACTAATGCACACTTCAGTGCCAGGGGCATCCAGGACTTTTTTTGTTTTACATGGGGAAATGGAGCCTAAGTGTTTTGTTAGCTTTTACAAAAGTTTTGTGCCAGATAGCTCAAAGCCGAGATTATATGTGAATAGCGGGTAACTCCGTTTCTCTACCCTAAAAAATTCACCCTGAGATATTACTTTATTGCACTAATAATAAAGAATATATTTAACTCATTTTACTTTAGAGTGGCTGTTTTAAGGTGGATAAAAATAATCCTGAATACTAATTTCTGTTCAGGTATATGTGTCTATCTGGGATGCTGAAGTGCTAGAGTATAATCATAGATAATATAATTTATTTGTTATAATATGGTACATTACAGTTGTTACAAAAGAATTCGCATCCTAAATACGTTTCCGGCGTACAAATATTTTCATATAACAGGTCCTCAGCGTGTCAAAGTATGTCTTGAGCCTTGACAGGCATATATAAAGTCTGGATAATGTCATAACAAAGGTGAACAGTCCTATGAATTATAGAAAGTGAAACATTAGATCAATCATGTTTTGGATACTTAAGGTAATATAAATAAAACAGCTTAATTTTTAATTTTTTTTATTTATTCTACTTCGAAATCCTCTCTTAATAAAATTCCATCCAGAATTGAGGCCGGTGCGGTTATGGAATTTTGATACCGAGCCAAACACAAATACCAGGCAGCGGTCATTATGTGGGCACAGCAACCCGGTCTGTTGTCCAGAAGTGCAACTGCAATAATAACCTGCAATCATCTCATCCCAACTTGTCCGCCAACTGTCTCGCCAACAGTATGTATAATAAGCTGTATAATAAGCTCTGTCCGAGTGATGGTGAGATTTTATACGGCCGCTTATTAAAACAGAGTATAGTTGGGGTGATATTAATTGGGTCATCACTTATCTGCTACCCCGTCTTCGTTGACACCAAACATACAATATCTGATAATATTGGCATTAGGGCGCTGGAGCTCATTTTCATGATTTGTGCCGACAGATAATTCTTGTAATACGTTTGCAAAACATTGTGAACATATTGGTGCATTTTCATCCGTCTAAAACAAAACAATCTTACTTTAATAAACTATCTATATTGCAGAAGCGCATTTTAAACAGTGCAACATGTTTTAACAGGTTAACTGAAAGATAATTATTACATCATATTAAGCATTGAGTTATATGTACTACGTAGGTACTAGAGAAGCCATTCCAAACAAAAATTGTGCCCTACTCTATGTCTTCGCGCATGCGCGGGAGTAGTAGTCGTGCATGCGCGAAGACTAATTTAATATAAAATAAATATAAGAATTTAATATAAAATATCTTAATTTAATCTAAACAAACATATTTCTAAATAAAATGTAATAATAATTATTTTATGGAATTCACACATCTTCAATTTACGCAATATTTAGTTTGTATGGATTGCACTACAGTTCAGTTGAACCTAGTCAATGTTCGGAATGGCTTCTCTAGTACGTAGTATATATAACTCAATGATATTAAGATTTTGCAGCCATTATGAACTTATGTAGAAATTAATAATTATTAACAGACTACAGATAGAAGCATGTCGTTAAAATGCGTTTAATAGCTTAAGGAAACATCTTTTTTTAATACATACCTGCTTAATGATTCAAAATGTGATTCTACAGAATACAGATGTCCGATATCAACGAAATCGAAATCTCACGTTAATCATTAAGTCCATAAAACAAAAGCTGAGTCATCCAAAGTCCAAATCTTCAAAGAAATCCACAATTAAACACATTCACGAGTTCAGAACAAGTTCGGAATAAATAAAAATATCATTTGACAGAAATGACATTTGACAAATAACCGTGTCTTTTTTACTTTTTTATGACTGGAAGGGCACCATCTTGTAAAACCATTAAAAACTTGGGATTGCATTTTTATTTTTTGCAAGTTATTTAGTTTGATTTATTCTCTCATTTTATTTTTAACAAAATCCCTGAATTTTTCTCTATTTTACGGTATACTGTACATAGACTGGGCCAGAAATGGACCGTCTCCTTTTCGATTGTGTTTTTTTCGCGGACAGGGAAATTCTTAATAATTATGGAGAAGGAAACGAATAATGTATTTGAATATTGTGTGTTGCTAGTTGTAATTGCTAAGATTGTTGCTTGATTTGGTTGGTTGATACCATCAAGTTCTAATTTGACGTACTTCTGTGTAGGAAATAAGACCTAACTTTAGTAAAAGAGAATGCTTTCCAGAATTCCTAATTTATTCGTTCCGTAGCCGTTTTTATATAGAACTAGCTGTTCCTCGCGACTTCGTTCGCGTCTTATTTAGGGTTTTAGTTTTGATGCGCGGAACCCTAATTATTTTTAAAAATATAAGTAGCCTAAGGCCTTCCAGCCTCCCGAACAAATCGGTTTCCGAAAAGGCTTTAATACCATGGACCACATACACAGCCTTCGGCAAATTGTACAGAATGGCAAATTGTACTCCTCGGACTTCTGTATTTATACACTCACCATACGAAACACAGCAGTTTTGAGCTGTTATTTTACGCTGGTATTCTGTGAGAGCGTTGGCCTTCCCCGTTCGAGTCAACCCATTCGTGCTAAAACTATACTACTAATATAGCTGCAGCATGGCTCTACCACGTACATACATAAACATAAACTATGACATATGGCTGAAGATCAAAACTGACCATAGTTTCATTGTCTGCGAGATCTAAGTCTTTTACATCTCGCAAACAATAGTGTATGTCTGGCATATGTGGACTATGAGAAAGCCTTTGATTCCGACAAAATTTCGGCGGTGCTACAGTCCCTTCAGCGGTGCCTAGTTGACTGTCGGTATATCGAAGTGCTGAAGTGTTTGTACAGTAGAGCTACGATGGCTATCCGAGTACAGAATTAGAGTACGAAATCTATCCAACTGCAGAGAGGTGTAAGACATGGTGACGTTATATCCCCGAAACTCTTCACCGCTGCATTGGAAGACGTTTTCAAGCTACTGGACTGGAAAGAATGCGGTATTAATATCAATGGCGAGTACATCACTCACCTTCGATTTGCCGACGATATAGTCCTTATGGCAGGATCGCTGGAGGACCTAAGCACTATGCTCAATGACCTCAATAATGTCTCCCAACGGATAGGTCTTAAGATGAACATGGACAAAACAAAAATCATGTTTAACGTCCATGTCACACTTATGCCGGTAGTTGTTGGGAACACTAAGCTCGAAGTTGTTGACGAGTATATTTACTTGGGCAAATAGTCGGATTAGGTAAGTCCAACTTCGACCGAGAGGTCAAACGACGGATTCAACTCGGCTGGGCAGCGTTCGGGAAACTACGACACATCTTCTCGTTAGACATACCTCAAAATCTGAAAACGAAACTGTACAACCAGTGCGTGTTGCCAGTGATAACTTACGGATCTGACACGTGGTCCTTCACTGCTGGCCGTATGAGGAAGCTCAAGGTCGCTCAGCGAGCCATGGAGAGGGCTATGCTCGGGGTTTCTCTGCGTGATAAACTTAGAAATGAGGATATCCGCAGTAGCACTAGAGTAACCGACATAGCCCAACGGATTAGTAAGCTGTAAGTGGCAGTGGGCCGGCCATATAGCTCGAAGAACCGACAACCGATGGGGAAGAAAAGTTCTTGAGTGGCAGCCTCGTACGGGTAGGCGAAGTGTAGGGCGACCCCCCACGAGATGGAGTGACGACCTGGTAAGACATGCAAGAAGTAGATGGATGCAGGTGGCTCAGGACCGTGCTTTGCGGCATTCCTTGGGGGAGGCCTATGTTCAGCAGTGAACTTATGAAAGGCTGTAATGATGATGATGAATGATGAAGTAGCCTAAGTTACTCCTTGTAACACGAGCTATCTAACAGTGAAAGTCCCGTCAATATCGGTCCAACCGTTTCGTAGGTTAGCCGGAATAAACAGACGGAGAGACAAAAATTTTAAAAATTGTGTTTTTGTTATAAGTACCGTATATAATTTCATATGCAATTAGTAAAAAGCTGTTATTTTGACATTACAATCAGACACTTCAATTTTATTTATTTGTATAGATAAGAGTGACAAACGAGCACACAGTCTAACTGATGGTAAGTGGATAGATACTGTGGCCAATAGACATCTAGATCTATCTTCGATTAAGAATCAAAATCGGCTTACAGCCTATCAAATGTCCACTGTTGAACATGAACATCATCCCCCATGGGTAGCCTCAGAGGTAGAAATGTGCCAAAGTTGCCACGCATGACTGGTAGGCTGGCAACTACAGTTTTATTATTATTGACTTGTTATCAAGCAGATGCTACTGCCCACCTCCAGTTTCAGTTTCCCTATGTCGCCTCTTACGAAACCCACTTGATGTTACGGGGTAGTAGATTCCCTTCCGTACCACCGCACCTCACGATATAACTATTTTTGTTCTTTTTCTTTTTTTTTATAGGATAGGGTGACAAACGAGCACACAGTCCACCTGATGGTAAGTGGTTGCTGTGACCCATAGACATCTACATCTATCCTCAATAAAGACTCAAAATGCAGATGCGTTGTCACCCGTGAGGACTAAGATGGAATGCCTCTTTTCCAGTAAAAAAAAGTCTCCGGTTCTCTACACTCACCATACGAAACACATCAGTGTTAAGCTGCTATTTAATGCTGGTATTCTGTGAGAGCGTGGTCCTTCCCCGGTCGAGCCGACCCATTTGTGCTACAACTATACTACTAATATAGCTGCAGCATGACTCTACCACGTAAAATGTGTGAAATTAAATCAACAAAAAATGAACGTATAAAATAATTTGCATAATACTATACACATAACTAGTCAGTCAGGTTCACGAATTATGTATTTAAAATTTATAAAGCCCATTGGTTTTCACAAATATTTTAACAGCACCACCCTCCCGTTATGATAACTGGTTTACTTGGTGTCAACATTCGCCGAATATTCGCTTACGGTATTTTCCTATTATTAGCAAAGAATCGCTGTTGAGCGGAATTTCTTTTTTATCTAGCTGTATCCGGCATGCGTTGCAATCTTGCTATGCGTCTTTGTTATCAGAAACCATCGCGAGTGCACCAATGCTTCATTGTAATCGGATGAATGGTATAGGAACGTTTAGAGGACGAGTGACGGCGTAAAGGAATCCAATTATTTTTTTTACGTGGTACAGCCACGCTGCAGCTATATTATGGTTGTAGCACGAATAGGTCGGCTCGACCGGGGAGGGATCACGCTCGCACAGAATACCAGCGTAAAATAGCAGCTCAATGCTGATGTGTATTGTATAGTGGACGTAGAGAACCGGATACCGTTTTTACTAGAAACGAGGCTTTCCATCTCAGACATCAGGAGTGGCAACGCATCTGCATTTTGATTCTTAATCGAGAATAGATTGTAGATGTCTATGGACTACAGAATTCACTTACCAGCAGATGGACTGTGTGCTCTTTTACACTTTTATTTTATTTTAAAAAATCACCCCGTTTTGTCCCGTGGGTATCGTAATAATGGTGATAATGATGGGAAATGCCTGACAAATCTTATGGTTTCCGACAGATGGCGGTAATCGTCAATCCACCTGCCAAGCGTGACGGTTAATACAAATTGTCCTAACAACGGGAGAGGCCCATATCCAGTAGTGCATTATTACGTAATGATGATGTAGAAGATAAAACACCTGGTTTCAGTGGTTATAGCAAAAAGAAAAAGGTCTTGCGGGACCTTTAAACAAACACGTTAGCTCTGAAAATATCGAACACACAGTCGCTAACGAATGATTGCTATATTTTACTTGCGTCAGAACAAATACCTCTCTCTGTGTACCAGCAACGACTAAGCAAATGTCGAACTGAGCGACGAGCGTGCGGTTAGAATAGGCATTCACCGTGCATGACCAACACACCTTGTTTTATTACAGTATCCTTATCGCGCCGATATGCCGCACACCCAGTCTAATTCTCCTTTACTCAGTCTTAATAAAATCGACGAATCTGTTAAGCGTTGGTCAGTTCTTTTTACGTATAATCCACATAGGATGAGTGACTTATTGAACTCCTATATTTTACATCGAGCGCGCTCCCGGATATCTGCAAGCTTCTCTGTCGCAGGTTTGCTCCATAATATTAATCTTTCTACCATAAAGGCGAATCTTAGTCATAATGATTCGTCATCAACACGTTTATCTTGTCGAATGTTACAACAAGACTGTTTTTATTTCTGTATCTGTACAAACATTTTGCAGAGAAGAGATCCATCTATAATTGTTCTTATTTGACCTTATAGTGACAAAACTGCTGCCATTACTTGATGATAGGTAGCTATTGTACATTATTCTAAAACACTGTTGATTTACCTCAATATAAGATAGTGGTTCTTATCTAAGCGACTTCTACTAAACAGAAAAGGAACATAATATTACTTTGTTTAAATACATATCGCCGCGCATTTTAACAAAGAACGTGTACGAAATGTTTGCCGTTTACACGTTCCCGAATATTATCAAAATTTTTAGGTATTAAAGTATTGATTACTAATAAAAAACTACTAGATACGCAATCAGTGACAAAAAATGTCCTTACCGAATGAGCGCCCACTGGAACATTTGGGTGTGCTTTTAATTTGTACGTAGCTTTGTAAATACAACTTTATGCAATGTATTTAAGGTTGAATTATTTCAACTAGAATTACGTCAAAACAATTGGCGACAGGTTATAGTGAACTTTTGTATGAGATTGTGTATCTAGTTTTTTTTATTAGTGATCGATGTATTAAAGCAATAAATGTCTAATAATACACCATTGTTGTAAATTTACTACATGGTAGGACTCCTTTTCTGCGTATGAGTCCGCATTAGGTACTATATCTGTGCTTACACTGACTGCTGTGTTACAGTCTGAAGGGTATAATTATATATAGAGCCGGTATAATAACAGGCTATAAAGCATTCCAGTACCTCACAGCCTATAATTATTCTTCTTCTTTCTTTTATAAAAACGTTAAACACCCCCACTAGGATTTTCTACTGTATCGTGGTGAGTTTACATACATAAATTTAACGAGGACAAACATCCAGGCCCGGAGCAATTATTTGTAGGCCATACAAATACTTGTTCCGTGCGGGATTCGAACTGCAGCCCTTGGCGCTGCAGCTCATTGCTAAGCCGCTGCGCCACGGAGCCGTCTAATTACGCCTAATACGTCGTCACCACTGAAGACTACGATAAATCATAGTTGTCAGTGGTGACAACGTATCTGTAGGCTTTTTTGTTTGACGTTGCTGCAAGTGTCCGTGGACTTCAGAAGCTCCTTATCATCAGGTGGAATGTTAGTTCTTTTGTAGGTGACAATTATTATAGTTTTATAAAAAAAAATGTTAACATGTCATCGCGTCGTTATAATCTCAAACTCGACCTTTCGTAATAGGTCAAATGCATGATGTATTCGTTACCTTGTAACCAACAGATTGATAAATAAAATTGAGTCAGTCGAAACGCTATTAAGAATTAGAAATATGTAGACGTTGAGTGAATTACTACACTACATTTTGAAGTCCCAATACTATAATGTGGACATGCATGTTACGGATCATCAATTTCGTTAATTATTTTACTGTAAAAAACAAGGTACGCACTATCCACCTTTCTGATGTGACAAACCTAAATGTTTGTATGTATATTGCATGATAGATTTTGCAAGGATTCGAAACTGGAACATTGAACAAATAGGTTATATGCTGAGGTAAACGGTCATTAAATTTATAATGCTTAATTGATAAGAACTCCATCGCTTTATTTATGAAGAATTTTTGGTTTCGGCGTATAGATGAGAAGATTGTTACGGTCCGTTACGGAAAAGATATGTAACGGTCTGTTTGTGTGTTTCTTGAAAATACATACCAGTATGAGCGTATATGTGATTCTCGTTAGTGAACGGAGAATGTAGCTATACAAACAAAATGTTCGCATTAATTTTAAAATTACTGTTATATTATTATAAGTACAGATACCGTTAGCCTTAGTTACTATCACGCACTGCGATGCGGTGAGTTTTAAGAGCTGTATTGCAAAAATCGTTGATTGTTTAGTAAGCGCACATTGGTGAATCCATCCGTCGATACGAGGAGCACACTGAAATTATCGGGAATAAGAAAAACCACATGCACGGTATAGCTAAATTGTATTTTATTGTTTTTCGAAGTATTCTCCGTTCAACTTAATGCACTTTTCCATTCGTGCAAACCAATCATTAAAACAGTCTGAAGTTGATGTTGACAAAATGGCTGATTTGTACGCTTCCACAGCTGCTTCGGGGTCTTCAAACCGTTGACCGCGTATAAATCTTTCATTCTAGGGAATGTAAAGAAATCGTTTGGGCTCAGGTCAGGACTGTACGTAGGATGACTCATCAGCTCAACGTTTTCCTGCTTCAAAAAATCATTTGTCTTCCGAGCCGTATGGGAGCTCGCATTATCGTGATGTAAGATGATGCGACGTTTCGGGTTATTTTTTCGGATTTCGATTATCATTTTTGGCAAACTAACCGTGATATACCACTTAGCGGTAACCGTTCTGCGTTCCTGTAAAGGAATTGTAGCAACATGTCCCATTTTGAGACAAACGTAGCGACCATTTTCTTTGACACGCTGCGGGAGCGAACCACTTTCGTTGGTTTGACCTCGTCTTCGAAGACCCAAACTGCTGACTGATGTTTTCTTTCAGATTCGTATGAATAAATCCATGATTTGACTTCCCTCCGTTGAAGCGTTGCAGAGTATTCCGTCACCAATCCACACGAGCCACCTTTTGCTCTTCGGACAAATTGTGGGGAACCCAGCGGGAAACTAGCTTTCTTACATACAGCTCATTATGTAACATCGACTGAATTACAGTCATTCCGATACTGATAACAGCCCGAATCTGCTCGTAAGTCACATGACGGTCATCTAATATAATAGTTCGCACAGCTGCGATGTTTTCAGGCGAGACCGCTGTTCTTGGTCGACCTGCAGAAGAAACAGTGTTCAGCGACACATGACCGCGTCGGAACTCGGCATACCTGCGATATATTGTCGTTTGACTCGGTGCTTCAACATCATAAATCGAAACAAGTTCGCCGAGACATTTATCTTGAGATAAGCCGCGACGAAAATTGTGATAAATTATGGCACGGAAATGTTCACGCGTGAGCTCCATTTCTGTTAACGATGTGTCAACTTTAAACCAACATAGTTTTTGTTTTTAAACATTTTTTTTATATTGTTTGAATATCGTTAAGATTTTAATAGGCCAGTATTCAAATTCTAAAAAAGGTTTTATTGAAACTCAATCCGAAATATTCTATTCCCGATCATTTCAGTGTGCCCCTCGTAATGGACGGTCACATTTGACTTAATTTTATAAACAATCGAATTTTCCAAACTTCTTATGCGCATGTGAAATACCTGGCAACAACTGCGTGACCGCTGGCTGGAAAAATACGTAAGGCGACGCACCACAACAAATCTGTGATCCACAGAATTTAAATGCGATTTTTTCCCGCAACCTTGTTTTGTAGTGTCATGAGTGGTTTCCGTTAAAATATACACGCCCCACGAACACTTTCCACTGAGATCTTAGGAAAACACTATTTTTTAAAATTATTAGTTTAACTGAAATGTGTGTGCGAATACTACACATTAACTTGTATATATTTTTAACTTCTCGCTATGAAAATCAATGATTTTCAAAAAATCGGGAAGTTATTGGTTTCACACCGGTTTTCGATCTTCGATCAGATCTTCGTTTTGAGATCTTAGGAAGCTATTATGCCTATTCTTACTTAAACTCCTTAAAACTTTTGAACGGCTTGTTCGATCGAAACGCGGAAACGAATTCGAAAGAGTTCTATTGCCATTAGAATTCTTGTGAATTGGAATCATTTCGGCTCTGTAGATTTTGAGAAATCTCAAAATTAAAATTTTCAAAAAAATGCTTTTTTGAGATAGCTTTTAAACTGTCAAGTCCCACCGATCCACAGTGATAATTTTGTAGACCCCGCCAAAGAGTATAGTAATATTTAGAAGGGACGACATTCTCTAAATTAAGAAAATGTGCTTCAAATAATGAGTTTGTGCCTTTACCGTCCCGTTTACGTCATATATTTCGTTCGCCGCGAGTTGTAAGTTGCAAGAGGCAACTTCAATTTAAAAAAAAATTTTTTATACAAAAGGTTAGTAATTACACTGTTTTTAAAAGTTATTTGCTTATATTTTGTCTCGTAACAATTTTATACATTTCGTTCACGTCTGAAATAAAATAGTCAGAAGAAACTGAAAATGAAATATAAAGTGTGAGTTATCACTATAAATCATGTAAAAAAATTAATTTTCATATTGCATAAAGTCCAATGTGCGAAAGTTACGTTTTATGTTATAATTTCGATATGTCGTGAATATTATTAGTTGTTTTCAATAAAAATGGCGTTGGCCAAAGATAGCGTAATAAAGTATAATACGTATGATTGAATTTTTATTTATTTACTCAAATATCGCTTACCTCAGCAACGCTGCCCTAAACATCGCACGGACCACTCGCGTTCCGCCGAGATATAATAAAAAAAATGTTCTCTATTATTTCATAATTCATAATTATTTATTTGCTTAGAATGTAGGTAGATATTACAGTAGGTAGATATTTCCTCTTTCTATTACATTTATCTTATTACTATTATAACAAATACCGTTTCAGCCTATTTCAAGTCCACTTTTAAACATAGGCCTTCCCAATATATTGCCTCAGAGGGGCATATTTGCCATAACTGCCACTATGTAACAATGTATGTGTACCGTGTACTAGAACGCTAGACCGACTAGGCATGACGATCTGAATTCAATTTGTTCCAAAATGATCTATTTTTTTCGCACTAGTAATCGCGATTCGATTTTTTCTGTTTTGATAAGAACCGTAAAATTATTTACAATTAGCCGAGTGTACTCAAACACCTAAAAAAATTACAGCTGTCCACTTAATTAGTTGAAAACTCGCGAAATGACTGTGTGCTCAGTTTCTTTAGCCTTTTCTTAATGGATTAATGAATAAAAAAAAATTTCCGTTTGTTATCGCTTTGTTGTATGTTGGTAGTGTAAATACAAACTCGAAAGGTAAATCAAAGATCAATTTTAATCGATCTTTTAAATCTCGATTTATTTGAGAATCAGGTTTCGATTCAAATTCTTTTTAAATCGATCCTTTTTCCCTAAATCTCTTACGGTATCCAAGAGATGATATGGATATTCATGCATCGCCACTACAAGGTAATAAATAATTTCTGAAAACATTTTATTTATTGACAACGTCTTGCAATCGTCGTTTCTCTAGCGCTCACTTGATCTTCATACTAATAATTCAATATTTTAACTGTTGATAATTCTTTTATTTTAAGATAAAATATAGTAAAATTAATTGGCAAAATGATTCAACGTTATTTTTACATTTATCTAAAAAAAAAACTGTCCTTGCCTGACCATAGCTATAACTAAGTTGGTCCAATAAAATGTCGGGGCCTGAGTGGTTAAACTAATATATCGATCGATTCCAAAATTTTATCAGCTCTTAACCTCAAAAAACAACATCAATTGCCGCAAACTGTAGCAAAATCGGTTCATTCGATTAACAGAAATCGTTGTCGAAACATTTAAGTTTTTATGACCTTCCATCTGTTATGCCGTTTTTGAGCTCTGGATAAGAATTTGGAGTGCTTTGAATTTGAAATTAGCGGGAAGTGGCATGGATGGCCTATAGGGTCAACCGTATTTTTTTCAGATTTCATCTTGTGTATTTTTTTTAATTAAAGGAAGCCAAGCCGTTGGTAGGGCCCATCCATCATTTTAAAAATTTCATTTCATTACATGGCTTGTTTGTTTATTCTTCGTAGGATTCGGTGACCTTTGTTAGCATTTGTGGTGTGTCACATGTGATTTAATGCCGGAATTTGTTAATTAATTATTTATTGTCCTGTTTGATATTGCCTTATTTCGATGTTTTTTTCTAGAATCTTCATTTGTTTTCTTGTGAGCAGACTAATAGAGGTGCCAAATATACATTAGTCTAGTATCTGCTACAACTTACAAGTGTACAGACAGTACATTAACAGGGCCTGTTAATGTACAAATAACACATTTGTCTATAAATTATAGTATTATGTTCACAATTGTATACAATCACAACATCGTTAAAGCTTTTATTCAGTAAGAACGGTCTAGTTCAAGGTCGCACGGTGAACTGCGTATAATGAGTTTTTTTTCCGATAATTCGATGAGTCACCATGGCCAGACAAGCGACGTGAAACGTTCTTATTGATTACTAGCTGTGCCCCGCGGTTTCACCCGCGTCATCACGTGTCGGAGGTGCGCGACATGGCATGACACCTATAGTATGTGCCATATCGATTGAGAAAAACGGACAATGACCTCAGATATGAGCCGAGTGTCAAAAGGCGTAACTTACAAAATCTCAATTTAGATGTGATAACAATATTTAAATATTGATATTATTCCCACTTCTAGGTCAGCACATATGTTTTGTTTTTTTGTTTCTTAAATAATATTGTCTGTGGTTCCTATAAACATAGTAAAATCTTACGGTACATCGCGAAAAATGTGTTATATTTTATATTTCAATTTATGGTAAGTAACGCAGCAATTCATTTAATAACAGTTTCATATTAAAAAAATATTTGAAGCAATATAATCACCATATTGAGCTTTTGCAAATTCATCCCTTTAAAATAAACAAAACGCGCGTTACGTCAGTTCGTTCTAAAAGAAACGTGACAATGGCAGCCAGAGATGCGTCACCTTTTTTGGGCCGGTCCGCCATTTTGTTTTCATTCGTGTTCGGATAGCGCTTGCGTGTGTACGTCTCGGGTAATTCATAGCATTCATTGCATTGTTTTAGTTGAGTTTTTACTGTTAAATTTGTTATATCGTTAAGTTTTTGTTTTTTGAATCTGTTATATTAGTTTTACTGTGACGGTCGTTACTAAATCGACATGAGTTCAGGAGAATTTGGTGAAGGACCCGGTCCTTCAACATCAAGTGGAAAGAGACGTCGCCGACCCATAATAAACGTAGCAGGTACGTACAAATAGGTACAAATGCGACGACGTAGCCTTTCTATTTCTTAAAGCGCTCTTTTTATGTGACCATGTGGTATTTATTTTCTAAAACAATATGTATTTATGTGATGTAGTACTATGGTAGTATATTTTTGTCATTTATTTACAGGCCCATCTTCTGGAGCACCTTTAACGTCACCAGTAAAAAAGAGAAAACCTACCACTTTGTCGGTCGGGGAACAAGAGATTATCATTAATGTATACAAATATGTCAAAAACACCTGGCCCGAAGACGTGTATCCTTCAAACGTTAATATGGTAGAAAAGGTTTCGGAGATCTCAGGAGTCAGCAAGAGCACTATATATCGCGTATTAAGCGTGTATAGAGATTCCCATAAAATACCAGAAAAGGGAATAATTAATAAAAGAAAAAAGTCTGTAATTGACAAGTTGGACGATTTTGATAAATCGGCTATAAGAGCGAAAGTGCATCAGTTCTTTCTTGCAGGAGAATTACCGACTTTAGACAAAATTTTGCTCAGTATAAATCAAGATGACCAGTTGCCAAACTTGAGCAAAACTTCCCTGCGACGTGTGTTGCGCCATTTAAAATTCAAATATATAAAGAGAAACAGAAAAAGTGGTCTAATAGATCGCCCAGAGATAGTTCTGTGGCGTACCAGATATTTGAGAGAAATACAAATATTAAGAAACGAGGGACGTAACATTTTTTACCTTGACGAAACATGGATTAACGCAGGTCATACTATGGGAAAGGTATGGGAAGACACCACAATTGAATCTTCTCGTCAATCACGGTTAGAAGGCTACTCTACTGGCGCGAAAGCCCCTTCGGGTAAAGGAAAGCGATTAATAGTTGTACACGTTGGCAATGAAAATGGCTTTTTGGAGGGATGTGATTGGGTATTTGAATCATCATCTACTGGTGACTACCATGAGAGTATGGACGCTCTCCATTTCGAGGACTGGTTTAGAAAAGTAATAGAAAAACTGCAAAGCGGCGATGTCATAGTTATGGATAACGCTAGTTACCACTCCAGACGTTTAGAAAAAACCCCAACAATGTCTTGGCGGAAACAAAATATGCAGGAATGGCTAGAATCTAAACAGATCGCATACGTGCCCTCGGACACAAAGACCCACTTAATGGAAAAAATAAAGGCAGTTAAAGATAACTATCGAAGTTACGTCACCGACGAGATGGCAAAAGAAAAAAGCATCACAGTGGTAAGGTTACCTCCTTATCACTGTGAGCTTAACCCCATTGAACTTGTGTGGGCAGATGTGAAAGGGTACGTTGCACGAAAAAATACAACTTTCAAGTTAAAAGATGTTAAAAATTTACTTAAAGATGGTTTAACTCAAATCACGCCAGATAAATGGAAAAACTGTGTTCAGCATGTCCTTAAGGTTGAACAAAAAATGCGTGGCATGGATGATAGAATTGACCAAACTGCAGATCGCTTTATAATTAATGTTACAGATAGTTCATCAAGTGAAGATACGAGTGATGATTGCACCGAATAAAAATAAAGTTCTTATATAATATTAAAAATAAAGTTTTATCTTTTGCATAAGTACGTACTTATTCGGTGTCGTTATCACTCGAATCTTTATATGTGTTATAAATTAATGTTTTTTGTTGTTAAATGAATAAAGTACTTTATAACAATAGATGATTTTTCTTCTACAGCGATCTTTCACATAACTTTTTAATAATAGTTAATAAATATATATTATATCAATCATTATAAAAAAATCATTATAAATAAAGAAAGTACTACATATAAAATGTGCCTATATATTGAAGGTTTGTAACCCCTGGTTAAACGACCGAAAGGTCATTGTCCGTTTTTCTCAATCGATTTGGCACATACTATAGTTCAAGCATTTTATAATTGCAATTAAATATTTTATTTGATATCAATGTATGGAAAACTTGGCATAATTAATAGAGTACTTTTATCTGTCGGCATATTATGTATGATGTAGAGCGAAGTTAAATTTTATCCACTTTCCTCCCCCCACGTCCCAGAAAGTGTCCCGAAGCGCGGTTTTTCCAGTTTTAAAGAAAACCGTACACGATACATGAAAAATGTGTAGGCATGAAATGATTCTTGAGCTATCAAAGTCTTATACTTATTAATCAATTAAATTTTCAAAATACCATAGCAACGTGAAATGAAAGAGTTCAGAAATAAAGATGTAAGTAATCATTGTCATAAAAGTACTCAATTAATTTTTAATTTATTTTAGCTATAATGATTGAACTAACCTCGCTCATAGAAGCTTTCAATACTGGCTTCTCGCAGTCCTCACCGGGCGGCTAGGGTTTATGCGTCGTTCACGCGCCCGGCCAAGTCTTAAATTATTTTAATTTTACATTATCTCTTAAACTATGCGTCCAAATAACATGGTATAAAGAACAAAGTTTATCTTCATAAAATTGTCTTGATGATGAAGTAACTTTCGTTCGTAAGGATAAATAGGCCATACCTAATAATAACGCTCATAAATCACTTTTTAATTTTCAATATTTTTTTGTCACAAAATACCTAATTATGGCTTATGTATAAGAAATAGACATGGTATCGCGGACTTTTTTTTAGACGAAGTAAAGATCTATATTTTTCTAGAACATTGTATTTACGTATCCCTAACGATAACACCAGCGTACGCGGATAAATCATTTCGGGAGTGCTTTTTCTTCTGACTTGCTTAACAAATATCCATATTTAAGGCTAACTGAGTGATATAGCTTAATGCTAGATAGCCTATACTATTTCACATGAATCTGGCTATAATATACAAAAAGAATTTTTCAAATCGGACTGGTAGTTCCATAGATTAGCGCATTTAAACAAACAAAAAAAAAACAAAAAAAACTCTTCCCCTTTATTATATTAGTATATATTGATACATTTTAATAATAAATTAATAATATTGCTGATTTCGGAATGAGTCTATTTGCTTAATGATTTATATATAAACTTATTTGAAATTTTAATAAATTAACAAGTTAACCTTAGAGCATATACATAAGCAAGCTAGGCTTATACTACTCTAAGATATATTACTCTAAGAAGGGTAACCCTTTAACTAATGGCACGATTATTCGATGTTATTTAGCGTATTTTTAAAATATTCATAATTTATGTTTAGATAAGACCAGGTCAAAGAATTTCCTTAAACTAACACGTATAATATGTAGACAACTTTTCAACTTCTTTTTTCTTTTTTTCAACTTTTCAACAACTGGAAAAGAACACAGAAGGATATAAAGAGTGTCTTTGGCAAATTAATTACTACAAAGAATAAACTGTGTGGATACTATTCAATCTGATATAAATACCAACTTACCATTTCATCATCATCATCATTACAGCCCTTCACAAGTCCACTGCTGAATGTAGGCCTCCCCCAAAGAATGCCACAAAGCACGGTCCTGAGCCACCTGCATCCATCGACTTCCTGCATGTCTTACCAGGTCGTCACTCCATCTTGTGGGGGGACGCCCTACACTTCGCCTACCGGTACGAGGCTGCCACTCGAGAACCTTTCTTCCCCATCGGTTGTCGGTTCTTCGAGCTATATGGCCGGCCCACTGCCACTTCAGCTTACTAATCCGTTGGGCTATGTCGGTTACTCTGGTTCTACTGCGGATATCCTCATTTCTAAGTTTATCACGCAGAGAAACTCCAAGCATAGCCCTCTCCATAGCTCGCTGAGCGACCTTGAGCTTCCTCATACGGCCAGCAGTGAAGGACCACGTCTCAGTTCCGTAAGTCATCACTGGCAACACGCACTGGTTGTACAATTTTGTTTTAAGGTTTTGAGGTATTTCTGACGAGAAGATGTGTCGTAGATTCCCGAACGCTGCCCAGCCGAGTTGAATCCGTCGATTGACCTCTCGGTCGAAGTTGGACTTACCTAGTCGGACTATTTGTCCCAGGTAAACATACTCGTCAACAACTTCGAGCTTAGTGCTCCCAACAACTACCGGCATAGGTGTGACATGGACATTAAACATAATCTTTGTTTTGTCTATGTTCATCTTAAGACCTATCCGTTGGGAGACACTATTGAGGTCATTGAGCATAGTGCTTAGTTCCTCCAGCGAATCTGCCATGAGGACTATATCGTCGGCAAATCGAAGGTGAGTGATGTACTCGCTATTGATGTTAATACCGTATCCTTTCCAGTCCAGAAGCTTGAAAACGTCTTCCAATGCAGCGGTGAAGAGTTTCGGGGATATAACGTCACCCTGTCTTACACCTCTCTGCAATTGGATAGATTTCGTACTCTGGTTCTGTACTCGGATAGCCATCGTAGCTCTACTGTACAAACACTTCAGCACTTCGATATACCGACAGTCAACTTGGCACCGCTGAAGGGACTGCAGCACCGCCCAAATTTCGACGGAATCAAAGGCTTTCTCGTAGTCCACATACGCCAGACATAGTGGCAAATTGTACTCTTCGGACTTCTGTACAATTTGCCGTAGGGTATGTGGTCTATGATGCTAAAGCCCTTTCGGAAACCGGCTTGTTCGGGAGGCTAGAAGTCGTCAAGTCTGCGCGCGAGACGATTCGTAATGACTCTCGAAAACAGCACATAGACGCGGCTCAGAAGGGAAATCGGTCTGTAGTTCTTCAAGAGAGCGTTGTCACCTTTCTTGAAGAACAAGACCATCGCACTTCTGCTCCACGCCTCCGGTGTAATTCCACCATGGAGGACGGAATTAAAGAGCTTCTGAAGGACTTCAAGTACCGGTCTTCCACCCGCTTTCAGAAGCTCCGCTGTAATTCCATCCTCGCCTGGGGCCTTGCCGGTTTTAAGGTGCTGGAGAGCCATTCTAATCTCGCTCAGACTGACGTCCGGGATATCTTCGGAATAGTGTCGAATAAGACTCGCTCTTGGATCGTTACTCACACTTGCGTGTGGCTCCAACGATGACGTGTACAGCTGCCCATAGAACCTCTCAATCTCACTCAAAATCTCAGGTGCCCCGGAAACAATGCTGCCACATTCGGTCTTTAGCTTTGACAGTTGGCTCTTTCTGGCAGACAGATCTCTGGCAAAGACTTTGGAGCCTTGGTTCCGGTCGATCGCTTCTTCAATACGAGCTGTATTGAAGTTGCGTAAGTCTCGCCGCATGCATTTGGAGATTTGTCTGTTCAGTTGCCTGTATGCTGTCAAATCTGTTGAAGAATGTAGCCTCATCTCCCGTCTAACAGCCATGAGATTAAGAGTGTGATCGGAGAGTTTTTGTGTTCTTCTGCGGCGGGTCTTGCAGAACTTAGCTCCGACTGCATGGACAGTTTCCACGAGCTTGTCATTCATATCGTCCACTTCATTGCAGTCTTCTAGGCACTGAAAACGGTTTTGTAACTCGAGCTGAAAGGTTTCGGGACTTTGGATTAGAGCACGAGGGGGACGGAGCGTTGACTTCATCAGACGAGACCTCTCCAACTTAACATTTAGGTTCAGTGTGCCTCTAACCATTCGGTGATCGCTGCCGGTTTTCACCCTCGCGATCACTGAGACATCACTGAACAGTTGTCGTCTGGTCGTCATAATGAAGTCAATCTCATTTTTTGTCGAACCGTCGGGGCTCGACCAGGTCCACTTCCTGTGGGGCCGCTTCTTGAAGAAAGAGTTCATCATAAAGAGTCCCTCTTTCTCCATGAAGTCGGCCAGCTGCTGGCCCCTTGGGTTCCGTTGCCCTATTCCAAATTTCCCTACTTTCAGCTCACCGTTCTCTCTTGTGCCTAGTTTTGCATTGAAGTCTCCCATTAACACCGTATATTGGGTTTTGGAGGAATGCATGGCTCTAGAGATATCCTCATACATTTCCTCCACCTCGTCATCGGGGTGTGCCGAGGTTGGTGCGTAAACCTGTATGACCTTCAGCGAATACCGTTTGGTGATTCTGAGTATAAGGTACGCAACCCTCGTCGACACACTCCCGATCTTTACAACGTTGTTAACGAGAGACTTGTGGACGATAAATCCGACACCAACTTGGGACAGATGGTCGCCCTCCCGGTGATAGAGCAAGTTGCCGGATTCGAGGATTACCGTGTCCTCCCCCTGACTTCAGACTTCGGATAATCCTATAATATGCCAGCGCAACTTGTCTATCTTTTCTTCCAGCTCCACGATCTTCTCGTCAGTCCTCAGGGTGCGTGCGTTGTACGTTGCCAGGTCGAGTCGTCGTAGGTGGCAACCGAACCTCCACCGGAGATTCTTAGCACCCCCTGCCCCGCCGTTACCATGGTCGCCACCGTAGCCAGGAATAGTGGGGCCGCCGGGGACTGGGTGCCGTCTGTTTGTTGTTTTGATCATTGGGGGGTATTTGCCATAGTTGCCACGCTTGGCGAGCGGGTTGGCAACCGCAGTTTTTTTATTGTAATTTTGGCTATTATCAGGAAGATGCTGCTGCCCATCTCCCGCCTGTTTCCCTTTGTCGCCTTTTACGACACCCACGGGAGGATATGGGGTAGTGGATATTCTTGACCGCCACTACACTACTTACCATTTAGGTAGTGGTTAATTGTAAGTTGGTTTATTTTATGAAAAAATTAGTTGTTACCCGGCGCATTGCTGCCGAAGAAGAAATAAACCTAGCAAGCTAACAGCATAGCAAAGTGGCGAAGCAATCAGCTTTGTAGCGGTTTCTAACGGTTGCCGTTGAGCAATCAGTTTCAAAATAGGAGGTTCAGATGCCTGGGTGATCAGTAATCGATTGCTGAAAACAGAATTTGAAAATTCGAAACCGTTCTCGAGATAATCGTGGGACAGACGGACAGACGGACAGACGGACGGACAGACGGACAGACGGACAGACGGACGGACAGACGGACAGACATTGTGAAATCAATAAACCTAGCAAGCTAACAGCATAGCAAAGTGGCGAAGCAATCAGCTTTGTAGCGGTTTCTAACGGTTGCTGTTGAGCAATCAGTTTCAAAATAGGAGGTTCAGATACCTGGGTGATCAGTAATCGATTGCTGAAAACAGAATTTGAAAATTCGAAACCGTTCTCGAGATAATCGTGGGACAGACGGACAGACGGACGGACAGACGGACAGACATCGTGAAATCAATAAACCTAGCAAGCTAACAGCATAGCAAAGTGGCGAAGCAATCAGCTTTGTAGCGGTTTCTAACGGTTGCCGTTGAGCAATCAGTTTCAAAATAGGAGGTTCAGATGCCTGGGTGATCAGTAATCGATTGCTGAAAACAGAATTTGAAAATTCGAAACCGTTCTCGAGATAATAGTGGGACAGACGGACAGACGGACGGACAGACGGACAGACATCTTGAAATCAATAAGTGACTTCGCAAGCTTCGCCACTTAATAAACCTAGCAAGCTAACAGCATAGCAAAGTGGCGAAGCAATCAGCTTTGTAGCGGATTCTAACGGAAAAAAAAGAAATTTCAAAATAGGAGGTTCAGATGCCTGGGTGATCAGTAATCGATTGCTGAAAACAGAATTTGAAAATTCGAAACCGTTCTTGAGATAATCGTGGGATAGACGGACAGACGGACGGACAGACGGACAGACATTGTGAAATCAATAAGTGACTTCGCAAGCTTCGCCACTTAATAAGTGTCTTCGCAAGCTTCGCCACTTAATAATTGTGGAAATATCGTTTTCAATTTGGAAGGGTTATATTGTTTAATTAGGAATGATAATACAGTCATTGAAATTGAATGATATGACTTTAAAATAAATATGACGGTACGATACGCGCGTCACCTACTGTAAGTTAATTGTACTATGCCTATAACCTTAGTACAAGTGCAGGCAATAAGTTGACAAATTTTAGGGTAATGGTGAATGGTATGGCAGCGCATAAAATACGAACAAACAAATATTAGATTATATATTAGATAAATGAAAACTATTATACGACTAACTAACTAACTTTAAAGCGACTGTTTTCGCTTTTAAACGAAATCTTAATCAGGCGTACTTAATAACTTTATAAACGAAATGAAATTGAAATGTAAACTAATAAATAAATAAAGAGGAATTCAGCGGATGAATGAACTTAGCATTATTAATGTAACTATGTAAAAAAACACTATTTCTCTTCTAATAAGTTATACTTAATTTAAGTAGGTAGTATAATTGTAGTGGTGCCAGGCTAGGATCAAATGTACGTCTGTCTTAAATTTTAACCTACTAACTGGCCTGAGCTACCAGAAAGTATCTTTCAAGTATCACTAATACTAAAGTTATTTAGTATTCAAATAAAAAAAATTAAGCATATTTATGCTGCATTGAATTTAAAGTTTGAATGACGCCTTTTACTTGTTGTATTTGGTTTGAATATAATATACGTAGATCTAAAAACGTACACTGTACATCATGACAAGCTATACATCCGTCCATTCATAAGTCCACTGGTGAATGAATATAGGCCTCCCCATAGATTTGTCTCCATTGGGAGTTTTTGTACCATAGTTGCCACGATAACAAAACCTGACTATTGACAACAATCTATTCAGTGTTAACTGTTACTTCTTAAACTCGGAAGAAAAAAAAAGATTCAAAGTCTTGCAACAAATATTCGGCTATTATTCAATATTCGGCCTATTCGGTCGACTAACGAATGTCTAGGTTCTATTCGGCCGAACACCGAATGACTTCGACTCTAACCTACGACTTCGAAATGTGTGTCGCAGGAAGATAGTTAAAGCCATGATATAGTTATATCCCTAGGGATATAGCTATATACTGGGTCATAACAATCTTACTAGAACTAGACTAGTCTAGTGAAATAATTATAATTGTAAACTGAATGTACGGGAGGAACAAATTTTGCGTCATTGCCGTTCCTGTAGTGTTGTTGTTCATGTTCCTTTTTTAACAGTAGGTTAAGGTGCGGCTGGCCCTCGGACCACCCTAAAGCCGCGGACATTTTAACGATATAAAATATAATATTGAAAGAATTTAAATTTTTAATTTTAAAAATTCAAAAATTATTAGGCTAAAGTAGTTTGACTAACAAATTACAAATAAATTACAATTATAATTATTTCACTAGATTAGTCTAGTAAGATAGTTATGAACCGTTTTCATATGACTATATTATGGTATATAGCTATATCCCTAGGCATATAACTATATCACTGCCTTAACTGTCCTGCTGTGACATAATATGGACTATAAGGTGTAATGTATGTATGTACTATAAGGTAAAATGTTTAGTTGTAGTCAGATAATTGGTTAATTGGTAAAATGAAAATATTAATTTATTTTCTTGTAATTAGATACTAAAGTAGTCATAGGTACTTAATTCAAATAACAAAAAACTATGAAATAAATGTCTATGCACTTGAATTATCGTAATTAATAAAATTTCGAAGTGAAAGATTATGGTGCAGAATGACAAATTTTTCTGCATTTTCAGGCAGTAGTTTACTCTTTTTCTTCTCCTAGACAATCCCAGCTTTAGAGAAAAGACGTTCTGAATGAACACTGCTTCCTTCACGGCCGAATACTTTTGCCTAATATTCGGCTTATTCGGCCAGGAAGCCCGCAGAATATTCGGTGTATGTACTATTCGTTCCAAGTCTCATCATCAGCATCATCATTACAGCCATTCACAAGTCCACAGCTGAACATAGGCCTCCCCCAAGGAATGCCACAAAGCACGGTCCTGAGCCAGCTGCATCCATCGACTTCCTGCATATCTTACCAGGTCGTCACTCCATCTAGTGGGGGACGCGCTGCACTTCGTCCGCTGGTACGAGTTGAATCCGTCGATTGACCTCTCGGTCGATTTTGGAATAACGTAGTCGGACTATTTGTCCCAGGTGAACATACTCGTCAACAACTTCGAGCTTAGTGCTCCCAAAAACTACTACAACAACTCGTTCCAAGTCTACCTAAGTAAAACTTTTCTTATTTAATTATATTTATATACTTATTGCCAATTAACTGCCAGTGTGTCACGAGAATATCTATACAAATAAATAAAATTGATGTGTTTGTTAATAATGTCAAAACAACAGTTTTTTACTAAATGCAAATGAAAGTATATACGATACTTATAACAATAACAAAGCTTTAAAAATTTTGTCTGTCTGTCTCTGTTGGTCTGTCGTCTGTTTCTTCCGGCTAATTTCCATATCGTCCCGTGCGGGTCGTAAGAGGCGACAGAGGGAAATCGGAACAGGTGATGGGCAGCAGCATCTTCCTGATAAGAAAAAAATATTAAAAAACTGCGATTACCAACCCACCTGCCAAGCGTGGGCAACTATGACAAAATCCCTCCTATAAGACAATCTATGTGGGAGGCCTTTTTATCAGTGAAATTTTATAGGCTGTAAAGGATGTATGGTATAAGAGATATGAACAGTAGAACCGGACCTTATGCATGTCCCAAGACGCTCATGATAAATTTTTAATGCTCACTTTCTTATTATTAGTATTGACAGTAAAGGCTTATGAAAATATGTTTTATGTTTTATTAAAAGCTTAAATATATCGTCGCTTACAAAACATCCAATTATTAGACGCCGTTTCGTCCCTGTACGCACGCCTTCCGCACACATCGGTTAATTCCATTAGGGAGGTCATTAAGCGCGTGTTGACGCATTTATTGCCGTCTAATTCAACTGCCATATCTCAGTTGCGAGTCTACGGCTATCTTCAGCACCGCTGTGCGACTTAGTTAATTACAAATCATCGATGTATCTGTGTTGTGCAGTATCAGACATAAATTTAATGATGACAATGAGTAGCTTTCGAAATATTACATTGTTTCCTGGGTCAGTGGTCCCATTTTGATTGTAACCATGATCCCATGACAATTGAATGTTGGTTGTTATCTTTGAATGATAGTTAAATTGAGCTATATTAATTGTATAGTTATAGCACGAAGGGGTCGGCTCGACCGGGGAAGGACCACGCTCTCACAGAATATCAGCGTAAAATAGCAGCTTTTGTGTTTGCATGGTGAGTGTAGAGAACTTTTTACTGGAAAAAAGGCATTCCATCTTAGTCCTCACAACTGACAACCCATCTGCATTTTGATTCGCAAACGAGGATAGATGTAGATGTCTATGGGCCACAGCAACCACCATCAGATGTACTGTGTGCTCGCTTGTCACCATTATCTTATTAAAAAAAAACCGGCCAAGTGCGAGTCGGACTCGCGCACCGAAGGTTCCGAACAAATCCGTAGGTAGAGTTTAAAATTATTAAAAATATTTTTATTATATGATGTAATTAAAAATTTATGCTTTTCGCAATTTTTCCTTTATCTGTGCTATAATACGTTGCTTCTTGCCAAATTTTAAGATTCTCAGTTTACGGGAAGTACCCTGTAGGTTTTGACTTTTAATTCCCTTGCGAATATCGTAAATTTGCGGCATAAACGGCTGTATCTTTTGATTGCGTTGGCTTAGAAGTTTGATTTTTTCACAGCCCCAAGGGACAGTAGACTTGAGTATTTGATATAAATTTCAGGTTGATACCTCTACGCGTTCCTGAGAAAAAGGGTCTTGACAGACAGACAGACAGACAGACAGACAGACGGACAACAAAGTGATCCTATAAGGGTTCCGTTTTTTCCTTTTGAGGTACGGAACCCTAAAAAAGGTGGTCTCATGGAATATTAGCGTAAAATAGCGGCTTGACGCTACTGTGTTTGGTATGGTTAGTGTAGAAAACTGGAGATCCTTTTTATTAGTTACCTAACATAGTCCTCAGGGGTGTCAAGGCGTTTATTCATTTTGATTCCAATCGAGGATAAATGTAGGTGTCTATAGGCCGCAGAATCCACTTACGTCATTATTATCACCATCAAGTGGAATGTGTGCAAAGAGCACACGCCCTTATTCCTCTTAGTCACCCTTATTCTATAAAATGAAATTATTATCAGGTGAAAGCTGGCTTCGGTATTCAGAACTACAAATTACAAAACATCACCGCATTTTAAATCCGTCCGATTCTAATTTTTTTAAAACGTTTGTGTGTTCATACGTTACTGAATATTTTTATGTAGCATATTATCGATAATAGCAATAGTATAAGGTAACACTACCAAGAAGGTTCTTTATAAACGTAACATAACATGCATATCTAGAATATAACGTAGATTTACATTTAATTATGTAAAAGGAGAGCAAGGGTCTCATGCGAATATTAGACTAAAATTTGAATCCATGATTTAGCACATCTGCCTACAGTACCTATACGTATAAAGAAGTGTCTCACTATATTATAGAAATAACTGGTTTCTTTTAAGTTCAGGAGTTATTTACATGCTATTAAGATATGAATAACCATTAATAAAATTATCGTCAGTCCGGGTTAACTTTCGAATTAGCCCGTACAGACGTCCGGCCTGATTCGAAGGTTAGCCCGGACAGCTTCGGAACAACTAATTGCAATGAAACTTCACAAACAGATAGAGAGCAATGCCAGGAGTAATCTAGGCTATATTTCTGAAATAAAATACAGTTTTTTTTTTGGAAATCGAAAAACTGATAAAGTAAATGGTCTTTGATGATTATTTGTTGTCAGTTACTCGACTCCATCGAGTCAGTAATTCATTATCGGGGTGATGTACACTTTTTTACAACAAAATTCCAGAAAATAAACAAAATTTGACCTGCTCAAAGTTCAAAAACGTTATTAAACTAAGTTTGTATAAAAAGGGTTGTTATAATATTGAGGAATTTATGGATAATAATAACCCCTGGGAATGAGGTGATCGCTACCAAGTTATTTCTAATTTGTTGTGTTGTTAATTGTGTAAACATGATTTTAAGATGTTACTCAAAAAACAAGGCCCGCTGGGTTTCTTGCTGGTTCTTTCCAAGACAGAGGTTTCTTTTCGAACCAGTGGTAATTAATCAAAAGAGTGACTTTTAATAAGTATTATTTATAATCTATATTGAATAAAAACGTTTCTGTTTCTGTTTCTAAATAATGCCACCCAGGCAATGCGCTATCATCCCAGAATAACTTCAGAAGCTTATTGTAATCTGCAAACGTAAACTGAATCTACGTTGCTTCAACTTCAAAGCGACTTTGTTATGAAATCTGATCCACATTTTACTTCATGATCTATTAAATGGTCGTGGCTGCAACACCATTGTGTCACCTCGACCGGGGAAGGCCATGCTCATACAGAACACCAGTATGACATAGCAGCATAATGCTGTATAGTGCTGTTGTACAGTGAGTGTAAAGAACCGAAGACGCTTTTTACTGATAACGAAGCATTCCATCTTAGTTGTCAGGGGTAGTGACCCACATTTTAGTTAAATTAAAACTCCTGTTCGAATATGTAGGTGTAGATGTTACATGGATCATATCATCCACTTAGCATCGGGTGGGACAGTGACCTCCCGTGACCATGTGTCAAATAAAGCACCCGAAACTTTAAGTTTAAACGTGTAGACTCTTGTCCAAGTAAAACTATGGTTTACAAGTGGTATACCCTTTTTAAACAAGGCAGAGAGTCACTTAAAGATGACTCACGGCCGGGAAGGCCGATCCAGGTGACCACTTCGGAAATTACTCAAAAAGTCGAAAAATTAATATTAGAAGATGCCCGTCTAAAGAAAAAACAGCTCGCATAAATGGTTGGAGTATCAAATACAACCGTTTTCAAAATTCTTCATGACCATCTTGGCATGGCTAAAGTCAGCGCAAGATACCCAGCCTAGAATGCTCACGCCGCCTCAAAAGCAACAGCGCGTGGAGTGTTCTCGTGCATTTTTGGACCTCTGTATGGAAGACAAAGATGGAGTGTTGTTGTTGACTCGAATTGTTACTGGTGATGGAACTTGGGTGAACCTGAGTCCAAACAGAACTCTATGCAGTGGCACAAACAAGGCACACCATCACCCACGAAATTTAAGATGGCACAATCAGCTGGGAAAATCATGGCGACAGTCTTTTGGGACTCAGAAGGAATCCTATTGATTAATTATAAAGTAAAGGTGTCTCCATAACCGAAAATGACTACGCTTCAATCCTAGAACAATTGAAGGACGCCATAAAGGAGAAAAGAAGGGGAAAATTGACCAAAGGAATCCTTCTTCTGCACGACAGCGCGCCTGTTAACAAGTGCCATGTTACGATGGCTGCCCTGCAGAAGGTGGGCTTCGAAATTTTGCCATACCCACCCTATAGTCTTGACCTGGCCCCCAGTGATTATTGTCCATTTCCAAACTTAAAAAAGAACTTCATGGGAAAAGTTTTTAAGTGATGAAAAAGTGAAGGAAGCAGTTTCGGCGTATTTTTTAAACAAAGACAAATCATTTTTTTGAGGGTATACATAAGTTAATTGAAAGATCCGAAAGGTGTATTAGGGTAGCAGGTGAATATATTGAAAAGGAAAAATAAATTTGGATTTTTATTTCCAGTCCTTACCCCCATTCCGCGAACTTAAAAACGCACCCTCGTATATTGATAGCAGTTGACAACCTCTGATTGTTATCTCGTTGTGGCCGAGATGAAAATCTTATTGTTTATGGCCAAATGCCAGTATTTTGTTAATTATTACCAACACTGTCAGTTCTTGAGTAGTTACAATATAAATGAAATAAATGCCGGGTGCCGAAATAGAGGTAGTGTACCTAAGTAAAATCTAAGCAATGCAATTGGAAGATGGTTGGAATGCAGTCGATGTAGTGTATTAACATTGGAACCGTTTGTTTTACAACAAAACATCGTTAATTTAATCGCAAAAACAAATCTGCTTTATTGTGTGATCTGTAATATATATTTTTAACAGTGGTAGAGCCACACGGCAGCTTTTGCTGTCACACGGATGGCCCGGCTCCAACCGGGGTGGTACCACGACCTCACAGAAAACCAGCGTGAAGTAGAGGTTTACCTCTGTGTTTCGCTTGGTGAGTGCAGGTGGCCGGAGGCCCTTTTTACTGGAAATGAGGCATTCCATCTTAGCCCTCACGGGTAACAACGCATCTACATTTTGACTTGTAATTGAGGATAGATGTAGATGTCTATGGGCCGCAGCAACCACTTACCATCAGGTGGACTGTGTGCTCGTTTGTCACCCTTATCCTATAAAAAAAATATAATTATAGAAACAGTGTAATGGAAGGTGTTAAAAAATGTAGATGTACAACTAAATATAAATGTCCCGTGGACTACATACATATATGATGTGCTCCACCGAACAAATTAGAATAATAATAATATATTTTATCTCATTATTTATTTATAATATAAATAATTTGATAGCCGCAGGCTCGCTATGTAATTAATATAAAAAAATATAAATGGCACATGTGGGCTAGATCACAACACATCGATATAATCTAAATTCTAAACTAGTTACCACTGTAATACGTCAGCAGTGAGTACCGCAAAGTCCCGGGAGCTCATCAAATGCATGCGGCGTCACGAAGTCTGGAACGTGCGCTATTCAGGCCGGTGCACACTGACCGCAATTTTCACCGATTGTTATTACACTATACACTTTTTTCCTTATTCGGACTGAAACCTTTTTTATAAGCTGCTATAGGATTACTGTTAACTACATTATAACAAAAAACATTTCAAAATAAATATGTAATTTTCAAATAGTCTAACCTGTTATCAACTGGTACCATGCTAAAAACTTTTGAAATATTAGGCGCGATTTACACGTCTTATTCATATGTACATTTTAAGGGTTTCATTGTTACAAACATCCTATCTATTAGGATAGCTTTAGTGTTACAGCATCCGAATTTTGTTGAGAGGTTTCATAAATTAATTTTAGCACTAACGTTAAGTTAGGTCTGCAATTTGTTGCGCCAACTTACTCTTTATTTTTAAAATGATTCAACTAAGAGCCTTAAAAGTAGCTCTGGAAGAGCGAATAAAATTATACAAACTAGTGTTTAAACTTTATACATAGCTTGCCCAATTTTTTTTTTATTATTTGTAAGGTAGACGAATTTACTTTAATGAACGTTTCTGTTAGCATATTATATACTCTGTATAACTTTGTACAGTAATGTACGTATGTACTTATGTAGTTTGTAGCTGCAGACAATGCGTTCTGAATACAAAACTCGTTCTAGTTACACTGCAAGCGTTTTCGGAGGGAGCATTTTGAACGACCGCCAATCCTGACTCAGCCGTCCGACAGGCTTTACTCTCAGTGTCTTTTGTTTATTTTCATGTATATATAACATAAAAGGGAGACTGTGGGTTCGGAATATTTTTCTACATTCTTAACTACCAACCTATTGTTAAGTGTGAACTAAAATATTTTGAGAAGAGATTCGTCCACTAATGTTATTAAACATCTTCATCATTTCTGGGGGCACCTACATGTTTGAAAAATCTTGTTTTTCTATGTTCTTTCATCGAAATGTATCATGGTTTCATCATGATTTTAGTGCTACTGCTGGGGGTCGAACCCGGGTTGCTCTTGCTCCTTATTTAATTTTTAAACTTAAACGTCAATCATTTAAATGTGACGAAATGAATAATGCTATATCAAAATTAGTGCATTGGTTTAACGTTAATAATCTGCATTTGAACGGAAATAAAACTAATTGTGTTAAATTTACAACAACGAATGTTAAAAATCTGAATACCAATGTGTTTTTAAATGGGGAGGAATTGAGCCCTGTTGTATCCACTGTTTTTCTTGGATCACTCTTGACGCAAAGCTTCAGTGGGGCCCCCATATATCCAAATTAGCAAGCAGACTAAGTTCTGCAGCCTATGCTGTAAAAAAGATTAGAGGTCTCACTAGTGTCGAGACAGCTAGATTAGTTTATTTTAGTTATTTCCATAGCATAATGTCTTATGGTATTTTGCTATGGCGAAATGCGGCTGATTCAGAAACTATTTTTGTTTTACAGAAGAGGGTCATTAGAGCTATTTACAATCTAAAACCGAGAGAGTCTCTTGGAGATAAATTTAAAGAAATTAATATATTAACTTTGGCCTCTCAGTATATTTACGAAAATTTAATGTATGTTCACAAAAACAAAGATAGTTTTAGTAAAAAAAGTGATGTACATTCTGTAAACACTAGGAACAAACACAAGCTAGTGATGCCAGTTTCTCGACTCCACAGAGTCAGTAATTCATTCTTGGGGCAATGTATACGCTATTACAACAAGGTCCCGGAAAGTGTACAGGTTCTCTCTATTACCAAGTTTAAATGTTTTATTAAGCTGAAACTGTATAAAAAGGGTTATTATAGTATAAATGAATACATGGTTGATAATAACCCCTGGGAATGAGGTGGTCGCTTCCAAGCAGTTTCTAAAATAAATTTTGTAAATAGTTTGTAATCATTTATATTGTAAAATTTATTTTAAAAAAAATGTCCCGCTGGGTTTCTTGCTGGTTCTTCCCAGGACAGAGGGTATTTTTTCGAACCAGTGGTAAAGTAAAAAAATGACTTTCAATAAGAATTACACATGTAATGTATATTGAATAAAAATTATTCTATTCTATTCTATTCTATTCAATAACTAGTTGTTCCTCGCGACTTCGCCCGCTGGGTTTTAATTTTTTTGAGTGAAACGCTAACACTTTTTCTAAAATAAAAGTAGTCTAAGGTACTCCGTATAACATCAGCTATCTGCCATTGAAAGTCCCGTCAAATCGGTCCACCGGTTTCGGAGATCAGCTGGAACAAACAGATTTTAAAAATTGTGTTTTTGTTATAAGTCCCCTATAATGTACTTTCCTATGCATTTAGTAAAACGCTGTTATTTTGACATTACAAAGAGACACTTCAACTTTATGTATTTAATTGGATATACAGTTAGTTTTAGAGTAAGTAGTAACGTTAATTTATGTATTTTCCAATCGAATATACTTAGTGTTGTTATTTATGAGGTTACATAAATTAATAGGACATAAAAAGACCAAGACTACAATTAGTCATCATACTCGACCTAATTACCTTCCCGCAATGTAGCTCGCTAATTAACGGGCAAGGATCGGATGACCTACAACTTACAGGCGTAATTCGTTCAATAAACCTATGTTAGCACTTGTTAAACACATACTGTATTGTTTATCAACGTGTGATGTTAAAATAGCACGATGACACGAATTAAAATTCAATAAAATCCAACTACGACAGCTTGCATATAAATCTTATTTAGACTAACTTAGATGCATTAAAGTAATAAAAGCGTGATCCTTCCCCGGTCGAGCCGACCCATTCGTGCTTTAACTATACCAGTAATATAGCTGCAGCATAAAGTTGTTTACAGGTTGCCATCAGGTGTTCTGTTGAGTGTTAGCTTGTTTGTCCCTTCTCTTCTCTACATAGTATAAACAAAGTCGCTTCACGCCGTCTGTGCGCTTAGATCTTTTAAACTACGCAACGGATTTTGATGCAGTTTTTATCAATAGACAGAATGATTCAATAGAAAAGTTTATATGTATAATACATGCATATTATGTATTATGTAATTCATCTGTCCGTATGTATGTGACTGAACTCCTAAACAACTGGACCGAGTTTGATGAAATTTTGTGTTTGTTATTAATTTGATTAAAGAATGGTTTATATTCACAATTGGACCCGCTATTTAGCGTTGTTCTCGAGATCCAGTAATCAACCGTGGGAAGCCGCGGCGGATTGCTAGTATTACATATTAGTTCAATGCTTTGATGACGTGTCACGACAATGTAACTGTAATTTCACTTAAGCAAAATATGTCAAAAATATCTATCTAATATATAAAATTCTCGTGTCGCAGTGTTTGTTACCAAACTCCTCCAAAACGGCTGAACCGATTTGTATGAAATTTTGTGTGCATATCGGATAGGTCTGAGAATCGGCCAACAGCTATTTTTCAAATCCCTAAATGATAAGGGTAACCCACCCCTAAATATTTTTTTATTTTTTTGACAAAATTTTTATTTTCATTTTATTATGATTTAGCATTGAACAATACATAAAACTTCAAATTTGCACCTTTCTACGATCAACCCCTGTTTTTTAATCGCGATTTTTAAAACTAAAACATATTTCCTAGAAATAATATACCTATATGGCAAAGCAACGTTTGCGGGGTCAGCTAGTATACATATAAAAATCAATTGCTGTCCGTTAGTTTCGCTAAACCTCGAAAATGGCTCGACTGATTTTGATGAAATATTTTGTGTGTGTTTAAGTGAACATACGTCAGACATACCTCAAAACCTTAAAACGAAATTGTACAACCGTGTTTGACGGCTCCGTGGCGCAGTGACTTAGCAATGAGTTCCAGCGCTTGGGGCTGCGGGTTCGAATCCCGCACGGAACAAGTATTTGTATGGCCTACAAATAATTGTTCCGGGTCTGGATGTTTGTCCTTGTGCAATTTATGTTTGTAAACTGCCTCCACGATACAGGAGAAAATCCTAGTGTGGGGGTAACGTTTTTAAAAAAAAAAAAAAAAAAAAAAAAAAAAAAAAAAAAAAAAAAAAAAAAAAGTGCGTGTTGCCAGTGATGACTTACGGAACTGAGACGTGGTCCTTCACTGCTGGCCGTATGAGGAAGCTCAAGGTCGCTCAGCGAGCTATGGAGAGGGCTATGCTCGGTTTTTCTCTGCGTGATAAACTTAGGAATAAGGATATCCGCAGTAGAACCAGAGTAACCGACATAGCCCAACGGATTAGTAAGCTGAAGTGGCAGTGGGCCGGCCATATAGCTCGAAGAACCGACAACCGATGGGGAAGAAAGGTTCTCGAGTGGCAGCCTCGTACCGGTAGGCGAAGTGTAGGGCGTCCCCCCACGAGATGGAGTGACGACCTGGTAAGACATGTAGGAAGTCGATGGATGCAGGAGGCTCAGGACCGTGCTTTGTGACATTCTTTGGGGAAGGCCTATGTTCAACAGTGGACTTGTGAAGGGCTGTAATGATGATGATGATGATGTTTAAGTGAATCCCTAGATGGTTTAGATTCACAATTGGACCCGGTTGGTGGCGCTTTTGTCGAGATCCAAAAATCACTCGTGCGAAGCCGGGGAGTATTTTATAAACACGAGGAAAATAACAACCCTCGCATTAACATAATATTTACGAAAATAATTACATTTACTGGCAACAGTAACGCTCATCGTTATCACTGTTATTCTGTCAATAATACATACGTGATTTTTTTGGTAGTACGTACACGTAAAGAAGTTATTTTAAAGGTATCAAGTAATCACAATATCGAAATAAAAACCTGAGACATAATGTGAGGAAACCGATATTGCTTATCTTAGGTTAGACTATCGTCCAATTAAATCACATGCATTAATAAATTCATTTGTAGTAAAAAGAAAATATTTGAATTCCGATTCTTGTTGGCATAACTTTAAGTACAATTTATTACCATATACTCATGGATAGTTCTTGTCAGGTACTTTTTTATTTAAATATTTTAGCAACAAACAGTCATATTTCAAACTAGCTGTGCCCGCGGCGTAGCTCGCGTATATAGATTTTACATAAAGAATTTGTCGTTTAGGTAAGAGAATATTAAACGATTTATATCATTACTGTATCAATAAGTGGTAACAAAATAAATCATTATCATCAAAGTTCTAAGTAGTTTATGATAGAGCTTCGGTGTAAACGACGTTAGAAGTAGACTTAGCCGGGGTGTACACAAAAAGGTTACCGGGACTACTAACGCGGGAAAAAGCAACATAGAGTTGGCCATGTGCAAAACAGTCAGTACTGAGGTCCACTCCTACAACGCGTAAATTTTGACCTTGCGTTTTATTTACGGTCATCGCATAACACGCTGACTGTAAATGGGAACTGAACGCGCTTAAAACTGAAAGGAAAGTTACTTCTTAATGGAGGGTTGTTTGGCAGTGCTGCCAGATCAAAAAAACTCATTCAGCGCTAGGACAACACAAAAAGAGCTAGATTTCATGAAAACAGCGCTTTAAAAAAGACCTAGATTTCGCGCTAAATTAACTACAAACAAAGTTTGTGTTTTTTATTATAATTTATAATTCAAGAAAATATAATCATAATAAAGAAAACAACATTAAGTTTTTTTCTGGCAATATTTTTGATGTATCAATACTTCGCAGGACATCGACTTATAATTATGGCAATTGCTGTCAACAGTAGTTAGTACTATTCTAAGTAACTTTTAACTTAGCTGTGCTCTAAACAACTGACTGAAACTGAATAAAGCAAAATAAATGCGTTGCCAAAACCATGAACGAAAACTTTAATGAAGGGGATTTCCCCGCTTAAAGTGCATTATTATATTTATTACGAATTATCACTCGTTGCTTAAATATAATTATACTGAAAAACAAAGTAAACAAAATTAAAATTGGGCTGACGACTTCACAATGGCCATTTTTTTAAACAGTTATAGTTTTTATTTAAAATATGATTCGATTTTACACTTGGAACTGTGATATGTATACGTAATTATAAAGCCCAAATCATCTAGTTTACTATGATGTATAATAATTTAAGAAATATTAAATAAAACTAAATGACTTACGACACTACAAAAACACAAAACACCGAGTGTAAAGGCGACTGAAGCACTGAAGTTAGATAATTATTTGTTCATTCGTCAAAGTTTGTTACACTGCCATCTCTTATTTAATACGTAAAATAGTTCGTCAGCTATCGATTCCATAACCAAAACTCACAAAAGGAACCGCATATGGCCCCTAGATGTCAGTTTTATAAAATTTGACGCTATGGATACTATAGTATCCAGGACTACAACGCTACTTTTATTTTGGAATTTTGGATACCGTAGTATCCATGGACGTGTGAGTGGTTATAGTCGTCGGTAAAAAAATCAAGTTGATCATCCTAAAGGGGAAGCCGGGAGATCCATAGCACAGGGTATCCTAGTTTGGACTCGTCTCCCATGCTCTTTGTTTTGTGGAAAAAATATGTTTGAAAAAGATAAACTGCAATGTACTATTTGTGGAAAAAAAATAATAAAGGTCATTATTATTATTATCGGTAATGTGGACTAACAGTGCTGCTATAAAAGAGTTAATAACCCGCTAGTCGCTACAATTTTGAAATGTGTGCTAAATACACCAAAAAGCGCTGGATGAAGTGCTAGGTGCTAAAATTTCGAAATGCGCGCTATACATTCTAAAAAAGCGCTAAATCTAATTCCCAAAGCGCTAAAATGGCAGTACTGATTTTGCGTATATTATAAATACAATATCACGACATTTCGTTGCAATTTTGTTATTTTTGGTCGGGTTCCGTTGTATGGCTTCGATAGATACAAATTTCTTCTTACGATTCATCGGCGAAAAATCTCATCACAGCAAATCAGAAAAGGTTGTAATTTGTACAGCTCCATCTATTACGTCCTTTGTGTTTTGTGAGAAAACATCCTTTTTCAAATCTCTTTTTATGTTTTAAGTATAAATATATTAATTATTATGGAACGTTTTTTTTTACACACAATTACTATTTCTGAGATTTTATGGCGCCATTGAACAAATTCGAATCTACATTTCAAAATATTAATGATTACTTTCGATAGAATTAAACAATTTTAATAAAACAAAGCTTAAATGTAACTCGAAGATACGCTTTATGATTTTCTTAACGATTTCTTTGAAAAAAAAAAGATGTTTACTTTAGACGTGATGCGTTCATATAAAAACAGATAAACAGACAGACAGACAATTCTAAAAATTATAAAAAATTACTTATTTAATTATTTTTAGTTCCTCATAATGATTTTAGTCACCAAAATATATATACAATGTACAGAAAGAGACACAACATGTTATCATCATTTTTATTATATGTATATATTTAAAGAGAGATGGCGCTGCTAACATCAACTTGATGACTCCAAAAAGCCACCGTTGAGCAGATTCCCTACCCATACTTCAGAATATTTATCATAACTTTTGATGGAATGAACCGATTTTAATGAAATAAAGACTAAACGTAACCCGAAGGTACACTTTATAATTTCCTTAACAATTTTTATGATATAAATTAGTACTTTAAACGTGATACGTTAACAAACAAACAGACAGACAGACAGACAGACAGACATACAGAAAATTCTAAAAATGGTAGAAATGTATTTAATTACTTATTTTTAGTACCCCTCATTCACTTTTATTACAAAAATATAAAATGTACAGACATCTGCTATTTACAGTTTTATTATATGTATAGACTATGTATATTATACTTTTACGTAATGACAAAATATCAAATAGTTTTAAAATTATAAAGGCGCGTGAAACTTTTAAAAATATTTTCTTAGTTTTTCTGTTCTAAGCGCTTATTTTTCAGTTTTATGCATTGATAAATAATGTACCTATTTTTAAAATAGTAGCATTACATTATGGATTGCGCATCACCCAACGAGAGTTCATTCCGGAAGCACGCTGTCATGCGCTGTACGGGGATCGCAAATTGAAGCTTTATTTGTAATCAGCGAACATTCTGGTTTTTTGGTGCCAATTATTTATATTTTAATACTAATGACTCGCCGCAGCTTCATTTGAATAGGATCTATTAATGTGGTGTTATTTAGATTTATTTATATTATTGTTATTAGAATCAAAAGCCATATTTATTTTATAAATATTTCGGACAAAATATAACCTGCATCGACATTGCTCTCTATCTGTTCATAAAGTTTCATTACCATCGGTTCAGCCATTCCGAAGATTATCTCGGAAAGACAATTTTTTTGAAATGGTTATTCGTGCCTTATTATAGCATTTTTTTCACTTTCGAGCGCATCTAGGTATGCATCTGACGATAGGTATGATCTGAGTTTTATGGTTAAAATTTATCCATTTCGCTTGTATAATTGATTTTATTTAAGTTCATATTTCGTGTTAAGTATTGTTTTTTTTAATAACACGTGCCATTCAGCCTGTCCTGCGTATATAAGTGAAAAGCTTAGTAAATGTGATGCCCGGTGCGTGCTGAGTCGATTGTCGCACGATCGTTCACATTTGCATTCACGCTCACACCCATTTAATTCACAGCACACACTATTATAGAATGTGTTGACAGTTAGTTTAAACTGAGCTATCGCTTCCAGATTATAACGGTTTATCTATTGTAACAGTTTGTCACGTCTATTGCTTTTGTTTCGTTGGAAGTATGTAGACGGAATTGAGCTTGAACGATTTACCCGGCCTCGTAACGGAAACACTTTGATTGATTTTAACCTGTCTTGGTTTGTATTATAACCTCAGGGACACATCTATCAATCCACCTTGCGTTTTAACTTTTGATGGCCCCTAGCTTCAAATAAATATAAGGTTAAGCAAAAAAGTTTTATGCAGTTTTGATGCTAGTTCATTGGAAAACTTTTTGTTTTTGTTTTATATCTATATTACGAATGGTTTGGTCTGACCGGGGAATGGTAGGAGCGTGAAATAGCCAGCATAATTATTCTTCTGTGAGTCGCTTTGTGCTGTAAGGTGGAATTAGATGCTATTTTTACTGCTACTGCGCCATTCCAGCTAAGTAAGTTCACAGAGGTAATAAAATCATCTACATTTTCATTCTTAATGTAGCACAGAACATGGAATTCTATGGACCATATACATCCACTAACTATGGAGTGTATGGTTTGTCGAGCTTTTAACCGACGTCAAAAAGGAGGAGGTTTACAATTTGACTGTACTTATAAATAGTTTGTGACGCGATATCGTCATTAATTGTAAAATTTATATTTTTATATATTTATTATTTTATATGTAGATTTTGATGATTCGTTTTTTAATAAATATGTTATACGTCAGCGTTGGTCTCACATAAATTAGGAGACAAAATTCCATCCGCTTATTGGAAAAATAGATGAAGTTTTTAATGTAACTATGACAGAAATTGCGATTGTGATGTAAAGAACTTTTAAACGTGCATTTTCTATTAAGGTGCTAAGACATTATTTATAGAAGAATTAAACTCCCGACCTCAGGATGTGAAATTATTTTATATTCTTTTTAATTTTAGAAAGTTTTTACTTTCTACCCTTATCTATGTAATAAAAAAGATATCCGTGCTTAGTCATCACTATAAATTACACTTATATGTTCTTTTATCCACTAATATTTCATGCTTCAAAATAAATAAACACTCACTACTTACAGTAATGCAGACATCAATCAGTTTTATGTGTCGGCTTATGTTCCTTGCAAAGCGCGACTCTCCGAGTCGGTCTGATTGTGTTTTAGACGTGGCTGCATAGCAGATAGGAGGTGCTTTTTTCTCTGCCATATTTTAATCGTGTCTGACAATTGCTTCTGAGTAAACTAATTAGTGTCACAGTGAACGTGCTATTTTTTTATTCGTGGTTCATACAGGGAATAAACGAGCGAAATATTTTAGTTTACTTGATTAGGGGCGGATTTTCATTCGTTGGATGAGTTATATCGCCCAATATTTATTATATTCATTGAACTGTATTGAATAAAATTACTTTTACGGATTTTTTCGCGTTTAATTCTACAAATATTTAATTCATCGTCCCCGATGATCACATTAATCGTGATAAAATCCGTAAAAGTAGTTTTATTCAATGTGTAGTGTTCGCGTAAAAATAAGAAATCATCATTCAAATATAACTAAATTTGTTTATTATTGTACTTTATCATCATCATCATCATTACAGCCCTTCACAAGTCCACTGCTGAACATAGGCCTCCCCAAGGAATGCCACAAAGCACGCTCCTGAGCCACCTGCATCCATCGACTTCCTGCATGTCTTATCAGGTCGTCACTCCATCTAGTGGGGGGACGCCCTACACTTCGTCCAGCGGTACGAGGCCGCCACTCGAGAACCTTTTTTCCCCATCGGTTGTCGGTTCTTCGAGCTATATGGCCGGCTCATTGCCACTTCAGCTTACTAATCCGTTGGGCTATGTCGGTCACTCATTTCTAAGTTTATCACGCAGAGAAACTTCGAGCATAGCCCTCTCCATAGCTCGCTGAGCAACTTTGAGCTTCCTCATCCGGACAGCAGTGAAGGACCACGTCTCAGTTCCATAGGTCATCACTGGCAACACGCACTGGTTGTATAGTCTCGTTTTCAAGTTTTGAGGTCTACCTAACGAGAAGATGTGCCGTAATTTCCTGAACGCTGCCCAACCGAGTTAAATCCGTCGATTGACCTCTCGGACGAAGTTGGACTTACCTAGTCGGACTATTTGTCCCAGGTAAACATACTCGTCAACAACTTCAACTTTAGTGCTCCCAACAACTACCGGCATAGGTGTGACATGGACATTAAACATGATCTTTGTTTTGTCCATGTTCATCTTAAGACCTATCCGGTGGGAGACATTATTGAGGTCATTGAGCATAGTGCTTAGGTCCTCCAGCGTTTCTGCCATAAGGACTATATCGTCGGCAAATCGAAGATGAGTGATGTACTCGCCATTGATGTTAATACCGTATCCTTTCAAGTCTAGTAGCTTGAAAACGTCTTCCAATTCAGCGGTGAAGAGTTTCGGGGATATAACGTCACCCTGTCTTACACCTCTCTGCAGTTGGATCGGTTTCGTACTCTGGTTCTGTACTCGGATAGCCATCGTAGCCCTACTGTACAAGCACTTCAGCACTTCGATATACCGATAGTCAACTTGGCACCGCTGAAGGGACTGTAGCACCGCCCAAATTTCGACGGAATCAAAGGCTTTCTCATAGTCCACATATGCAAGGCAAAGTAGCAGATTGTACTCTTCTGTCTTCTGTACAATTTGCCGAAGGGTGTGTATGTGGTACATGGTACTAAAGCCTTTTCGGAAACCAGCTTTTTCGGGAGGCTGAAAGTCGTCGAGTCTGCGTGCGAGACGATTCGTAATGGCTCTCGAAAACAGCACGTAGACGCGACTCAGAAGGGAAATCGGTCTGTAGTTCTTCGAGAGAGCGTTATCGCCTTTCTTGAAGAACAAGACCACCGCACTTCTGCTCCACGCCTCCGGATTAGTACCACCATCGAGGATGGAATTAAAGAGCTTCTGAAGGACCGGTTTTCCACCCGCTTTCAGAAGCTCTGCTGTAATTCCATCCTCGCCCGGGGACTTGCCGTTTTAAGGTGCTGGAGAGTCATTCTAATCTCGCTCAGACTGACGTCCGGAATATCTTCGGAATAGTGTCGGATAAGACTCGCTCTTGGATCGTTACTCACACTTGCGTGTGGCTCCAACGATGATGTGTACAGCTGCCCATAGAATCTCTCAATCTCACTCAAAATCTCAGGTGTCCCGGAAACGATACTACCACACTCGGTCTTCAGCTTTGACAGTTGGCTCTTTATGGCAGACAGATCTCTGGCAAAGACTTTGGAGCCTTGGTTCCGCTCGATCGCTTCTTCAATACGAGCTGTATTGAAGTTGCGTAAGTCCCGCCGCATGCATTTGGAGATCTGTCTGTTCAGTTGCCTGTATGCTGTCAAATCTGTTGAAGAATGTAGCCTCATCTCCCGTCTAACAGCCATGAGATTAAGAGTGTGACCGGAGAGTTTTTGTGTTCTTCTGCGGCGGATCTTGCAGAACTTAGCTCCGACCGCATGGACAGTTTCCACGAGCTTATCATTTATATAGTCCATTTCATTGCAGTCTTCCAGGCACTGAAAACGGTTTTGTAACTGGAGCTGAAAGGTTTCGGGACTTTGGACTAGAGCGCGAGGGGTACGAAACGTTGACTTCATTAGCCGAGACCTCTCCAACTTAACGTTTAGATTCAGTGTGCCTCTAACCATTCGGTGATCGCTACCCGTTTTCATCCTCGCGATCACAGAGACATCACTGAACAGTTGTGGTCTGGTCGTCATAATGAAGTCAATCTCATGTTTTGTCGAACCGTCGGGGCTTGAGCGGCCCCACAGGAAGTGGACCTGCCACTTCCTGTGGGGCCGCTTCTGGAAGAAAGAGTTCATCATGAAGAGTCCTTCTTTCTCCATGAAGTCGGCCAGCTGCTGGCCCCTTGGGTTCCGTTGCCCTATTACAAATTTCCCTACTATCAGCGCACGGTTCTCTCTTGTGCCTAGTTTTGCATTGAAGTCTCCCATTAACACCGTATAGTGGGTTTTGGAGGAATGCATGGCTCTAGAGATATCCTCATACATTTCCTCCACCTCCTCATCGGGGTGTGCCGAGCGGTCTATAAAATCGGAAATATTTTGGTAGATAGTAACGTTTTACGAAATTATTTTTATTGCTTATTCTAAATAAGTAATTGATAACAGCCATGTGTTATCGGATTTTTGTTGAACCCGAATATTTCACCGAAGGTGGCCAAAGCCGACACTGAAGCCGAAGCTTCGGTCGGACACTATTTTACAGTAAACTATTTTACGTAGTCGGGTTTTTTAATTTAACCATTGGATTTGTTCTCTAATGTTGTCTTTAGTCTGATACCTACCTATTTTGATAACCAAAACATGAACTAAGACCAGTGCAAGTGTAATCCTTGATATGTAAGTAAAAAGAAAGCTTAAACTAAATTCAAAATGGTCGTTATGTTAAAAATATCTATACTAATATAATAAAGCGGAAGAGTATTATGATTTCTTATATTTACGCGAACACTACACATTTAAATAAAACTAATTTTACGGATTTTATCGCGTATATTAACTTATTTTACATTCCCGACGTTTCAAGCACTTTACAGCACCCATGGTCACGGGGGGGACTGAGGTGTATGACGTCCCTATGTCATAGTTAACCACGGCTACCTCCAGATTAAAAAGATCGGAACAAAAATTAATAATTTTTAAATTTTTTATTTTTAATTTTTAAACCCTAGCCACCCGATGAGATCCGTAAGAAACTAGCAGTGACGCCTATATAAGCGAGCTGTCATTTCGCGCGGCTTCGTTCAAAAAGTGTCACTCCCATTATTAAGTGGCGAAGCTTGCGAAGTCACTTATTGATTTCATGATGTCTGTCCGTCTGTCCGTCCGTCTGTCCGTCTGTCCCACGATTATCTGGAGAACGGTTTCGAATTTTCAAATTCTGTTTTCAGCAATCGATTACTGATCACCCAGGCATCTGAACCTCCTATTTTGAAACTGATTGCTCAACGGCAACCGTTAGAAACCGCTACAAAGCTGATTGCTTCGCCGCTTTGCTATGCTGTTAGCTTGCTAGGTTTATTTTATTACGATACCTGCGGCCACCAAGTCTATGTAACGGAACTAGGTTTCAAGTTAAATTTCTTCGAAATAATATCATAGTTGCTATAGTTTTGACTGGGCCAGCAGTTGAGCAAACGGTACTGATACCTCGAATTCCTATGATACCTACAGATTTACCATTTAGTTTTAAAAGAATACAATTTCCCATAACAGTATCGTTTGCAGCACTACAAATAAAGCACACACACACAAGTGAATGCTATTTTTCCCATGGGCAGTTATATTTTGGCTTATCTAGAACAGGATGCGGTGAAAAGTGAAAACCAATATATTTTAATACCAAATGAATAGGTTACTAAAAATATTGTCTATACTGAAGTACTATAAATCAATTAATAACTAAGTAATTCCTTAAATAATACGCGGGTGAAACCGCGGGGCACAGCTAGTAATATAAACATTACGATTTAAAATGATCGTTACGTTAAATATATCTTGCACATAATATTTACTACCATGTTAATTGAAGGAAAACTGTAATTGGCATTAGAATGTCTATTATTATAATATGCTAAATATTTTCCTCAAACAAATAAATAAATATTTGTTTGTTTTAACCGACCTTTCCGTTTGGTTACAGCTCGACGCCGCCATGTTTAACTTCATGAAGAAATCAACGGTCCTAGCTCATGATTCTGGCGGCTGCGAGGAGCGGGACGGTGATAAGGAAAAAAGAAAAAAAGAGAAAAAAGAGAGAAAGGAGAGGGAGAAGCGTGAAAGGATTGCGGCTGGTCTTGAAGAGCCGCTACGTTTGGAAGAGGTGAGTTGTTATAAAAGTGCAGTGTATTAGCTTTAGCAATTTTATATTTCATACTTTGTTTATTGTCTGATGATCATCCCAAACAAAAACATGCATTAAAAAAAAATAAAGCCCAAACCGAACTGGAATATCGTAGAGATAATATGTGCGCTCAGTACGCAGTAAGAATTTTTTCTCGACTAAATGCACTTTTTCTCCACGCACTCGAAGTCACGGGGAACTAGCTGTTCCCCGCGACATCGTTTGCGTGGTATTTATTACGATTCGATTTCATCGGTTTTATTTTTTTTTCATGCGGTACCCTATTTTTTTTATAGGATAAGGGTGACAAACGAGCTCACAATCCACCTGATGGTAAGTGGTTGCTGTGGCCTATAGACATCTACATCTATCCTCGTTTACGAATCAAAATGCAGATGCGTTGTCACCCGTGAGGACTAAGATGGAATGCCTCATTTCCAGTAAAAAGGGCCTCCGGCCACCTGAACTCACCAAGCGAAATGCAGAGGTAAACCTCTACTTCACGCTGGTATTCTGTGAGGTCGTGGTACCACCCCGGTTCGAGCCGGTCCATCCGTGCGACAGCAATTCTGCCGCGTGGCTCTACCACTGTTAACCTAACCCTAATTCTTTTTTTAAAGTAAAAGTAGCTTAAGTTACTTTTTATACCATCAGCTATCTGCCACTGAAAGTCCCGTCGAAATAGGTCCTACCGTTTTGTAGATTAGCCAGAACTAATAGACAGACCGAAAAACAGACAGAAAAAAAAAATTAAAATGTTTTTTTTCGTATATACTTTCATATTAATACAGTAAAAACTGTTATTTTGACATTATAAACACACACTTCAATTTTATTTATTTGTCGTCTATACAATTACAATGTATAGATAAATCTCAACTAGTCACAATGACAATTGAAATCGGTACACGCTTTTAGGATTCCGTACCCAAAGAGTATACGGAGCCCTATTAATGTCACTTTGCTGTCAATCTGTCTGTCCTTCTGTCAGTCATTCTATTTGCCCGTATGTCAAGGATTTCTAGTTTATGGATGGAATGAATTACCAGACATCAGGTCTTTGGATATAAATTCATTAGAGTATTTTGTCGTTGAATTTTAATCCAAAACCGAACTTTGAATTAGAAATTGAATTAAATTATTTTTATTTGAGGTCCCATACATGAGAAAGGGCTGATTGTTTTTTTTTACTCTAGCATGTACGATGTCATTGAGTAGGCGGCAGTGTACTGCTGGACATAGATCTCCCAAGGCGCTCCACTTAGCCCGATCTTTGGATTCACACTATCATAACGTTGTACCTACCATACTATTGCTAAATATAGGCCCTCATTATCTGATTTTTGGTTTTTTGCTCATCTCACCCAGTCATACGATGATACGTTGCGTGAGACGATAAAGCACTCGATAATCGACATTTTGTTTTATGGAATAAACAAACTGAGCGGGTAATACATGTCTGCCAATGTTTTTAAACACCTTTCCACAATGGTTGACACCTGCCTTACAGTACAGCGATTTCAGCACCTGCGCTTTCGGAAGCTGTTCGCGTATTGGATCGAGTTTTGTCCTTATTTCGGTAGCTTACCGTTAAATTACTCTTTTACATCTGTCGATGTTAAAATGTTATTTTTACCTTAATCCTTAATAAATTTTCCGAGTGAATGTGAAATATCACATAGCAGACCATTCGGAAATATACTCACGACAAAAATTTATATATATATATATATATATATATATATATATATATATATATATCAGGCTTTTTATAAATCAATAGACTCATGAAAAGTTGTTTTATTGCAATAGTGAGGGTGGGAGCGCCGTGGCATCTTATGGAACTGGGTGGTCGTTTTCAATTCAATTTTGTACGCGAGCAACCTAAGATTGAACCCCGCCAGCACCACTGAAGTTTTAATCACAATCTACAGAGATACTTTTTAAAACCGAAGTGACACACGAACTTATAGTGCAGCTGATGATAAGTGGCTACTGTAGTTCATGGATAACTACAACCAACTTTAAACAAATAAAAATAAGGCTCTGAAGACGATGATGGAATGCCTCAAAGCGTGTAATTATTCAGGAATAAAAATAGGAGGTACCTTCCTTCACAATCTTCGGTAGTAAAGAAGTTCTTCTTCAATATAGATATTTAAAATGTCATGAATACCCTATCAAAAAGGAGAAGAGGCTAGTGCCCTGTTACGAGGCCTCTGTTGGAGTTACTTTTATATGAACGATTTGGTCAGCCGATGAAGTAGTAGTGTTAAGGCAATTTAACTGACTGGCAAACGATCGCTTAACCCTGTGAATGCAATCCTAAAATTGTATACAGAAATATTTCAAACCACAAAAACAAAGTTAATTACATTTGAAAGATATATGCATTTTTCTTGTGGTAGAGACCTTTTAATATAATTTTAGAGAGAATTGAATGTAGATGTTGGGATTACTTGTTACTTTTCAGAAGTCTTTCATATTTGAAAAAAGATGAGCCCATTTGGGTCATTAATTTGGTCAGTTTGTGGTGTGGATGATTTTTGCCAAACACGGTCCAATCATTGTATTCAGCCGAGTAGAAATCATTGCTTGCTTGCCAGATTTAACATTTGAAAAATTTGATTACGGTAAAAATTACATTTTAAATATCGACTTATATTAAAAAGACATTTAATCGAAACAAGGACAAATACACGATTGGATACGCGGACAGCACGGGACAGACGTACATATATGTTTGTGGTTTACCGCCAACTACAAAGTGTCGTATTCCCTCCAATATTTTTAATATCCTCAAGGTAAAATTTCAGTAAGTTTCGGTCTCTACGGAGACTAGACTCACCTTCAAGAAAAGAGCTTACACCTATCTAAAAGGCCGGCAACGCTTCTGCAATTCCCCTAGTGTTGCGGTTGTTCATGGGCGGCGGTAGTGGTTACCATCAGGTGAGCCGCATGCTCGTTTGCCCCCTATTCTATAAAAAAAATAGACATCTGCTCAGAACAGGATAATAATGCATGAGTGTGTGCACAAGCACAAGTGCACTAACTTTTCTCTCACACTCATATTCCAACAATCCATCTGAAAAGCAATCCGCACGACCAGAGAGAGATCAGACGCAGTACCAACGGCTTTACGTGTTTTTCGGGGAACGTGAGTGAAATAACGCCAACTTTCTAACTACGGGCCGCTGCGCTGCTAAGAATTTCTTGAATAAAAACCCAATAACTTCTTTTTGGGCTGGATCCGGGTATTCGAACGTGGGACAAAAACGCGTATTGAATTAGAAAATTCTGATATAACTTGAAAAAAAATTAGGTTATTGAACAAGGGACCAAATGACCATATGAACGTAAGACGCGCTTGCTACCACAAGACCAGCGCGGCAATAATTTTATAACTGTATTTTTCATTAATAAAGTTGTATTTTGGATACTACACCCAATGTGCTGTTACTGAAACGTAAAGTTGGCCATGGTTATGGACAAACCTGTTTGTAATTTATGTCGACCCGTAACCGCAAACCGTTGGGCGTATATTTTTTGCCATTATGCACTATCTAATGTTTTATTTAAATTCAAATGTCAATATATCGTAGACTTCAAGGTTTCGATGTAAATAGTCGTCGTTAGTCACGACTTCATTCGATCTTTGTGCTTTTAGGGTGGTGTTAGAATGTAGTTGTTTGAATGTATGATAAAGCTAACAGTGAATATATAAAATTTGACGTAATGAAAGCTTTGTTTTGGTCGAAATTGAGTGCATATTTTCTCAAAAGAAATTACATCATATATTTTGTTTTGAAAGCATAAAAAACAATCCGAAAGGTTTAGAGAATGTCGCTCAATTTTCTAATTAAATTGGCGTTTCTTAGTAGTTCCTACTTTGATTGATTTTAACAGCTTGTAAAATAATTAATATTAGTTTCACTGTCTTATTTATTTATTTCTATTGAATAAAACTAATTTTACGGATTTTATCATGTTTATTTTTTATTTGTATTGGTTTACATGATTGAATGATATTATCGTTTTTAATTTACTTATGTTTTATTCTCGAAGTTTCGGGTACTTTACAGCACCATCGTCACGGAGACTAAGATATCTGATGTCCCGATGTCATAGCCCGATTACTTTCAGGTTTTGAATATTAATTTTTGGTCCTATCTACGCAAAACGACCTTACAGTATCTTGGTCTTGCAGTGGTATGCTTGGGTTTGGATTTAATTTTGTTAATTGGAAGATCTCAAGCAGATCGCAGCATCCATCCATCTTCTCTATTGAAATTAGAATATTTTGCACACATCGAACGCGAAGCGGAGATGTAATGCTCTATTGTCCCCAAATAAAAATCGTGATCCACTCAAATTAAATCACTTCCACCAGCTTTATATTGCACTTATATTATATAATAAAAAACACCACACCAATAGCAAGAGGGGATTTCAATTAATACTTCTGACGTAGTTAAAAGATATTTATTTCTTAATTATTTATTTATTATTAAAAAAAAACTTAATTGAAAATAATTTCACTAGCATGTGAACAAGATATCTTTCGAAAAACTGAACTTATCACTTTGATTTTCTTTTTATTAGCTTTAGATTTTAATCCTTAGGAAGCCTTTTGAATTTCACCATTGTATTCAAAACATTTTCCAAATTATTTTTTATTTCAATAGCCTTGCGTATCATCCTTGGTAGGAATCAGTTTTCTTTTGCAAGGACTAATGGTGTATCAATGGCGGGGATGTTCTTGGACATGTTCACATATTGCAGACTTCCCGGAGCGTCGGTGCTTCACGTCAGATATATGTTATTTCACGCAGGTTTTTATAGACCATTTTGATTATCCTATGTATGAGAGACCACATTCGCAATTAAGTTTGTGTAATCCTACATCTTGTAGCTGGATATTACACTAAACGGATGGTAAAAATGAGGGCATCCACGATTTTTTCTGCCACCAGGGCGGCGCCACTTTACAGTGAGGTAAAATATTTGACAGATTTCATAGCGGGGGACGATAATTTCTTAGGAAAATGTAATGTTTGAAGTTTGTTTCTGTATTATTAGTTATATTTTATATTAATTACATTAGAAATGAATAAACCAAACTATAAAATATAACTAAAAACCGATTTTTTTAAAAAGTAATTACTCAATTCAACTCTCTCAATCAATCAACAAACAAACTAATTTCTCAATTAACTGACACTGTGTAACATAAAACTTTACCTCAGTCGCTACTAGCGACATCTGGTGAGTGGAAGATTATTAGCCCTCATTGACATATCTTTTTCGGCGGCTTGTAGTATATTTCAATAGAAGATCGCTTCAAGATGTAGCCAACCTTGTCAGTGACTCCTCTGACATATTATGGTAGTACAGCAGGCACACGCTCGACTGCGCCCGGTCATTGAGACTTAGTGTAGCGTATGGTTTGTGTGTTTTCGGTAACTCATACCTACAACCTCGGTAGTTTGGCACATGATAAACTCCGTAAAATAGTTTCATCCAATGTTTAGTATTCGCGTAAATATAAGAAATCGTTATGGTTTACATGACTTGATAAAAACTGGATATATACTTTATTTTAACATTGTTTATGGAAGAAAGATGACTAACGAATGTACAGTCTAATGTATTGTCATTAGATGCTGCAGCCCATAAATATCCTTACTATCCTTGATAAGGAGACAAAATGCATATGCTCTGTCAAGGCCAAAGATAGAATGCCTCGTTACCAGTAAAAGGGTCACCGGTTCATGTCACTGTCCATACGAAATGCTTCAATTTTAAGCTACTATTTCACGCTGGTATTTTGTGCGAGCATGTTCCTTACCCCTTTCGAGTCGAGAGCTGAAAAAAAAATTAAAAGCAGCATTTTATTATTGGTAGCCTAAAGTGTTTCTAATTTTCTTTGCATTTTTGTTGTATCAATATTGAAGTAAGTACTTTTATGAATGAAATTAACTATAGTATGTGCCATATCGATTGAGAAAAACGGACAATGACCTCAGATATGAGCCGAGTGTCAAAAGGCGTAACTTACAAAATCTCAATTTAGATGTGATAACAATATTTAAATATTGATATTATTCCCACTTCTAGGTCAGCACATATGTTTTGTTTTTTTGTTTCTTAAATAATATTGTCTGTGGTTCCTATAAACATAGTAAAATCTTACGGTACATCGCGAAAAATGTGTTATATTTTATATTTCAATTTATGGTAAGTAACGCAGCAATTCATTTAATAACAGTTTCATATTAAAAAAATATTTGAAGCAATATAATCACCATATTGAGCTTTTGCAAATTCATCCCTTTAAAATAAACAAAACGCGCGTTACGTCAGTTCGTTCTAAAAGAAACGTGACAATGGCAGCCAGAGATGCGTCACCTTTTTTGGGCCGGTCCGCCATTTTGTTTTCATTCGTGTTCGGATAGCGCTTGCGTGTGTACGTCTCGGGTAATTCATAGCATTCATTGCATTGTTTTAGTTGAGTTTTTACTGTTAAATTTGTTATATCGTTAAGTTTTTGTTTTTTGAATCTGTTATATTAGTTTTACTGTGACGGTCGTTACTAAATCGACATGAGTTCAGGAGAATTTGGTGAAGGACCCGGTCCTTCAACATCAAGTGAAAAGAGACGTCGCCGACCCATAATAAACGTAGCAGGTACGTACAAATAGGTACAAATGCGACGACGTAGCCTTTCTATTTCTTAAAGCGCTCTTTTTATGTGACCATGTGGTATTTATTTTCTAAAACAATATGTATTTATGTGATGTAGTACTATGGTAGTATATTTTTGTCATTTATTTACAGGCCCATCTTCTGGAGCACCTTTAACGTCACCAGTAAAAAAGAGAAAACCTACCACTTTGTCGGTCGGGGAACAAGAGATTATCATTAATGTATACAAATATGTCAAAAACACCTGGCCCGAAGACGTGTATCCTTCAAACGTTAATATGGTAGAAAAGGTTTCGGAGATCTCAGGAGTCAGCAAGAGCACTATATATCGCGTATTAAGCGTGTATAGAGATTCCCATAAAATACCAGAAAAGGGAATAATTAATAAAAGAAAAAAGTCTGTAATTGACAAGTTGGACGATTTTGATAAATCGGCTATAAGAGCGAAAGTGCATCAGTTCTTTCTTGCAGGAGAATTACCGACTTTAGACAAAATTTTGCTCAGTATAAATCAAGATGACCAGTTGCCAAACTTGAGCAAAACTTCCCTGCGACGTGTGTTGCGCCATTTAAAATTCAAATATATAAAGAGAAACAGAAAAAGTGGTCTAATAGATCGCCCAGAGATAGTTCTGTGGCGTACCAGATATTTGAGAGAAATACAAATATTAAGAAACGAGGGACGTAACATTTTTTACCTTGACGAAACATGGATTAACGCAGGTCATACTATGGGAAAGGTATGGGAAGACACCACAATTGAATCTTCTCGTCAATCACGGTTAGAAGGCTACTCTACTGGCGCGAAAGCCCCTTCGGGTAAAGGAAAGCGATTAATAGTTGTACACGTTGGCAATGAAAATGGCTTTTTGGAGGGATGTGATTGGGTATTTGAATCATCATCTACTGGTGACTACCATGAGAGTATGGACGCTCTCCATTTCGAGGACTGGTTTAGAAAAGTAATAGAAAAACTGCAAAGCGGCGATGTCATAGTTATGGATAACGCTAGTTACCACTCCAGACGTTTAGAAAAAACCCCAACAATGTCTTGGCGGAAACAAAATATGCAGGAATGGCTAGAATCTAAACAGATCGCATACGTGCCCTCGGACACAAAGACCCACTTAATGGAAAAAATAAAGGCAGTTAAAGATAACTATCGAAGTTACGTCACCGACGAGATGGCAAAAGAAAAAAGCATCACAGTGGTAAGGTTACCTCCTTATCACTGTGAGCTTAACCCCATTGAACTTGTGTGGGCAGATGTGAAAGGGTACGTTGCACGAAAAAATACAACTTTCAAGTTAAAAGATGTTAAAAATTTACTTAAAGATGGTTTAACTCAAATCACGCCAGATAAATGGAAAAACTGTGTTCAGCATGTCCTTAAGGTTGAACAAAAAATGCGTGGCATGGATGATAGAATTGACCAAACTGCAGATCGCTTTATAATTAATGTTACAGATAGTTCATCAAGTGAAGATACGAGTGATGATTGCACCGAATAAAAATAAAGTTCTTATATAATATTAAAAATAAAGTTTTATCTTTTGCATAAGTACGTACTTATTCGGTGTCGTTATCACTCGAATCTTTATATGTGTTATAAATTAATGTTTTTTGTTGTTAAATGAATAAAGTACTTTATAACAATAGATGATTTTTCTTCTACAGCGATCTTTCACATAACTTTTTAATAATAGTTAATAAATATATATTATATCAATCATTATAAAAAAATCATTATAAATAAAGAAAGTACTACATATAAAATGTGCCTATATATTGAAGGTTTGTAACCCCTGGTTAAACGACCGAAAGGTCATTGTCCGTTTTTCTCAATCGATTTGGCACATACTATAAAGAATTTAATTTTGTGAAACTTCATTGAATAAACGTAAACATAACGTAACGTAAACGTTGCAACGTAGCTTGAAAATTTTAATTATTTCCGTTTCTTTCAATGACGCTTTTATATAGTGTGCATGCACATACAAGTAACATGCGTACAGTGTGACACTAGTATCGGTATTATATGAGAATGTATCGAAGGCTATATCGTCCACGTATGTCGTCATACTTGTGAACTTAAACGTGTATAGCTGCAGTGTGACATAACCTTTATTTTTTCTGGTGTCATATTAATTTGTTACGTGGGAAACTTATATTCATAGTCAGATTTACAGATCACCAAGAGCTCCTATGTTTACGATAACGGACTATACACATAACAGGTTGTGCAAACTTAAATAATGTCAGTCAACGAAGATTTACTTAAATAAATACATTACGTTCACTTAAGTTTTATTGTTTTGTTTGATGCCGTTTAGGTTTGTTTTCAAGTTATATGTCTCCTTTCATTTCTGAAAGGGCTTTAGGGCAAGGAAATGTCCGCGGCGCTGCTTCAATGCGTTCACATGTCTTCGATTAATTTCCTAATTTCTTAGACATGCGTTTCTTCAGCACGTGGAAAATCAGTACCTACTTCAAATTACTATCAACAATTTTGTTAATGCCGGCGGCTCCGACCGTTTCGTGTGTTTTATGCTTTTTTATTTTGTAATTTTTAATGTGATTGAATGAGCCACGCTGCCACTACTATACCACGGTTGCAGCACGAATGGGTCAGCTCGATCGGGAAAGGACCACGCCCTCACAGAATACCAGAGTAAAGTGTAGAGAACCTAAGAACTTTTTTACTTTTAACGTTAACGCTAACGAGGTGTTACCAACAAAGATATTTTAAGTATATTATTTTTCTTTATAATTTCTTTTGTTTATTTGGTTCTAAAATATATTGTCAATTCATTCAATAAATACCATTTATACAAGTAATATATTGTTTTCATTTTGAATGCAGTATTTACGCATCTTATCGTCATAAACTGTATAGGTTACGTATCAATAAAATGTTATTTTTTTTTATAGGATAAGGCTGACAAATGAGCACACAGTCCACCTGATGGTAAGTGGTTGCTGCGGCCCCTAGACATCTACATCTATCCTCGTTTGCGAATCAAAATGCAGATGCGTTGTCACCCGTGACGACTAAGATGGAATGCCTCATTTCCAGTAAAAAGGGCTTCCGGCCACCTGCACTCACCAAGCGAAACGCAGAGGTAAACCTCTACTTCATGCTGGTATTCTGTGAGGTCGTGGTACCACCCCGGTTCGAGCCGGCCCATCCGTGCGACAGCAAAAGCTGCCGCGTGGCTCTACCACTGTTCAAAATTGCAAAATGCCATCGCCGTAGGTATCGCAAGAGGATACAAATAACAAATGTCATAAAGATCTGTGATTTGAAATAGTTCTGACATGACATTTAATGATAAACATCCTTAAACACCACAAAAAGGACCTCCTTTATTTTTTATTCCTCATTAACGACCTTTTTAGGTTTGGAAATATTTTAAAGTTGGAGAAATTGCCCATAATACGGTAGGCAGAGGGTAATGAGTGCAGGGCCCATATATTCGCACAGCTTCTTTTCGCTGATTTGTAACATTCGGGTTCACCTGTGATTTTTCTTAATTTCTAGGATTTTAGATGAAACAAAATGCGTGTACCTCCTTTAGTTTCTGTTACGGCATACTTATAATAGTTTGGCCTCACCTCAACATAATACCAGCGCTTGATTTTACAAGTTAATTGTGAAACTGTTAGTTTTGCTTTGAAATATCAATAAATAAAATAATATTTATACACACACACACAAACACACACACACACACACACACACACACACACACACACAGACGCACACGATGCACGCACACGTACAATAATTTAACTGTTGCACTAAATTTTAGTTAAAGTTAACTCTTTAAATTATAATGATCATCATCATCAGCATACAGAATTTTATGAACTGTTGCTGCTGAACAGCTCATAAAATTCTGTATGCTGTACCTTATCAGCCACTTACTGTCTTGTCAGCCCCACCACCATTGTACCATTAAACTGCATAAACAAACTAAAATCACATTTAAGTCTTAAAAGCCATCGTCGGTTTTTAATGGACAGCTTGGGGCTCTGTGGATGGCTTAATCAATATTGAAAGTCAGACCAGGAACCGGGACCAGTTGAATCTTTTCGAGATTTAATTTAATTAATGGTCAACTCCTCCTACATAAGTTTTGATTTTGAGACGAGTCTTCTGTATAATTTACTAATTATTATGGATAAGCTTGGCCTAATGAAATATAAGTATAAAAAATATAAGTATAAAAGTTAAATACAATTAAAAAACAAAATAGGCAATTCAAAATACCCTCAATTTGTAACTGGATATTGTAATTTAATAATAAAGCGTTGACATTAAACGATTTTTGCAATTTGTGTAGATGATGTCATCTCCATTTTACTAACAAACTGTCGTTTAATAAATTAACATTTGCATTCATATCGCATATCACAGTACATTCACATACAGTCGCAATAGAAAATATTTAAATAACTTAATAGAATTAATATATTCTTAGTTTAGCAATTGCGGGCAAAAACTAAGCCAGTCAGTCAATCGTCCCAACCGACCGAAAATCAACAATTTGTGTTTTCGCACAAATTAATGTTGGTTTCAGCTGGGATTTGAACTGGCCTACTACCCATTAGTACCTCGGTACTTCTGACCTTAGCCACGCGGTCGTCATTACTCTAAATATTGGGGACAGTCGTATTTCTTTATAAAAAAAAAATACGAAAACAATTTGAAATAGAATAATTTAGGCGATGTTGTTAGTGTTTTGTTATATTGTTACATTTAAAAACTTTCTTCAATATTATCATAATTTTCAACATATCCACATTCATAATGCTGAAAGTCAGATGTTATATGTTTGGAAGTGAAAGTAAACAATACATTGTTGGTTGCGTTAATGGTTGTAAGAAAGATTTGGGTAAACACCCAGCAGGGCAAATCGTTCTTACATCGTTTGGTACCTGTGATCACAAATCTGTTTGGATTTGTAATCACAGTACCAAACGTCTAGAACTGTTGACGCTGCTCCTCGTCGGTGAACGGGATCATTATACAGCCAATTATCGAAAGTCAAGATTTTTTGGCATAAGTAATGGTCGCCTCTTACAGCAGGATAGGCTTGTATCCAGCAGAGGATTTTACAAGCTGATGATGAAGGAGAAGAAGACCGTGTAGTGGCGGTGTAAGAATATGTCGCGTTTATGTCCTAAGAAGCGACAGGGGGAAACTTAAGGAATAACAGCTAAAATAAACCTTTGACTGCTAACCCGCTTGCCAAGCGTGGCAACTAGGCAGCTATTTCCCCTGTGAGGCAACATAATGGGAGACCTATGTTCAACAGTGAAATTTTGATAGACTCTAACGGTAACGGAAGAAAATGTTACATTTTGGATTAGTCGAAAAATCGTAACAATTCTAAGCAAGCAAGCAGTTAGTAAATGTGACGTACGAATATTTCAAACTTTTTGTTCTACAAAATTGTTCCCAAAAATGTTTTCTTAAACTACAATCATTAAATCTTTATACGTGGTAGAGCCATGCTGCAGCTATATTAGTAGTATAGTTGTAGCACGTATGGGTCGGCTCGACCGGGGAAGCACCACGCTCTCACAGAATACCAGCGTAAAATGGCAGCTTGACACTGCTGTGTTTCGTATGGTGAGTGTAGAGAACCGGAGACCCATTTTACTGCAAAAGAGGCTCCGTGGCGCAGTGGCTTAGCAATGAGTTGTTGCCTCGGGGCCGCGGGTTCGAATTCCGCACGGAACAAATATTTGTATTGCCTACAAATAATTGTTACGGGTCTGGATGTTTGTCCTTGTGCAATTTATGTTTGTAAACTGCCTCCACGACACTTTTAACAGTGGTAGAGCCACGTGGCAGCTTTTGCTGTCGCACGGATGGGCCGGCTCGAACCGGGGTGGTACCACGACCTCACAGAAAACCAGCGTGAAGTAGAGGTTTACCTCTGCGTTTCGCTCGGTGAGTGCAGGTGGCCGGAGGCCCTTTTTACTGGAAATGAGGCATTCCATCTTAGTCCTCACGGGTGACAACGCATCTACATTTTGATTTGTAATAGAGGATAGATGTAGATGTCTATGGGCCGCAGCAACCACTTACCAACAGGTGGACTGTGTGCTCGTTTGTCACCCTTATCATATAAAAAAAAACACAGGAGAAAATCCTAGTGTAGGGGTAACGTTTTTTATGATAAGATAAAAAAGATTATGATAAGATTCCATCTTAGTCCTCACGGGTGACGACGCATCTGATTTTGATTCTTTATTGAGGATAAATAATGTAGATGTCTATGGGTCACAGCAACCACTTACCGTCAGGTGGACTGTGTGTTCGTTTGTCACCCTATCCTATAAAAAAATTAAAATTATTTTCGAGTGCTGCGCTTTTTTAGTCATATAATATAATTCTGTTTTTAATGTTTTAATGCGTAGAATGTTAGATTAAGTGAACAGTACTCGATATCTTTCTGTGAGTCACAAATTTCAAACTATTGTTTATTCCATTTTTAAACAATCTTCATCGTGGTACGCTGAAGCTTACGAAACTTTATCTTTGGGTGATAATAGGTTAAGTGCGGTTTTAAATGTTTTGTTTTGGTCTCTAAATTAAACAAGTAACCATAAAAGCCAGACATGAAGTCTGGCGTATGTCTTTATTTTGTTATTATAACACGGCTTGCTCTTCTTGTTTATTTAGAGCGTCGTATAAATTACTTTGTTTTGATTTATGAGTATTTCGGAGTTACATTCCATATATTTTCTTTCTTTCACTTGAATAGATATCAAGTTACTACAAAAAGCGCAAGTCCCATTGTGCGTTGACTACTGCTGCAATTATGGGCTAATGGTGTAAAATACTACCTTCGGACCATTGAAATCAGTGGAAATTCGTGCTAAGAGGCATATTGATGAAGGCTCTATTGATCAGGGCTCTCGGTGTTATGTATGAATACTTTTTGGAAAGTCTTGGAGGAATTACTTCACTTAATTCCTACCCCGTCCATCTTTATTCTGATTATCTAGCATCCTGTAACAGAAACTAAGCGGGGTCACCTTGTATTGTTGTAAATAATGCACGCATTTAACCACTCGGTTTCTTTGACTTTCGTAATATGAATAAAGAAGTAATGGGAGAATTTGCCAGCGTCTCTCTTTTCAAGTCATTACAACGTGAACGTCTTCAACACAAGATGAATAGTTGTTACTATACTATATTAATATATTATATAAATGCTGTTACTAAGTTAACCGTCCGGCTTCATAATTCACGGCCACATCACCCCATACTACAAGTCGCAGCACGTAAGTCTAGCGCTGAACGAAACGTGCAGGGAACGCGCATGAATCGTATTGCACGAATGCGACTGGAGAGCCAAACAGCGCGTGCGATGGTACACACGAGCCAATCAGTGCGACTTGTGCACAATAAGCCAATCAGTGCGACTTACGCGCAGTAACGGTCACCGCTAGACTTTCGTGTCACTACTTATAACAGTTGGAATCGTAGTCAAGCACTGTTACCATTACAGCCCATCAAAAGTCCACTGAACATAGGCCTCCCCTATGCCTTATAGGGTGACATTTACCAAAGTAGCAGCCACGCTTTGGCGACTGGATTGGCAACCGCACATTTTATTTTTATTTTGAGACGTTAAGAAGACGCCTGTTCCATCTTCTTTGTGTCCCTCTGTCGCTTATTACAACACCCATGGAATTATATGGGGTAGTGGATGAATATTCTTACACCGCCCCTACACAGTCAACTCACTAACTTAAAAATACATAAGCAAAAAGTCTTTAAATGACATGACATGAACAATAAAATTAAGCCCTACTTTATCACTAACACTTTTTGACTTATCTTAATATTTGAGATTGGATATTTTACCTTTGGCATAGACTAGGCGATTTCTAGATAGGAGTCCTTTTCTCCCTATGCGTTCATCTGGGTAGGTACCACCGTCTTACCTGTTTTTCCAAATAGCTGGGTCGGCATTGTGCGTGATGTGTTCAGGTTAGAAGGGTAGAGAGGTCCGGTACCATTACAAGCTCTTAGAAATTCTATAGTCCTTAGAGGTGACAATACATCTGTACTCTTATTTGCTTAAAGTTAGCTGCTGGTGAACTGCAGTTGCCAATTACCATAAGGTGAACTGGAAGTTCCTTTGTTAACTCAATATTTTTTTTTATAAACTAAAGATTTTTATTGCTATTAATTAGAAGATTTTAATATAACGTAATAGAGCCATGCTGCAGCTATATTAATAGTATAGTTGTAGCACGAATGGGTCGGCTCGACCGGGGAAGGACCACGCTCTCACAGAACACCAGCGTTAAATAGCAGCTTCAATGCTACCGTGTTCCGTATGGTGAGTGTAGAGAACCGCAGACCTATTTAACTGGAAAAGAGGCATTCTATCTTAGTCCTCAGGGCTGACAACGCATCTGCATTTTAATTCGCAAACGAAGGTAGATGTAGATGTCTATGGGCCACAGCCACCACTTACCATCAGGTTGACTGTGTGCTCGTTTGTCACCCCTATTATATAAAAAAAATCCACGGTACGAGAGGGGATCTAATTATGTATCAATTGCATTTTAAGAGTTAGCTTGGTAAAAAAAAAACGTAAATAACAGTCTCTAGGCGTCCGACTTCTAAGAACAAATCTCATCTACATTCTAAGTTCTTCGCAGCAGGGAATCGCGCCGCTTTAATACGAGTTGCTGCACTTCAGATGTCTTCGAAATATTTTTAGTAATAACTAACATGCTGGTTTCCTTACGATGTTTGTCATTATTTTTAAACAATATAGTACTGGAACTCTGTTTGCTCGCATATGAAGAAAAATTTATTCAAGTGCTTATATCCTGAGATTGGTAACAATTTTACATCACAATAGACAAAAATATTTATCTTTATTATTTTAAATGTCCTGAAATATTCATAATAATCGAAAACGATTTAGAAAAAGAAATTGATTCAAAAATGATATTCATTAACCGTGTAGTGGCGGTGTGAGAATATCTACTACCACATATCGTTTCGTGGGTGTCGTAAGAGGCGGCGGAGGGAAACTGAAACAGGTGAAGGGCATAAGCATCTTCCTGAGAAAAATTATATAAAAAATTGCGGTTGCCAACCCACCGGTTAAGTGTGGCAACTTTGGCAAGATCAATCAATCAATCTTTATTTGCCAACCAAGTGTACATATATGGCCTCAGCGGAAATGTTTCGGGAGGTATATGTTCAGCAGTGGACTTTTATAGGCTGTAATGAAGTGATTTTTTTTTAACTTGCCCTTAAGAGGAATGTATAATTTATCGCGCATACGTACCAGTAGGCTGAATGTATTTAATTTCGGTACATTGACCTTACTATGACGTTATTAAGTACTTGAGGTAATTGTGAGGTGTTATTGTCTCAGGCACGTTCCGATTTACCGATTGCTGATTGTGCGGTAGCACAGGGAAGTATTCTACGAGTTAAATAAAAAAAATTAAAATCGTTTCGGAACTTTCGCTATTAAAATTTTTAGAGATATACTTAGCCGTTTTTATATAAAAGCTTAAAAAGAAAATGCGACAAGGTGCTTGAATTAATAAGTTATTTGTAATTTGCTTGAATCTTAACTGATTTGATTATTATCTTTATTGCGCCAAACGTGGCGGTTATAGTGATAAATAATTAATAAATAATTGCTCCTAGCATTAAGCTTAAGCAAAGTAAATTGAACTTTTTAGAGGTTGCTTATGATAATGTTACCAAATGCTACAAATACTTTTAATAAAAATCAATAAACAATGTTTATGCTCCGTCTCAAATTCACTCGACCTTTAAAATAAGTTCGATGTACAAACCCAATTGTTTGCATTATATCGCCACTTCCGATCGTTTAATTGTTTCAAACGTTTGGCAACATCGCGCTCCGGTTTCACCGGACCGGACGCAGGGTATTTGTCGGCCGACATTTAGGACGCGAACCTATAAGAGAAAATAGGGCTGCCGGCCGTCGACAATTGGCAAAATATCAAATCTCCAGTATCTGTAATAATAATATTGAATCTGAAATGAGTTCATTTAGAAAAATTGGGTAGCGGTAGTTGAAGTCATATTTGATGTGAATGACGTTTTAATAATAACCCATCATCTACATCATTAAAGTTCTTCATAATTTCACTGCATTGGTGTAGATGTAACATGGACATTACACCTTTGTCTTCCATGTTTATTTTAAGAGCTATCCCTTGGGAGATAATATTGAGGTCATTGAACATAATGCCAAAGGAAACCTTATCTAGCGATTCTGTCAGTATAACTATATTATTGGCAAATCGAAAGCGAGTAATGTGTCAAATACTGTGTGTTAAATACTGTTTGAAAACTTGTTTTCTTGTCCCTCTTGTATATGACAACCCTAGAGATAAAACAGTGTACTAACTTTGACCGTGTCGAAGAAATGTCGGGAGAGTTAGTCACTTTTGTGGAACGTTACGGTCAGTGGTTGTAACCGAACGGTGTAGGATAACTAAATCAATCTGATGGGAAACTGTAGCTCTGGACTTTTTATAGGTATTTCATAGCTAAGAACCTAATATTAACCGTTATATAGTTTGGTACCTATCATATCGGTATAATTAACTGTAGTTTTACCTTACAGGCTTACAGCACACTTTAAAAAGCACTATACCTAGTTTCATTAAGACGGGCGGATGTCAAACAGGTGTAAAAGACAAGCGCGTAGTCAAATTTATACGTGTCAGAGCCACGTTGCAGCTGTTAAGGACCACGTTCTCACATAATGTGACCAGTGATGAGAATCAGACCACCATATTTAACTAGTAACTACACATTTTGAACCTCTTAAGTGATAATACATCACCATTTTGATATTCGAGGACAAGCTACTTAATCATTCAGGATCGGCCTCATATGGAATACGTTTCTCATCTCTGGGCCGGGGCACCCCAGTATAAGGCCCTTCCACTTGACATTCAACGGAGAGCGGCCCTAATCGTCGCCGCCTAAGTTCTTTCCCTTCACTCCACTGGCCTTGCGAAGAAACTTTGCATCTCTGTATATCTTCTATCGCATATATAGTGGGGAGTGTTCAGAGGATCATCGTACACTCCGACAAAACTCGAAATTCCCATCCTCATCATCTCAATGGTTGGTTCGCGCGAAATTTCCTGCGTCGCACGACCACACTGTGGAATTTACTGTCATCAGCGGTTTTTCGGACCGTTAGGACTTAGGCCGGCCACATACATGCGGAATTCCGTTTGGGGATTCCGTTTTGGAAACCCAAACGGGTCGACCACATATATTCGGAATCCCGTTTTGCCTGCAAAATTTCGAACGGAAAACTACGTACGTAGGAATTGTACGTGTGTTACGAGTCCTTGATTTTATATGCTGCGTTCGGAATTCCGTAAGAAACCGGCCGGCCTTAGTGACTTGCAAGAAAAGTACTTACTCCTTTCTAAAAAACCAGCCATGGTGTTGCAGATGTACATGGGTGACGGTGATCACTTATCATCAGTGTGAGACATAATCCCGTTTAAATTATTACATTTTATATTTAAATCAAGAACAGCTTTAGAGGTGTCTATAGGCTGTAGGTAACTGTATCCTGTTCTAATTATGTGTGCTCTTTGCACCCTTAAGCTAGGGTCCCACGGCCTGTTTTGTCACAGGTCAGACCGCGCCAGGCCGGACAACAGGCCGTGGGAACCATCGCATCCGATGAGGCCTGTGGTGGCCTGTTGGCGCCCGTCCGATCCATCGGGAGTCGGTAAGATCAAAGGCGCGGCGCGACAGCTCCTGTCGCGGCCTGTACGGGCGCGTCTGCGTCGGTTGCAATCGTTCATTTCAACTGCGGTGGCGCTTGCGCGTACATGCTCATGATGGAATGGACGAACGAGCTTATATTCGAGTTTTTAACTCTTTATGAAAATGAACCAGCGCTTTGGAATATTTCGTCGCTTCAACATAAAAACAAGAACAGCTTTTGTTGAATGACGACACCCACCAGAGTCGTTTCCTCTGCTTTCTTTTTGCTTGGTTTATCAAACGTTCACCACTGAATAAAACCACAGCGGCTGCACACGCAGCCATGCGCTCCGTATCACTTAACATGTTGGAATGTCAGTCGACAGGCCGCACCAGGCCGGCACACGCCGTGGGAACGCTCAGTACGGGCCGCGACAGGCCCATACAGGCGGGACAACGCCTGGCGCGGCCTGTCCCCTGGCAGGCCGTGGGACCCTAGCTTTACATGCATAAAAGGCTAGAATAACACAACTTTGAGACACAGATATCTTTTGTTACATAACGGTGTTCTTTTGGAATTACCCAATCCGTGCTCTGTATAAAATTTAGTTCAATTTTAATCGGTTCACAAGACAGACGCTATTTATGAACGGTGAAAGAAAAACACGGTATTCATATTTCGGACTTCCGTTCTCCTTTAGGTGTAATTGCTTTCTAGTAATACTGGTTACTCGAGATTCATTGTTTTTTTTTAATCTTGGATCAACCCTTGAAGATACATAATTTTTATTTTCTGCTACAGTCTATTTATTCGATCTTATTGGTCTTATGCCTATGATTGGGCGTTTTCACTTTAGCTAATCACGATACCAATCTGATACCGACATACATTATCGGTAGATAGGTAATATTATATAATATAATATAATATATACCCTCGTACCTGTAGGCGGAGTGCAGGGCAGGCCTCCACTAAATGAAGTAACGACATGCAGAATGTCGATGGCTGCAGGTGGCTCAGGACCGTGCTTTGTGGCATTCTTTGAGAGAGGCCTATGTTCAGCAGTGAACTTGTGAACTGCTGTAATGATGATGATGAAAACCCTATCATACTGTATTTCATCCGTCACCGATATAGGTGCTGACATTGAACTTTTCGTCTCTAATACTATTTAGTGCTTTTTTATAGGATAAGGGCACAGGTTACACACAGTCCACCTGATGGTAAGTGGTTGCTGCGGCCCATAGATATCTAAATCTAGCCTCGCTTACGAATCAAAATGCAGATGTGTTGTCAGTTGTCACCTGTAAGGACTAAGATGGAATGCCTCGTTTACAGTAAAAAGGGTCTCCGGTTCTCTACACTCATCATACGAAACACAGCAGCGTTAAGCTGTTATTTTACGCTGGTATTCTGTGAGAGCGTAGTCCTTCCCCGGTCGAGCCGACCCATTCGCGGTACAACTATAAGACTAATATAGCTGCAGCATGGCTCTACCACATAAAAAAGCTTTCATATACCTATTTGTATCTGATGAAATTTTAAGTGCTGATATACCATAGTTTTCGTTATAAAGGAAACGTGAGGATACCTGCATGATTGAGATATTACAAATATCGATGACATAGGAAGACCGCCTACAATATATAACGCATTGGGTCAGCATGGCGGTCTCTTACCTTTAGTCTTGCGCAGTTGAATAGTTTATTATATCGGGAAGTTTTCATTATTATTTAAAGCTGTCAGAATAACCTAAATCCATTACGTCCCGTGAGTGATGTAAGAGGCGACAATGGGATATGCTAAAAAGATCTCGCTTACGCAAGACCAGCGACAGCGAGTAGCGACGCGACTAAGGTGCGAAACGTGTGCTAGTGCGTTGCTCAACCTATACCAGTCAGGCGTACGTATGATAGGCACTACGGTAGGTATTTAAAGCTTGTAAGGTAAGATCGGATATAGTCTCGGAACATCTGAACACTAAAATCGAAAGGATAATTTGTTTCGGCAGAATTACTGCCTCCGGCTGCACGGAGCGGGCTAAGTGCTCGGTGTAAATTTCACAGTACGCGAGCGTCTCGGGTTCGATCGGCGCCGGCACCAATGATTTTTGTTTTGCAAATTTAAGTGCTGATTTACCACGTGCTTGGCGGTGAAGGAAAACATCGTGAAGAGACCTGTATGTCTGAGAAATAAGGAAAAAAAAACCGAAGACTTGTGAAGTTCGCCTAGTATATGGGCTGTTGTAACTTTAAATTCCTCCGGCTAGTATTTAAGTAGAGGATCCGCCATTTAAAAATTCGGGTATATTAATCACTTGTTACGGCATACTGTAGCCATATTATGGTTGTAGCACGAATGGGTCGGCTCGACCGACCATCAGCATTGTCTCACAGAATCCCAAAATGAAAAGCAGCTCGAAAGCTGCTGCGTTTCGTATGGTGAGTGTAGAGAACCGGAAACCCTATTACTGGTAACGCGGCATTCTATTTTCATCCTCAGGGGGTGACAACGCATTTGAATTTGGATAACTTAATCGATAATAGATGGGGCACTACATTAAGTGGATGTTGTGCCCCATCTATTGTCGATTAAGTCTTCGAGTCTTAAGTCTTCAGATGGACTGTGTGCCAACTTGGCACCTTATTCTGTAAATAAAAAACCACTACTATTCGCGCTTTACTTATTACATAGCATGGTGATGCAGTTTCGTACTAATTTTAACGTTATAGCGTCTATCCCTATCTCAAAAGGAAAATGGCTTGATTTATATTGCACTATATTAAAATAGTTTATTTTATTGTTTTTCCTTCATCAGAATTAACAAAGTTCTAATTTGCTTCTAATCTGTTTTGGATTCTTTCTGCTAAGTTAGTTAGTAAACCGTCCCTATGGTAATTATAAACATGCGTGAGTGTCGTGGAATACTCGGTTGGAACGAAGTTCCTTTTGTAGTATATTATTAGCGATAAACGTATTATATCTATTGATAAACAAATACAAATAAATTAATTACTAGCGGCTATTAAATTTAAAATAAAATAATATTTCTTTCATGGCAAGATAAGAAAAAGTGCGAGGGAGATACATATTATTCCATCTCGCTTCCTTATAGCCACCAAGGCAGTCTACACTACGTCAGAAGGGGTCGTGACGGAAAAATCTTACACTTTTTGTCGCCTAGCCTCCATCTGCCAAATCCGTACCTTTCGATAAAGAACTTCGTTCCAATGTCTTCCAGAACGATTTTGGTCACGGCGAGCAGTCTCAGCGGAGAGTAGCCATCGGCGCAGGACAGGATCATAGTGCTCAAGTGTATGCGCAAGCTCAGGTGCAGTCTCTATTCTCTTACTCTCATAGTCTGATGAGACGGTAAAGCATTTTCCAAACGGATGTAATCCAACGTCTCAACAGAGGTGACCTTGCTTGTTGCCATCTATCTCGACGGCAGATGTAATCCCAATTTTTATTTGACCTTCAACGTCTTTGGAGGATGGGCGCGCGCTCCCCAGTTGGAGCGCGTTGATTATATCTGTTTAGCCAGCGGATTACATCTGTCACCGGGTGCGCACGTATGCGAGTGCAAATTGTCATCAACGGACCAGCAAAACGAACGCGAAATTATAAGTTAATTAATCGATTCCTATAGAGATTTGCCATGCTTATGGGATATTATGTCCTTATATAAAGATGCTCGTTTAAAGAAAACCGCTTTAAAGATATTACTCTAAAAGTACAAAGAGTTGGACTAAAATTTGTTTTTTCTTTTTTTGTTTT